>CM069905.1:38202992-38550492 GCA_036172215.1 Camellia granthamiana
AGTAGCACCAGACAATACGCCTGAACCACCCAATCAGTAATTTCTATTGTTTTTTAGCCAAAGCATGCAAAAATTCTCTCTAACAGCTTTAATTGATGAAATTTTTGACATTTTAAACGTATTGAAAGGTTTTATAAAGCATGAAAAATTTCGTTATCAACATACATGCAATTTGTAGTAACACCAAACAATACGCAATTTGTAATAATACCAAACAATATGCCTAAACCACCAAATCAATAACTTCTATTGTTTTTTAGCTACAGCATTCAAAGATGCTCTCTAACAGCATTAATTGATGGAAGCTTTGACATTTTAAACGTATTGAAAGGTTTTATAAAGCATGGAAACTTTTGTTGTCACTTCCATTATTTTTTAGCTACAACATTCAAAGATGTTCTCTGACAGCTTTAATTGATAGAACCTTTTGACAGTTTAAACGTGTTAGAAGGTTTTATAAAGCAAGAAAAATCTTGTTCTAAGAACACATGCAATTGGTAGTAGCACTAGACAATACGCCTGAACCACTCAATCAATAACTTCTATTGTTTTTTAGCTACAGCACTCAAAGATGCTCTCTAACAGCTTTAATTAATGGAAGCTTTTGACAGTTTAAACATATTGGAAGGTTTTACAAAGCATGAAAAAAATTGTAATCAAAATACATGCAATTTGTAGTAGCACCAGACAATACGCAATTTGTAGTAGCACCAGACAATACTCCTGAACCACCCAATCAATAACTTCCATTGTTTTTTAGCTACAGCATTCGAAGATGCTCTCTAACAGCTTTAATTGATGGAAACTTTGACATTTTTAACGTATTGAAAGGTTTTATAAAGCATGGAAAATTTTGTTGTCAACATATGTGCAATTTGTAGTAGCACCAGACAATACATAATTTGTAATAGCACCAGACAATACGCCTGATTCACCAAATCAATAACTTCTATTGTTTTTTAGCTACAACATTCAAAAATTCTCTCAAACAGCTTTAATTGATGGAAGCTTTGACATTTTAAACGTATTAAAAGGTTTTATAAAGCATGGAAAATTTTGTGGTCAACATACATGCAATTTGTAGTAAAACCAGACAATACGCAATTTGTAATAGCACCAGACAATACGCCTGAGCCACCCAATCAATAACTTCTATTGTTTTTTAGTTATAGCATTCAAAGATGCTCTCTAATAGCTTTAATTGATGGAAGCTTTGATATTTTAAACGTATTGAAAGACTTTATAAAGTATGAAAAATTTTGCTGTCAGCATACATGCAATTTGTAGTAGCACCAAACAATACGCAATTTGTAATAGCACCGGACAATACGCCTGATCCACCCAATCAATAACTTCTATTGTTTTTTAGCAATAGCATTCAAAGATGCTCTCTAACAGCTTTAATTTATGAAAGTTTTGACATTTTGAACGTATTGAAAGGTTTTATAAAGCATGAAAAATTTTGTTGTTAGCATAAATTACATTTGTAGTAATACCAGACAATACGCCTGAACCACCCAATCAATAATTTCTATTGTTTTTTAGCTAAAGCATTCAAAGATGCTCTCTAACATCTTTAATTGATGGAAGCTTTGACATTTTAAACATATTGAAAGGTTTTATAAAGCATGAAAAATTTGATTGTCAACATACATGCAATTTGTAGTAACACCAGACAATACGCAATTTGTAATAGCACCAGACAATACGCCTGAACCATCCAATCAATAACTTCTTTTATTTTTTAGCTACAGCATTCAAAGATGCTCTCTAACAGCTTTAATTGATGGAAGCTTTGACATTTTAAACGTATTGAAAGGTTATATAAAGCATGGAAAATTTTGTTGTCAGCATACATGCAATTTGTAGTAGCACCAAACAATACGCAATTTGCAATAGCACCGGACAATACGCCTGATCCACCCAATTAATAACTTCTATTGTTTTTTAGCTACAGCATTCAAAGATGCTCTCTAACAGCTTTAATTGATGGAATCTTTGACATTTTAAACGTATTGAAAGGTTTTATGTAGCATGGAAAATTTTGTTGTCAACATACATGCAATTTGTAGTGGCACCAGACAACACGTAATTTGTAATAGCCCCAGACAATACGCCTGAACCACCCTATCAAAAACTTCTATTGTTTTTTAGCTACAGCATTCAAAGATGCTCTCTAACAACTTTTATTGATGGAAGTTTTGACATTTTAAACGTATTGAAATGTTTTATAACGCACGGAAACTTTCGTTGTCACTTCTTTTGTTTTTTAGCTACAACATTCGAAGATATTATCTAACAGCTTTAATTGATAGAAGCTTTTCATAGTTTAAATGTACTGGAAGGTTTTATAAAGTATGAAAAATCTTGTTGTAAGAATACATACAATTGGTAGTAGCACCAGACAATACACCTGAACCACCCAATCAATAACTTCTATTGTTTTTTAGCTACAGCATTCAAATATGCTCTCTAACAGCTTTAATTGATAGAAGCTTTTGACAGTTTAAACGTATTGGAAGGTTTTACAAAGCATGAAAAAATTTGTAGTCAGAATACATGCAATTTGTAGTAGCACCAGACAATACGCCTGAACCACCCAATTAATAACTTCTATTGTTTTTTAGCTACAGCATTCAAAGTTGCTCTCTAACAGCTTTAATTGATGAAATCTTTGACATTTCGAATGTATTGAAAGGTTTTATAAAGCATGGAACATTTTGTTGTCAGCATACATGCAATTTGTAGTAGCACCAGACAATACGCAATTTGTGATAGCACCAGACAATACGACTGAACCACCCAATCAATAACTTCTATTGTTTTTTAGCTACAACATTCAAAGATGCTCTCTAACAACTTTAATTGATGGAAGCTTTGACATTTTAAACGTATTGAAAGGTTTTATAAAGCATGAAAAATTTTGTTGTCAGCATACATGCAATTTGTAGTAGCACCAGACAATATGCAATTTGTAATAGCACCAGACAGTACGCCTGATCCACCAAATCAATAACTTCTATTGTTTTTTAGCTACAGCATTCAAAGATGCTCTCTAACAACTTTAATTGATGGAATCTTTGACATTTTAAACGTATTGAAAGGTATTATATAGCATGAAAAATTTTGTTGTCAACATACATGTGATTTGTAGTAGCACCAGACAATGCGCAATTTGTAATAGCACCAGACAATACGCCTGAACCACCCAATCAATAACTTCTATTGTTTTTTAGCTAAAACAATCAAAGATGCTCTCTAACAACTTTCATTGATGGAAGCTTTGACATTTTAAACGTATTGAAAAGTTTTATAAAGCATGGAAACTTTTATTGTCACTTCTATTGTTTTTAAGCTACAACATTCAAAGATATTCTCTAACAACTTTAATTGATAGAAGCTTTTGATAGTTTAAACGTACTGGAAGGTTTTATAAAGCATGAAAAATCTTGTTATAAGAATACATGCAATTGGTAGTAGCACCACACAATACACCTAAACCACCCAATCAATAACTTCTATTGTTTTTTAGCTATAGCATTCAAAGATGCTCTCTAACAGCTTTAATTGATGGAAGCTTTTGACAGTGTAAACGTATTGGAAGGTTTTATAAAGCATGAAAAATTTTGTTGTCAGAATACATGCAATCTGTAGTAGCATCAGAAAATGCGCAATTTGTAGTAGCACCAGACAATACGCCTGAACCACCCAATCAACAACTTCTATTGTGTTTTTAGCTACATCATTCAAAGTTGCTCTCTAACAGCTTTATTGATGGAATCTTTGACATTTTGAACGTATTGAAAGGTTTTATAAAACATGGATCATTTTGTTGTCAGTATACATGCAATTTGTAGTAGCACCAGACAATATGCAATTTGTAATAGCACCAGGCAATACGCCTGAACCACCCAATCAATAACTTATATTGTTTTTTAGCTACAGCATTCAAAGATGCTCTCTAACAGCTTTAATTGATGAAAGCTTTGACATTTTAAATATATTGAAAAGTTTTATAAAGCATGGAAACTTTTGTTGTCACTTCTATTGTTTTTTAGCTACAACATTCAAAGATGTTCTCTAACAGCTTTTATTGATAGAAGCTGTTGATAGTTTAAACTATTGGAAGGTTTTATAAAGCATGAAAAATCTTGTTGTCAGAGTACATGCAATTGGTATTAGCACCAGACAATACGCCTAAACCACCCAATCAATAACTTCTATTTTTTTTTAGCTATAGCATTCAAAGATGCTCTCTAATAGCTTTAATTAATGGAAGCTTTTGACAGATTAAACATATTGGAAGGTTTTATAAAGCATAAAAAATTTTGTTGTCAGAATACATGCAATTTGTAGTAGCACCACACAATTCGCAATTTGTAGTAGCACCACACAATATGCTTGAACCACCCAATCAATAACTTCTATTGTTTTTTAGCTACAGCATTCAAAAAAGCTCTCTAACAGCTTTAATTGATGGAATCTTTGACATTTTAAACGTATTGAAAGGTTTTATAAAGTATGAAAAATTTTGTTGTTAGCATACATGCAATTTGTAGTAGCACCAGACAATACGCAATTTATAATAGCACCAGAAAATACTCTTGATCCACCCAATCAATAACTTATATTGTTTTTTAGCTACAACAATCAAAGATGTTCTCTAATAGCTTT
Source organism: Camellia granthamiana (assembly GCA_036172215.1). Taxonomy (NCBI): domain Eukaryota; kingdom Viridiplantae; phylum Streptophyta; class Magnoliopsida; order Ericales; family Theaceae; genus Camellia; species Camellia granthamiana. The sequence goes on from CM069905.1 coordinate 38,207,667, forward strand.
AATTAATGGAAGCTTTTGACAGTTTAAACATATTGGAAGGTTTTATAAAGCATGAAAAAATTTGTAATCAAAATACATGCAATTGGTAGTAGCACCAGACAATACGCAATTTTTAATAGCACCGGACAATACGCCCGATACACCCAATCAATAACTTCTATTGTTTTTTAGTGACAGCATTCAAAGGTGCTTGTAGACACCCCATTTTCGACCGTCCTTAAGACTTGGACATCACCGTTGGAACACTCGGTGATTATCCATGCTTGTGTTCGTTTGGAGTTCCCGGAGTTCTCGGCTCGCGCGCCTTGCCTCAGGATCTCCGAACTCGACCGTTTTGTGTCTGGTTTTACACCAAACACCTGTGTTTTGCCCTAGAAGGGCAGGGAATGCTTTGTGAGGCATCCCCACTCACCACCGGCACTGGCTAGAGGCCACCGGCTGGCTGGTGTTGCCACCGGCACTATATTGTGCCGGTCGGCACTCTTTTGTGCCGGTCGGCACTTGTTTTGGCAAAATGACCATTTTGCCCTGCCGACTCTTATACAGTTGTTTTCTGAGATATTTTCAGACAGCTGTATGCCTTTTGTTTCCCCTCCATACACGTGTATGGAGGGATGAGCCCTTTGATGCCTTAACTTGTAAGCTTTGGTTGCCTATAAGGAGAAGCCTCTTCTCTTGGCTAAAGGGTTGGAAGGTTGACACAATTTTTAGACATCCTTAGACAGACCAAGCTCTGGTTTTTAGGGTTAGGATAGATACACATCCTATCTCTCTCTTTTCCTTGGTGTTCTAGGTGTTTTAGTTCACATTATTGCACTAAGGCACCTAGTCTTTCACCTTTTCTTGGTGTTCTCAAAGATCAGAGCTTGTTCTTGAGATTTTTGACTGGTTTGGAACTCAAGGAAGCAACAACATCAAGCTTGGTGAAGAAGTCTACAAGGGTGAGCCAACTAGTCCTTTTTTTCCCCATTCTTGCATTCCATTTTTGCCTAGCTTAGAGTTGTTTTTGTGCTTAGTCTTTAACACATAAAAGTTCTGATTTTTAACCCTCTTTATTGTTTATCAAGAGTGTTTTGCACTTTGGGGAAGTTTGACCCCCTTTAGGCCTTGAAAAGGTCCCATTTTAGGCCATTTTGTGAGAGCTCCGAGACTTTGGTGCTTGGACCTCTCCACCACTGAAATCTTGAGGGATTTCAGTGGTGGAGATGGTGCCATAAAGTCTCCAAAAGGAGGGGGCCACCCCCTCTCCTTAATGTCCTTGAAAAGGGCAAGCTTTGGCTTCCTTATGGAGCTTCATGCTTGAGTGTGTGTTGAGCATGTTTGACTTGTTTTTCATGCTTATATTGCCATGTTATAACATGACTTTAAGTTGGTTTTGGTCTCTTATGCATGCTTAGCATAGTTGCCTTGTAATCCCCTTTGATGCCTTAACATGCCTAGGTTGTGTGCCCTAGTTTGAGCATGCTTTAGGCCTAGATCCATGAAGCTTGTATGCTTATTTTTCCATGCTTTAGGTCTGTCCCAAGTCATTTTGGTCAATCTTAGCATGTATCTTGTAGCCTCTTTGTATTTGGCTTGTTGGCCTTAAGAGCATGAGTGTGTAGCATGCCTTGCTTGCTTTATTTTTGATGGTTTGGAACCATTCAACATGTTATTTCAGACCCTTTGGTGCGCCTATATGCTTGCCTTAATTGCCTCTTTAATGCTTTAAGAGTGTATGTTGAATGCTCCACGTCTTGGCTTTAATGCATGCCTTCGGACTCATGTCCTCTAGATGCCATCTAGGTGGTCCTTTAGGCTTAGTTTTATGTGTTAAAACTCTGTTTTTAAATGTTTAAGTATTGCCATGTGTGGTTGTGCTAAGTGTGGTTCAAAGCCCCATTGACTTGCTTTGAACCTTAAGCCATTTGCATGCTTTGTTTGGCTTGCTTTGTTGCATGATTTGGCATCATGTTTTGCATGAATTTCAGAGCTTTTCATGTGTACTAATAGTCCATGTTTGTGTCTCTTATATATGCTTAAGAGTTGCCATGTTTGTGCCTAAGTGTTGGACCATGATTGCATGCATGTGTGTGTGCATTTTAGCCCTCATTTCTTTGGTTTTGGCCCTTGTTTTTGAGCCTTTAGAGTTGCTCAATTCATGTCTAAGTCCATCATTTACTTGGTTTGCATGCTTGCCTTGCATGTTTGCTTAGATGCTTTGCACAAGTGTATCGCATAGTCCATGTTGCATGACAGATAACATGCTTAGGGTTGCATTGCATTAGCATGCATACTAAGCCTCTTGAAATAAAGTATGATGGAGGTTTGGCACCCTTGTTTGCTTGTTTGCATTGCATGCATTTGAAATCAAAGTTGCATTCTTGGTTCTTAGGGCCATCATGCATGGAAATGCGCGATTGGTGGTCCGGGAATCGAGGCACATGCCCCTTTGAGTCAATAACATGATAAGGGGTGTGTATAGTGCATAAATACCTTGAATCACATTGCCATGCATGTTGTTGTCCTCTGCTGCTGTGGGTTGCAGTTTCTGCAGGTGTTAAGTGCCGGCCGGCACTATTCAGTGCCGGCCGGCACTATTCAGTGCCGGCCGGCACTATTCAGTGCCGATCGGCAGTCAATTTCCAGCCGATAACTTCATCCAGTGCCGGTGGTCTCCTTCTTCAGCCGGTGATGCTCTAACCCAGCCGGTGGTACTCCCCAGTCCCCTGAGAGGCATTCCTGGGACTTTAGCATTTTTCTGAGGAGGATAGCAGGGGAAACAGAGGCAATCCGTGCATGGCAATGCGGTTCCAAGCCAGTCCCGAGCGCGTGCTACATTTGGTCCTCATCCCGAGGCGATTTACTGTTTAATTAGATTAATTATTTTATTTAATTAATTTAGTTGATTTGTAATAATTAATTAGCTTGCGTAGTTAATTAGTTATTCGGTTTTGTGTATTCTTTCGGTCCCTCCGAGCGAGGGCAAAGCTGTAATAAGTGTGTGTGAGTGGGTGTATGTCTTCCAATCCCTACTTCTTTCTTCCCTTTTATTTGCCTGATTACGATGGTAGATTAGGGCACATTTAAATTAGCATACCTTATGCAATGCATGCGTGCATCCACGCATTTGTTGACATGCATCGGGCTCGGTACATCATACAAACTGCATTGTATTTCAATTCCAAATTGAATACGTGCTACTCGCGCATTTCACATGCCATATTTAGGGTTAGCCGAGCCTACTCTAGATTGCACCTATGCTTGTGTTGCATTAGCCATTTAACATGAACTAGGTCATGCATGTTTTGCTAACTAGTTTATTGTTTTGGCACGGAGTACGATATAAGTATTTTTGCTTTAGCATACCACATGCGTGTGAATGCTAACATGACAGTATGTTTACCATGCGGCTAAATGCTTATGTGATATTACTGTTTGAATGCCTGTGGGTGAAGGTTGGATTGCTTGAGTTGGAATAACTCATTGAAATCCGTATTTTAGCCTACTTGCGAGTAGCAAAATCTAATACGTTTTTCGAGACAAAACGGATATGCAATGTTTTGTTCCAACTTAGGCGATTTGGTCTATACTTGTTTGCTGTGCGCATAACGTAGTAATTCTAGGCTAATAACCGGAATAAGAACATATAAGGTTTTCAAAATAAGATATCACGGTTAGTAGAGGCCGGTCTTCGGACCGGGCGAGAGGGGGTGCTCATAGCTGACCTTCCCCGATCGTACCCAAGCTCCCGAGCCAAGATCACTTTGGTGATGACGGACACGTGGCCTTCGGCACCGAGTCAGGGTTTCCTAAATTCCTCATTTTAAAAAATATTTAGGTGGCGACTCTGTAATCTGGCAAAGCAGTCCATGTTTGGTACTTCTTTTCAAAATCAGCTTTCCTTCGAAACGATTTGTCAGAGTTGGACTCTTTGGTTCAAGATTTAGAACCGTGACGTTTTGAGTCCTTCGAACTGTAGTGACCCAATATCGAACCAGAACGGGGGGGGTGACTCGCACTCCCTTTTCCCCGGGATGCGTTCGGGGACGTCTACAGTGCTCTCTAACAGTTTTAATTGATGGAAGTTTTGACATTTTAAATGTATTGAAAGGTTTTATAAAGCATGGAAAATTTTGTTGTCAACATAAATGAAATTTATAGTAGCACCAGACAATACGCAATTTATAATTAGCACCAAGCAAAACACCTGAACCACCCAATCAATAATTTTTATTGTTTTTTAGCTAAAGCATTGAAAGATGCTCTCTAACTGCTTTAATTGATAGAAATTTTGACATTTTAAACGTATTTAAAGGTTTTTTATAGCATGGAAAATTTTGTTATCAGCATACATGCAATTTGTAGTAGCACCAGACAATACGCAATTTGTAATAGCACTAGACAATACGCCTAAACCACCCAATCAATAACTTCTATTGTTTTTTAGCTACAGCATTCAAAGATACTCTCTAACAGCTTTTATTGATGGAAGCTTTGACATTTTAAACGTATTGAAAGGTTTTATAATGCATGGAAACTTTTGTTGTCACTTCTTTCATTTTTTAGTTACAACATTCAAAGATGCTCTCTAACAACTTTAATTGATAGAAGCTTTTGACAGTTTAAACGTATTGGAAGGTTTTATAAAGTTTGAAAAATCTTGTTGTAAGAATACATGCAATTGGTAGTAGTACCAGACAAAACGCAATTTGTAGTAGCACCAGACAATACGCCTGAACCACCCAATCAATTAACTTCTATTGTTTTTTAGGTACAGCATTCAAAGTTGCTCTCTAACAGTTTTAATTGATAGAAGTTTTTGACAGTTTAAACGTATTGAAAGGTTTTATAAAGCATGAAAAATTTTGTTGTCAGAATAAATAGAAAGAATTTTGTTATCTTCATGTCATTTTATCAATGAGAAATTATTCATTGTCCTGGAGCATTGTTCCACATTTTTTATGTTTGAATAAGTGTTCAATTGTCTCTTCAAAGGAAACGAACAAGTAGTGGAATCCATTGTTTCAAAAAATGTTTTAGAGCTCTAAGAGGAGAGCTCTCCCCTCCTTTTTTTCATGCCACCTCAATAGAGCTCATTTTAGAGCTCTACATTTAAAGCCCTCTATCACCACCCCATTGTTTCAACTAATAATACTTGAGTTATGTTAGAGATCCCAAATAAATTATAAAATTTTCTAACAAAACTCACATAGGTGTGGGATCTACACATTCCCACACCCATGTGAGAAGTTTGATAGAAAATTTGATAATTCATTTGGAGTTCATAGCATTTTTCATAATACTTAGGTTGAGACACCATCTAGATTTTGGGCAATGAATAATTTTTATCAACACCTATTTATTTATGGATAATCTGTGTATCTTCCATATATCTAACAACTTTAATTGAAAGAAGCTTTTGACAACTTTAGCAACTTTAACGTACTGTATCTTCTATTCATCTAATAACTCTAATTGGTGGAAGCTTTTGATAGGTTTAAGGTACTCAAAGCTTTTATAAAGCATGAAAGTTTTGTTGTCGGTTAAAGAATAAATAGAATGGATTTTGTTAACTTCGTGTCGTTGTACCAATGAAAAATTATTCATAGCTCCAGAATTATTGCTCCAGATTATTTATGTTCAGATAAGTGTTCAGTGCTCTCTTCAAAGAAAATAAAGAAGTAATGGGATCTATTGTTTTAATCAATAATATTTGTTGGTATTTTTTCATAATAATACAAAAAATATATATATAAAATAAATTAAATAGAAATGACAAAATAATTTTTTTATTTAAAGAATAAAATACATAATAAAATACAGAATAAACTACATAACTAAAATTACAAAAATGAATTAGATTACATTACTAATTAAACACATTATTAACATGGATAACTAAATATTAGAACTCATCTTTGTAAACTAAGGATTGAAAAATTTAAGAACAAATGATAAAAAAAGAAGCAAATCGAAGCCTGCACTAGACAGTTTGCTTAAAACAGATTCACCGCCTCCCAATGGATGCTAGAGGTACACCAAGATCTGCCACCTAGGATACGACGGTCAAAATCAGCTAATGTAGAAACACCTTCTGAATAGTTTCAGCGAACTTGACAATAGATGCACTCTCTCTAACAAGAACCAAAGAAGAGGCTAACAAAAGAAGATAGGAAAATTTTTCTTTGGAGTAAAAAATCATCTCCAACTTTTTATTTCAAAACACCATCTCCATTTTCCATCAAAAATCTCTCAAAAAACTCTTCTTCTAAGTTAGAGGGGAAAGGCCCTTTTTATACTTGTAGAGAATAGGTCTTAGCCATAAAGGCTACCATAAATCTAGCATCAATGGCCATCAACTCTAGCCATTAGGGCTAAAGTTACAAAGGTGCAAAACTCCCACGTGCATAATATGATCATCAACTCTATCATCAAAAGATAAAAATTACAAAGATTGAATAAATATATATATATATAAGAAAGGGGGGAATACAAATAACTCACTAAAAGTCATTAAAGACTGTCTTATTACTCATGGAATATAGATGTGAAATCTATTTCCATATTCAAAACTGGTTGAGAAGAGAGTTTTTAACACTTTTTAATAAGGAAGCCTTTATAACTTCAAAGGAAAAAAAGAAAAAGAAAATATAAAAAAATAAAGAATATACATCATCTAAGGGTAGGTGGCTTAGCCAACCATTTCTACAAATTAAATTCTATATTTAAGCATAAGAAAATTTTGAAAATATAATTTAAGAAGATGAAAGAACAAGAAATAAAATACAAGAAATTAAAGAAACTACATCATCTAAGGATAGGTGGTTCAACCAACCATTTCTACAAGTTAAATCACATATTTAAATATAAGAAAATTATGAAAATAAAATTTAAGAACATGAGAAAACAAAAAATAAAATACAAGAAATTAAAAAAACTACATCATCTAAGGATAGGTGGTTCAACCAATCATTTTTACAAGTTATATCACATATTTAAAGATGAGAAATAGAAAGAAAATAGATGAGAAAATTGCACCTTCGGAGGAAATGATGAATTTTCTGATTTTCAAACTCTCTTCCTAGCACCCTCAACGTTATGGAGTATGTTTTTGAAATCTCAACAAGAATATTCAAGTTTTAGCTTAAGTGAATAGATATTAATAGATGTTAGTGAAAGGTAATAAAATGGAAGTTTATATCTTACTTTGTATTTTCTCTCAATTTTGACAAAACAAACTCTTTCTTTGATCAAAGTTTAGACCTCTCTCAAATCAAAAATTTTCACTACCTTATTCATAGTTCTAATGATATAGGCAATTGAAGAAAGTTTGTGGAAGACAATATATAATGGAGGTGAGAGATAATGTATAATAGATGTAAATGGTGAGTGGTGATGGCGGTGTGTGATTAGAAAAATGGATGGTGAGTGTTGGTGGTGTGTGATTAGGAAAGTTGATGGTGAGTGGAGATGGTGGTGTGTGATTAAGAAAAATAGATGATGAGGGGGAGATGGTAGGGTGTGATTAGGAAAATGAATGATAAGTGGTAATAGTGGGCTGTGATCATTTTTATGTGCAAGTACCTAAAATCATCTAAAATTATAAAATACTACAAATTAATGAACTAAAAATATATTTTAACGGTCTAAAATAATTTCGTCAAAACAAGTGAAGGTTAAGATTAAAGCTTAAATTCGATTTTTCTGCTAAAAAATTCATAAAATAGAATATTCTAATTTTTCGAAAGAAAACGCCCAAGTCTTAAAGCTGATCAAAACGGAGTGTCTACACCCTGCTACCCCAAGCCCCTTCCACAATGTGAGAGAGAGAGAGAGAGAGAGAGAGAGAGAGAATTATGAGAGAGAGAGAGAGAGTGAGAGAGATCATGACAGAGCACACAATTGATCGCACTCACTATTGCAATCAGATTTGATTTTTCCAAATCTGGTTGAAGAGAGTGAAGGGAAGAAAGATAAGAAAGAGGGAAAAGAGAAAGGGAAGGCAAGAATTGGGGTAATGGTGGTGGCAGCGAGAAAAGGGCTTGAAAAGTCATCGGAGGTTAGGGATGGAAGCGACAACGATGATGGAAGTGAATAGAGGGGCTGAGAAAGAGTCAAAGGGGGCTAGGGTTGGTGATGGTTGAGAAGGTGGCCACCAACTAGAGAGGGTGGAGAGGAAGGAGGAAAAGAGGAAAGAAAGAAATTAGGGCAAAAAATGGAAGGGCAACAACATAATTTTTTACCATGTTTTGCCAAAAATAGTTTTTCCATATCATATGCAATTATTTTAGATTTCTCCTTATTTTACAATTATTCATTCTTCATACTATTTTTCTATAATTTTCCCCAAAATTTTAGAAAGCAAATCCTCTCCGGTCCTTAATTGGACATGAGTTGAGTCTAGGCCACTTTGGGCCTACTTTGGGATGGGCCCGCCTCGACGATTCAAGCTCTTCATTTTGTAAGACACGTCGACCATATTATTCCTACAAAAATTAAATTGATCGGATATCAATAGTTCATTAAATCACATTTGTCTAAAAAAAAAAAAAAAAAGGTATTGCATGACAACATTTTAATGCGTGGCAATGGTTTTTTAATTTATATTTGTATGATTACTAATTATTACCATCGTTACTTAACGGTTCTCCTTTTCTAAACTCATAAAAATAAGATACAAACAGAAAAGAAATATATAAGATTTGTATATAGAATATTGCATTGTGACTTGCAATTTTAAAAAATAATGTCCGTTAAAATGACATTTAACTACCTAAATATCAACCATCCCATGCCATGATCAAAATTGAATAAGAATTAACATTTTCCTATATATATTTTGATGAACCCATCTCATATATAAAATTAGGATATATATATATCAAGCATTATACAAAAAGTTTTGTTTCACTTATTACACTACACATTAGGGGTGCAACTCGGATGGGCTCAAGCCGAGCAACCCGTGCCTAGACCGAGTTTTTTTAAGACTTGGGCAACAATATATTGTAATTTGGGCGGGCCTTGGCAAATTTTTGATGCCCGAATTGCAATTTGGGCTGGGCCTAGATAGAGGTTGTGTAACCTGAGCAACCCGAACCCGAGTTGCATTTTATATATTATAAAAGTTATATAATATATGTATAAATATGTGGCCCTAAGATTTTATTTTATTTTATTTTTTTGCTGAGCTTTGGCCCTACCTACTCTTTTATTCCCTCTCTGTCGAACTCTCATTCCTTCCTCAAAGAGTTGAAGAACGACACGGAGAAAGGAACAAGAACCACAAAGTTTAATCAAGGAAGGATTCCATCTGTGTAGATATTCCTGCTCTTAAGAATTCTAAGTAAGTAATCCAATTATACTCTTGTATCTTGATTAATATTTTACTAGTTTAGCTTGTATACTAATAACATAATGTTTATCCCAACCTTCATCCATGAATTGCAATAGTTTAATCATGAAGATGCTAATCATTTTAGGCTATGGTTCAGATCCATTGAAATGCACCATTACTAGTCCTCTATTTCAGATTTGGATGCATTCTACTGCTACATTTGCGGAAGTTCGAATAATGATGAAATTAACTGCTTACTGGATTGTGGTGGTCAATGCTTAATCAGGGTATGCATCTATACAGATCATGTTTAACTTAAATTTTTTCCTAATTTCTCCTGTCAATATGAAAGGATAAAAAAGGGTAATATCATCATATTTCTTGTGAAATTTTGGCAATTCAAACTAACTCGAGTTCGGATTATGAAGCTCGGTCCGGGCTTGGACAACCAAGCTTGGGTTGATGGTCAAGCTTGGGCGGGCTTGGGCACTGCCAAACACAATTCGGGCTAACCCTCCAGCCCGAGCAAGCCTATCCAAGTTGCACCCCTACTACACAAGCGGTCACGCATCCCTTGCTTAGATATAGAAGACTTTAGCATCCAATTCAAAGTACCTAAAATATTGATTAAACATATTGACACCTAATAAACTACACATTAAAATAAATAAATAAACTAATTTATTCCTAGCAATGCTGTAAAATATTTTACCCTGGCTCCTTCTTCGGTCAAATGATTTCACATTTCACAATAAGCCCACTCTTCCACAGTCCAGCATAATCCTTTGGAGAGAATTCCATCGTTCCAACGTTTTCTGGTGACATTTTAAACTCACCCAACTGGATATCAAACCAAGTTCCTAAAGGCTTTTCATTTAAACTTTCATTGCATGTTAGCTTTTTTGAATTTGGAAGAACGATGGTAAGTTTTAATGAGAAATCTTGATATTTGATCATCCTCACAACAAAAACAATTTCGTAAACTATCCCTGGTGAGAGATCAATTGCCCCATTAAATTGCCCTCTAATATCTAACCAACATACCTGTAATGGCTCAGCCACTTAAACCTCTGCACCACTGCATGCCAAACCAGGTAAACGTTAAAACTGTCCGTGTTCATTATAAATAAATAAATAAATCCAGAACCACAAATTTTTGTTTCCTGCACAATTAATATATATATACGATTTGCCCATTTCATGAACAAATGTTCCTTGAAGAAGTAACTCACAGTTAGGCCTTATTGCTTCAGGTCATGCCATTGATCAGTTTCATTGATTAAATGTTAAATAGCCTTAAGTCAACATAGCATAACATGAGATGAAGTTCTTAAGCTATACACATTATTTAACTTACCTTGTCTCCTTCAATGTGGTCCATCTCCAATATTGAGGATCTTCGTTCCAACAGATATTAAGTTCTCTTGCAAATAGCACAAAGCAGTTCTTGTTTGATTTCTTGTCAACAAAATACTTCTGCAATAGGCAGTAATGACAACACAATCATGGATAGCAATAATTAATGACAATAATGTGAAACCAAAAAAAGGAAAAAAAAAAAAAAAAAAAAAAGCATCATATATTGGTGGCATATATTTTTGGATTTCATAGTTAAGGTTCAATCCATCACTATGAAATATGAAATTATACCGATTTTGAAATAATAGTGTGACTAGTTCATATATGAAATGGGCTTTAAGTATAGAACTTGCCAGTTTGTTGGGCTTTAAGTATACTCCAGTGTAGAGCTGCTAACACAGCTTGTTAGGGGAAGAAGTGTCAATTGATATATTTGTATCTTTCAAAATCGCTAGGAAATTAAGTGGGGGCCTTGTTATTCCTTCTCTTGCTGCAATTTCCTTTGCTTTCCTTGATGAATCTGCCTTGCTGGTTTGTTCAACTTGTTGGATCTCTGAAGTCCCATTAGGCACCATCTAGCCACCACCAAAAAGGAAAAGCAAAATTAAGGAAACAATAGTTATAAAAATAAAAATAAAAACAACATAATAAAATCTAAATGCTATTTCAGATTTTAAGGGATAGAAAGAAAGAAACAACCACATACATTCACATCTGGTGCACCATCGATTTGCATAGAGAAAGAGGACCTCAAGAAGGAGGCTTTGTTGATGGGATCCTCCTTTCTTTTTATAATATTCTCTTCCTCTTCATTTTGTATGGAAGTTTTTTTTTTTTTTTTGACGTGTCCGAAAGATTTCAGATTCATGTACACAAAGTGACCTCCAATTTGTTAATGATTCCATCAGCTAACAACTTTGAATCCTGAGAGGTCGTGTACTTTTTACATGGCTGACAATTTGAAGCGCTTTTTTGTCATTTGAGATACAGATTCTGTACCCTACTATGCTAATCACCAAGTGTCACTTTCTATGTTATTAGGCAAAACACAAGTATAAATGTAAATGTGTTTCACCATGTAAACCGATTATAATTTAGTAGGACACCACGTGACAAATGCCTTAAAGTACCTAAAAATTGCTTGTCGTGTGGACATGACCAAGCCAGGTTGGAGCTAGAATTCTTAACTCGGGGATAATATATATATATATATATAGAGAGAGAGAGAGAGATTGGCGGTCATTAAAAAAACAGATGATACTTCATGGTATTTTAAAGAAACACTTGCATAATATCCCTATAAAAGGTTAAAACTTCTCTATGAAGCGAATGGGATTTTTTTTTCTTCTAAATGATGAAGCTTATCGCTGGATTGCAAAACATGTGACATGTTGGTATTTTCACTCAATTAAAAAGTTAAAACTTCTTCAAGCTTGCAGTATGAAGTTATTAAAGTTTATCCCAAGGAGGTGTTGGGGATTATTGATTCCATGAATGTAAACAGAAGCGCGCACACACACATACTAAAGAGAAAAATATACAGAGATATACATGATTTGGCACAAACTTGCCTATGTTTGCAGGCAAGAGAAAAAATACAATCATGAGACTAAAAAGCACTCAAACTTGACACTAATACCCCGAGCACTTAAACGAACTCTATTTCCATGCTCGAGGGAAATTGAGCCCTAAAGCAAACCCACTACCCCCACTCCCAATATTTCTCTTCCTTCCATCTCTACAACCCCTCTCAATCTCACACACCTTGAATTTCCTTAAACTCACTTGCAACATAGCAAGAAGACTAACGCAAGCATGATTTTCAAAATTGCATTTACAAAAATTTGTAAATCACAGTTAAGAACGTCTGCATGTTGATAATGCATCTAACTTCATCCTATCCACTTATGCATATATTAAATAGAATGGCTTAAACTACTAAAATCTCACTCTGAAGTCACTTTGCAATCCTGAACCCCCTCCCCCACTATGCAAAAACGTTGGACTAACCCTACTGTCTACAATTGTTTTCTATAATCTTTATATTCCAAATTATAATCATGCTGCCAATTTTCTCAAGGTCCCAAATTTTTACTCTATTTGATTTTGGAAGACCCAAAAAAAATCCTGCATGTATATCCTAAGGCTCAACATTAATTATAAAAATAAACATAAATAAAACCTCCTATTTTGTAATCCATTTGTTGATGGCCATACAAATTGTTTTGTAGCATATAGTATGCAATTGAAGTTAACCTTTGGCTTTGACATGCCAAATTGCCATATGAAATGTATTTTTTTCCCCTTCTGCTGTTATTATTGAAACTAGAGTGAATGATTTGATTGTGCTGAAGTCAGGAGTTGTAAGGTCCTTGATGGCAGATGGTAAAGGAAAAATAACAAGCAATGAAAAAATAAAAATATAAAACATAAATAAGTCCAATAGCCAAAACTCACAATTCAATATTATTCTAATATCAAAGGTGTCTTCTAATAACAATAAGCTTGGTATTTATGGGCTACTGCCAATATTAAAATAAAAAATAAAACTATAAATCCCGCGTCTCACAAAAATGCAATGAATGATGGGTGCTAAATTCACTGCATGCTAAATTCTACTTGCTGATCAACCACACGATTGAATGGAATTCAGTACTCTTTGACCTACTAATGTTTCTGAACATCTTCTTCTGCTTGATCCATGTATACTTGGTGTTCTCATCCTTGTTCCTTCTGCAAACAACTGGTTTTGGAAAAAATTGAAAAAACTACAATACCCAAGAAGGAAAAGAATGAGCAAATGCCTTGTGATCCTTACTTGTAGCTATACATGTTAAAAAAGTAACAGAACTAGCTAGCTCTTACATTTGCTGGTTTTTAAGGTCCAACCCAGTAAAAAGCTGGAAAAGATAGGCATGACAACCTTGCACCTGAGGACAATTCTTGCGAGAGTGTTCAATTGGGCCTGTTGGCGGACCAGATTCAGATCGAATTTGGCATAATCCAAATCCAATTGATTAGAAAACAATCAAAATCCGAACCAATCCAATTAGGGGGCGCAAGAGTGGGTGTGGATCGGGTTTGGAGATAAAATCTCAACTGAACCACCAATTGATGATTGAGTTTTTTCACCCACCACCAAACCGCAGTTCGCCCAAACCAGTGGGTCAGTAGATTTATTCAAGCGGTTTTGACACAGTGCTTGGGTGGTTCACCCAAAACAACAAAAATGAACAATTTTCCAAAACATGTTCAAAACAATATATTCTATCTATCTATTCTATTATATAAAGCTTACATCTCATTTGGTGTGAATGTTGGCATCTGTTTTATTATATAAAGCATACACCTTATTTGGTGTGAACGCTGTCACGTTTTTTTGCTTTTCAAAAAATGCTCTCTGCATTCAATAATTATCACATCTAAAACTACCCAAAATTGTTAGAGGAGCTAAAAAACCTACTGCTTCATGGCATAACATCATTTGGTTTAAAAGAGCTATCCCAAAATGGTTTTCATTCTTTGGTTGGTTTGTCTTCAAAGATTATCTACCAGAGATAGATTGCTAAGATGGGGTATGCAACTAGATCCCTCTTGTCTACTGTGTAATGCAGCAAATGAAAGTCATAACCATTTATTCTTTGAGTGAGCATATGGTCAGAGCATCTGGAAGCAACTTTTGAGTATTAACCAGTCCAGCAGAGGTATCTTGGGCTGGAGTGATGAGTTTCAATGGTTTAGGATCAATTGCTCTAATCATTCTCTTAATACACTCTATTTGATTCATTGGAGTGAAAAGGAATGGAATGGAATGGAATGGTGATTCCTTAGGCTTTCTTATGGAATGACCATTCCTCTAAAATGGCATAAGACGATCCCATTTAGTCATTATTTTTTTAGTCCAACCAAACATGGGAATGAAGATTTTGATAGAATGATCATTCGATTCCATTTCATTCTAGTGAGCCAAACTCTACCAAAAAGTATAGCCCATAAACCTAAGAAGCACAGACACAGACATGGGACATAGGACATGGCAATTTTAAAAAAATGGGGACACGGACACGGACATGGCATTTTTTTTTTTAAATATATTTTTATTTGTTATGTAGATTAACAAAAACTAACATAATAATATCAATTCAATCAATATAACCATTATATTTAAATAAATTAATAGATTATCCATCCACAAAAAAGTTATATATATATAAACCAATAATTAAAAAAATAAGTTTTACAAAGATATATATATATATAAACCTATTATAAATAATAAAAAAAATAGTAAGTTTAACAAAGATATATATATATATATAAACCTATTATTATAAATGAATAAAAAACGAGAGTTCGAGAGAGAGAGAAGAGTGCAAGAGACAGAGGATAGACTGTTCGAGAGAGAGAAGAGTGTGAGAGAGAGAGGGACTGTTCGAGAGAGAGAGCATAGACTGTTCGAGAGTTCGAGAGAGAGAAAGAGTGTGAGAGAGAGAGGGACTTACGATCGGGATTCAAAGGTTTGGATGGACCTCGTCGACGACTGGATGTCAACGGTTGGAGTAGGCATCTTCAATCGCTGGTTCAAGTCGACGTCTTCGATTGATGGTTCGCGTCGGCGTCTTCGATCGATGGTTTCCTCTCTCTCCTTCACGGCGACAGGTTTGTCCACTCTCTTCACTCTCTCTCCTTTGTCTCTCTCTCTCTCTCTCCTTTGTCCCCAAAGATTTATGCCCCGCCATGTCTATGCTGTGTCCAGATCTGGACACGCGTGTCTCCTACAAAAAAAATAATAATTAAATTAAAGGGATACGCCATCTGGCGTGTCCCGTACGTATCCCCGTATCCTATGTTACACGGACTCGGGTATGGGTATCGGATACGGGTGCGTATCTAAGGGTCGGACACTTCAAAATTAAAAATTAAGAATACGTAAATATGTATCAAAATTTGGATATGGGTATGGGGATACGTTAAATAGTTTTTTTTTTAAAAAAATATATTTATTTTATGAAGATGAGTTATATTATATAAATAACAAATAAAAATTATTTTAGATATAAAATAAATTATATTATATATTATAAAATAAGTTATTTTTATTTTAGACATAAAAATTATATTATTTATGATATATTATATTATATAATTTTTTTTGAATGAATAATATTATATATTATTATATTAATGTAATTTATACTATATGTTTATGTAAATGTAATATGAATAATGGATGAATAATATTATATGATATTAATAATACTATATATTATTATATTAATGAAATTTATATTATATACTAATATAATATAAAGAAGAGAAGAAAATAAAACAGAGAGAACAGAGAAAAGAAAATAGAGGGTGATCGAGAGAAGAGAAAAGAGAAGAAAGAAGTTGGTGATCAAGAGAGAGAGTAGAGGGAGAGCGAGATCGAGAGACGAGAGGAGAGGAAGAGAGATCGACAGATCGATAGACGAAAGAGAAGACAGAGAAGGAGATCGAGAGACGAGAGAGAAGATAGAGCAGAAGATGGAGATCGAGCATCGAGCATGTCGAAGCAGCGACCGATGTCTTCGCCGTTTCGACAAGCGACCAGGTTCTCTCTTTCTCTCCCTCTTTCATTTCTTTTGCTATCTGTAAAGAGCCGTGTCCGAGAGAGAACAGGCGAATCCGACACAGATCCCAAACCCGCACCCGTGTCGTGTCATGTTGTGTCAACACGGGTACTTCACCGCAAAAAGCAAAGACTATGTAACACAGCCCGTGTCCGACACCGCCACGGCATCAAATCTGGCATGTCCATGCTTCATAGCCATAAACTATCCTTAGCTTGTGTTGTATACCAAGTCTGGGTTGAAAGGAATAGGAGTGTTTAGGCAGGTTAACAATCATTCAGATGTTATTCTTGCCTTGGCTATTATAGAAATTAAAGCTAGGCTATGTTCTTTGAGGTATGTGAAGAACTCCTTTATTAATTGGCAAACTCGCTTGGATTGGGATGTTTCTCCTTCTATCCTTCAAGTGCATCATTAGTTTACTGGGTTGTTGTTTTCCTTGTAATTTCAGGCTGTAGGTTTGGGTTTGGGTTTGGGTTTTCACCCTTGTTCTTTGTACTTGTTTTGTGTTTTGTGTGCAGGGGTGATTTCCGCACTATGAAGAAGGGTTGAACTTCGTGGATAAACAGCGTGCTTTGGGAATTGAAGATCTGCACAGAGTAACAAATGATGAGGCTACTCGACCGGGGTTTGGTCGGAAACCCCTCCGATGGTAAAGTCAGGGACTCAGGGAGATCAAGAAGAGAGAATACAAAGAGTGTATATGTGTTGAGTGTGTGGATTTTCGGATCCCTTGAGAGTGAATATTGTTCACCTTTTATAGGAGAAGGTTGTTTGTCGTTCAAGTCCTTCTCTCTCCGCCATCTGTCCAATGTGTCTTATTCGTGGTCGTCTCCCATTGGAGGAGAACGACCACTCCGCCTGACACTCGGGTGCAGGTCTGTTTTGTTTGTCTCATTAGCGGACATCTCTCATTGGAGGAGGACGACCACTCCGCCTGTCATTCAGATGCAGGTATGTCATATATGCACCTTGTCCCTCTGCACCTCTATGTCTCCACGTTCTATTCATACAGAGGGAGAGGGGCAGAGTTATTTGTCTCTTGTGGGCCCAAGAAAGATCTTCAGTGAATTGGCCTTCTTTGAGTTGGCCTACTCTAGAATGGTTGTCCAACTAGGAGGTCTAACATGTTGCTCTACCCACTTCGGAGTGGTTGTCCGTCCATCTAGGAGGTCTACCATGTTGCTCGGCCCACTTTGGAGTGACGCTTGTACATTAGGTCGAACTCCTATGATTGTCTTGCTTCGGAGCAAGTGTTGGCCATAAGGCCGAGGTCCAACCTAGCTCCACCTCGGAGTGAGCATCGCATTGGGCCTAGCACCAAGACTTGATTAATTTTTACCCACTTCATTTGCCCCCCTGGCTTGCGCTTACGTTTGGCGAAGCGGAAGCCAATTCTGTCACAAACTTCGAAGTTTGGTTGATCACAACTTAATTTGAGCTTCGTGAGTTGGATTCAAAATTATTGTTCGGCCCAACGTTTGCGTCTGCCCAATATTTCGTAACTCGGTTATGCCCCCAAACTAATGTGTATCTTCACTAGCCTCGTAATTGTCTAGCTTGGTGCTCTTTCAGCCAGTTGAGCGTCGTTGCTTGACTTGAAAAAATATATATATACCCAATTTTTTTTTTTTTTTAAAAATATATATATACACAAAAAAAAATATTTTTTTTTTTTTAAAATATATATACACAATTTTTTTTTTTTTTTTTTTTGGGTATGTATATATTTCTTAAGTTGAACAATTGGACCGAGCAATACAATCTGCTTCACAGCAATCCAAGCATGCCTTATCATAGCCAACCTTTAACTTGTTTTGATAATGTTGATGGGTAATGTTTTGTGGGCCTTACCTTGATGCCATGCATGGTAATAGAATACAAATGTGATTTGTTGGGGACTTGACATTGTGTTACTCTTGGTGAAATTGGCGTGGGGCCTACAAACTTGGTGCTCCACTTAATCAAACTTTTAAGCTTGCCATGGAAAAGTTTGGTGGACCATGTGCTAACTTTGATGCTTTAATCACAGTATGCATATTTTTGCTTGGTTGGTTTGCACGTCGGTTAACTGAGCAGGACGTTGGAGGTCGAACAATTCAACATTATTTAATAGGCTTATTCTGTCCCTATTTGAGAAACATTGGCTCTGTTTGTTCGGTCCCACTTGTAAGAAATTGTTGGCGGCCTCTATGCTTGGTCGACCGAGCCTTATTCCTTTACTCTGTTCGGCCATAATTAACACTATTTTTCTTCATTGGTCGGTTATCAACTTTCTTTATATCTATAAGCATTTTTCTTCCTTGGCCATCTTTGTTGTTCTGTTGGACTGTTGCTCAGTCAAGCTTATTCTGACACCTGATGGGGCCGAACAACACCTATTTAATTTACGCATGACACTTGCCCAGCTTGATCATTTTACTTAGGTCTTCAAGTTCTTGCTCTGTGTCACTCGACTAACTCCAGTTCTACTTGGTTTATTTTTGTTCGGTCGTCTTCGTTGTCGTTCGGTTGGTCGGCACATCTATGACTTGGTTTGCTTATCTTCTTTATACCAGAAAACTTGACTTCTAGGATTTGTTTGCTTGCTGATTTGGTCGAGCCACTTAATAGAGCTTCGGATACTCACATGCTGTGCTCGGCTCGCTTGAAGAGTTTAGAGTTGGGCCAATTTCACACTTATCGTTATTTCAAGCTCCCTTTAGCTCGGTCTAAAATGCTTCGGCCGACCGGTCCGTGAGCATCGCAGCTCGGTTGTCCGTGATCTTGGCCTTGCCACCAGGCCTCGAGCTCGGCCCTGACTAATGTCCTTACTCCGATTGTCGAGCCATCACGCGTCCATATTTGACTAGTTTGGGGGCTGTCGACATGACGTAAAGGCAAGCCCATTTCAGAGTTTTTTAATGAAAACAAGCAAACCCACCTTATTTAACACTTTCTCACTCTAGAAATTTGAATTTCCAGACCCATTTTTCCCATTTCCTTGCTGCCTTACTTTTTGACTCCAGGAACAACAGAACCCATTTTTGGAAAAAGAGTCTGACTTTGGTTTTGTCCTTACGTTTTTCTTTTTCTTGGAACTCTAAAGCAATTTTAAAATCTAATAATCTGATAACTTGACCTCCAGTCCTCTTTCTATAAATTCCAAACTTCTCTTCAGAAAATTGAGAGCTTGCACCAATGACGTGGTCTCCTCACTTTCTCACTCTAGAGAATTAGATTTTCAGAGTCTGGGGACAAACCCAGTGTTCTCTTCTTCGATCTTCATCTTTCGGCGACCCGTCGGCATTCGTTGTTTGCAACAAAAAATTATCCTCGCCGTTCTGTTACTTACAACCTGTTCATTTTGCCTCTTGTTCACTGGTTTTGATCTTGTAAGTTTTTGAACTCTCTCCTTTTAATAAGCTTTTCTTACTGATTTTTGGTTGCTCCACCATTATTGAGTCGCTTCTTATTCCTTTTATGACAGTGTTTCCCAGTTCAACGGTAATCACGGCAGGACCTCCTCGCTACCATTGCATCTTGTTACCCTTTATCGGCACTGTAAGTTATTGAATCCATGCATTTCCTTTCCACTTTCGCCATTACTGTTTTGGTTAAGTGTAACATTAAGAGTTGTCTAGTACACGACTACTCGGTCGGCCATTGTACCTCCAACCTTGTAAGTCATCCTTAGCGTAATTGTTTGGTGGAACATTGCACCTCCCATGGGTAAGTTTCGGAACTTAGTGGACACTCCGACGGGAATGGATGAGTTCCACCAAAGGTATAACATTCCTAATGATGTCATGTTGACATTGGCGGCGGTGGACGCGAATCGGCCGTGTACAAGCACCACAATGCCCTTCTCGATTGCCTCCATTGTAGAGGGGGGTGTTAGGTTTCCATTGAACCCCTTGTTGCGTTAATTCTTTTCTTATTTTGAACTTACACCAATGCAAATATCAATGAACACATTAAGAGTGGTAAACGGTGTCTCGGTCTTGAACAACCTCTTAGACTTGGACTTGGGAACTTGGGATAACCTTCATTGCTACTCCTTGTGTCGTAATAAAGTCGGTAAAACCTATTATGTCAAAGTTCGGTCGTTGGAGCTCCAACTCGTCACTGAACTTCCTGATAATGACAAACATTGCTCTGATTTCCTTCAAGTCGGAGGTAATTGGGAGTTTGCGGCCGATGAGGTGGGTCGATCGAAGCGGGTTCCAAGAGAGAACGGCCACCCAGGTCATTCTTTATTTTAGTTTCCTTTTGTCCATTCGCTTATCGCCTGTGATTTTTTTTTTTTTTTGAGTGCTGTTGTTCGTACTTACAGGTTCAAAGAAGCTAAAAATGAGGCCAGAGAAAGAGCATCTGAGGGATATCAAAGTTGCACTAAGGTACGAAGATCGGTCGGCCTCGCATTTGCTTAACTATGTGCGAACTTATAGACATGTCATCCAACGGAAACCCAAAGTAAACAACTTCTCGAGGGACTCACTTGAGATTGAAACCGAAGAACAAGATGGCCATACCACCGGAGCTTCATTTTCCGTTGTTGTTTGTTCATCAAGTGGATCACTCAGTAGAGGCTACTCTCCGTCGCCAGACTTAGCAAGCAAAATGGCTCATCGCCAAAAGCTTAATCTTGATGCCTTAGTCTTTGGATCTGATGATGAGGACCTTCTAGCTGTTTCGACGGTCGACACTCGAGTTTCTTCTCTACCGATTGAGAGGTCTAAGGGTGAAAAAAAGCATGTTGTTGTTCCTCCTCCTTCCGTTGCTACTCTTGCTCTTCCTGCTGATAGGGCCTCAAAAAAGAAGAGGTCCAAAGGTAAAGAAGTTGCTAGGGGTTCTAATGAGCAGGGCTCAGTTCAAGAATGGGTGCCTCCCTTGGAGCATAACGGCCGAGCAATCACTACATCGGATAGCATAATCTACTCAAGCGACTTGGCCTTTGACTTATCAAAGACATTGCTGCTACCTTTGGATATGGCGGAGCAAAACATTTCAAGCGACGTGTTGATCAAGGGTTCGGCACAGATGCTAACCGCAGTAAGTCTTCTTTTATGTCTTTGTCATTTACTTAAATTTGGTTGTTGAGAATATGACATTCTGGTTTGATGCAGTGCATTTAGAGGATGCACATCATGGATGAAAGGTGGCATCGTGAGGAGCAAGAGAAGGTTAAGACAATCAACATGTTGGCTGATGTTGATATGTCCTTGAAAGCGGCCGGAGAGGATCTAAAGGAGATGGAAGATGCAAAGAAGAAGGCCGTAGCACTGATGTTCATGGCCGAGCGGAGGGCTGCAGATGCCGATGCTGCTCTGAAGTCTTTAAAGGCTAATTATCAAGGGATGGTGGACGAGGTCGAACAGAGGGGCTATGACGAGGCCGAAAAGACCTATTCGGAGGAGATTTTGAAGCTGAGGGACAAGATCTTTGCTAAGGGTTGGACTGGGGCTCTGCACGCTGCTAAGGTGGAAGAGGCTTCTCCTCTTTATGATATTGACGATATCCCAGTCCCTTCGAAGACCGCCGCAAGGGTTAGAATGAGAAGGCCTCGGGGGGATGGAGCTACGGATGTTAATCCTTCTGGCCTTTCTCCTTTCGTGCCGAGCTCTTCCTTAGTTAGGCAAACTGTCAATCCTACAGAGGAGGAGCACCGCGAGGATGGACACTACGAGGAGGAGCAACACGAGGAGTAAGTTGTTAGGTTACCCCTAGTTTTTGCTTTTACTTCTGCTTTAGTAGCTCTTTTGTAATGAAACTTGGAAGTTAATGAAGTATCTTCAACTTTTGCTTTAGTGCTCGGTTGGAAAGGCTATGATACAAACCGAACTCCCTTTTGTAATGAAGTACCTTCTAAATTTGCCAAGTGTTGAACTTGCAACTTGTACTTTTTTTATTTGTCTTGGAGTTCGGACGACTGGACCTCTTCTTTTGTAAGGCCGAACTCTTTTTTGTAATTGAAGTTTCGCTTCAATGCACTTATTCTTACATTTTCGCAAGTGTTGAACTGCTTATCTTCAATTTTTGCTTGTATGTAATGTTTGCCCCCGGCCGAGCAGAGGCTCTGTGGCCTAGCAGGCCATCTGTTCGGTCTGATCAGGTTTCTTGCCTTAGAAAAAATTGAGTTTTTGATGCCCCCAGCCGAGCATGAGCTCCGCGGCTCAGAAGATTGTCTGTTCGGTCAGACCATGCTTCATGCCTTAGTAGAGAAAAAGTTGTGAAAGTTTTTTATCATGTTGTTCGGCCGCCACCTGACTTGGTCAAGTTTTGACGTGATTTAACCCCTTGTAGGGTGTAATTCTGCCCTTCTTCGAGCGCGAATTGTGAACATGGATCATGCTTTAAGTAACGATACTTGGCACAAATTCCACAAAGCTATACCACTTGGCACCCCGCTCCAACCAAAGGGTTAAGCATCCGGGATTGGCTTGAGTTAAGACCCGTGGCCAATTTGCTACACCGAGCATAAATGTACAACACAAGTAAATAAGGACAAACTGTAAAATAAATTTCCATTCATTGATACTTGTAACTTTTGATTACATCAAGGCATGTTTTGAGAAATACATTATTGTAAGTACTTCATCTTAAGAATCACATCACTGGAAGTACTTCTTTAGGTTGGCGACGTTCCATGGTCTAGGGATTGCCTTCCCTGATAAGTCAGCCAGATAGTATGCGCCATTGCCAAGTGCTGAAGTAACCCTGTAGGGCCCCTCCTAGTTAGCACCGAGTTTCCCTTCTCTAGGAACTTTCTTGTGATCCATTACCTTCCTGAGTACCAAGTCACCTGGTAGAAATTGCCTTGGACGTACATTCTTGTTGAAGCTCTTAGTGAGTTACTACTGGTAAGCCGCCAATCGAATGAGGGTAGCTTCCCTACGTTCTTCGGCCATGTCCAGAGCTTGGGCGATGGCTTCATCATTGTCTGCTGGCTCAAAGATCTCAGAACAAATGGTAGGAAGGCCAACCTCCAAAGGGATGACTGCTTCCATCCCATAGGTAAGAGAGTAAGGTGTCTCACCGGTTGACCGACGAGGAGTAGTTCGATAAGCCCAGAGGACATTCGGTATCTCTTCCACCCATTTGCCTTTGGCTTTTTCAAGACGCTTTTTTATCCCGTCAATGATTGTCTTATTGGATGCTTCAGCTTGGCCATTGCCCTGTGGGTAGGCCGAAGTGGAGTTTCGGAACTCTATCTTCAAGTCAGCGCAAAATCTCCTGAAGATCTTGCCATCAAATTGTGTACCGTTGTCAGAGAGAATGACTCTAGGAATGCCGAATCGAGTCACAACATTGCGCCAAACAAACCTCTTAGTGTCTGCTTCTTTGATATTGCACAAGGCCTCCACCTCTACCCACTTGGTGAAGTAGTCAGTTGCAGCGATGAAGAACCTTTTATTCCCAGTTCCTCTAGCTAATGGTCCAATAATGTCTAAGCCCCACTGAGCGAATGGCCAAAGACTGGTGAGGGAGGTTAGAGCTTTGGCTGGCTGGTGAATGAGAGGAGCAAACTTTTGGCACTTGTTGCACTTGCCAACATATTGTTGGGCCTTCTTTTGGATGCGCGGCCACCAAGACCCGTGTGTTAGGGCTCGGTGTACCTAGGACCGACCACCAGTGTGACTCCCACAGATTCCATCATGGATCTCATAAAGCACATCTTCCACCAGACTTGGATGAACACAGAGTAAATAAGGGCCCATGTAGGACTTCTTGTAAAGCTTGCCAGATGGGGAGACCCAAAACCGAGCAGCTCTATGCCTTGTCTTGTGCGCTTCTTTTTTGTCCTCAGGAAGGGTGCCATTCTTCAAGAAGGCCAAGAGTGGGTCCATCCAACTCGGGCCCAAGTCAGTGCAGAGGACCATTTCGACTAGTTGAATACTTGGTTGGGGTACATATTCCACCCATATTTTGCGGCCATCTCTGGAATCGACCGAGGAACCCAGGCAAGCTAAAGCGTCAGCATGACCATTTCTCTCTCGGCCAATCTTCTCGACTCTAATGGCTTGGAACTTTCTGATCAAATTTTTGGCCTGTTCTGCATAAGTGGCCATCCACTCATCGCGAGCCTCGTAAACTCCAGAGAGTTGGTTGACCACTAATTGAGAATCACTGAAGACGAGTAGCTCCTCCGCGTTGAAGTGTTCGGCACTTCGCAGGCCGGCTAGTAGAGCTTCATACTCTGCTTCATTGTTAGAAGCTTTCCAGCCCAATCGAATGGCTTGCTCCCACATGAATCCTTCAGGAGAAATAAGGACAACTCCTGCCCCTGACCCTTTTTGGTTAGAAGAACCGTCCACAAACAGCTTCCATATGTCTCCAGCAAAAAGTTTCCATGCTTCGGTTGGAGATTGCCCTTGATGCTAGGCAATCATAGTGACCAAAGCCGAGCTCCCTTCGAAAGGGACAGCTGGTCCCGGGGTGAATTCTGTAACAAAGTCTGCTAGGACTTGAGCTTTGATTACTATTCGAGATTGGAACTTGATATCAAACTCTCCAAGCTCCACCGCCCACTTTCCCGTTCGGCCTGAGAAATCTGCTCGACTAAACACCGACTTGAGGGGGAATTCAGTGAGGACGTTGATGGTATGTCCTTGAAAGTAGTGAACAAGCTTCCTAGAGGCTATTAATAGTGCATATGCCAATTTCTCCAATGGCAAGTATCTAGTTTCGGCATCTAAGAGTGTCTTGCTAACATAATACACTCGTTTTTGCTCCTTTCCATCCTCTCTGACTAGCACTACACTAACAGTATGATCAGAAACAGCCAAGTAAAGGAAAAGCTCTTCGTTGGCGACAGGTGTAGATAGAAGGGGAGGAGAGGACAAATACTTCTTCAAATCTTCTAGTGCTTCGGAGCACTGGCTTCCCCATTCAAAACTGGTTTTCTTCCTTAGAAGTTGGAAGAAGGGCTTCATCCGATCAGAGGACCGACTAATGAAACAGTTAAGTGCTACAGTGCTAGCAAGTTTCTGGAGTTCCTTGCCTTTGTAGGCACTTTGAGGTCTTAGAGGGCTTTGATTTGGTCGGGGTTGGCTTCAATGCCGCGCCTAGTCACCATATACCCCAAGAACTTCCCTGATCCTACTCCAAAGGCACATTTTGAGGCGTTCAGTCGAAGCTTGTGAGTCTTTAGAATTCTAAACACTTGCTCAAGGTCCTTTAGATGGTGTTCGGCCAACTTGCTTTTGACGACCATGTCATCAATGTATGCTTCCATGGTTTTACCGAGCTGGTCCTTGAACATTTTGGTAACCATTCGCTGATAGGTCGCACCAGCGTTCTTCAAGCCGAAGGGCATCACTTTGTAGCAGTAAGTGCCTCTAGGGCTGATGAAAGCCGTTTTCTCCTGGTCAGGACCGAACATGGGGATCTGGTGGTAGCCACTGTAGGCGTCTAGAAAGCTCATGCGCTCATGTCCAACCGTTGCGTCAACAAGTTGATCTACTCGTGGAAGGAGGAAGCTATCCTTGGGGCAAGCTTTGTTAAGGCTAGTGAAATCAACGCAGACTCTCCATTTGCCATTCTTCTTCTTCACCACGACGGTGTTGGACAACCACTTTGGGTACTGCACTTCTCGAATGACTCCAGCAGCTAAAAGTTTGTCAACCTCTTCGATCACTGTATTGGTGTGTTTTTTTTGATCAGCAAAAAAGGGAACTTTATTGATGAACACAAAAATGGGATTACATCAATAAAGAGGAGGGAGAAGGGGAAGGCGAGTGCAAAGAGCATCAAAGCAAAACAGAACAATCCCAACTAGGTTGGCATTGGTAAGTTCGCCCAATCATATGCTAGCACACCGCCAAGAATTGGAGAGCTGGTGAGTAGCCAACCACAAACTGCCAACCCAAACCCAATATACAACCAAAAAACTAATACCAAGACAAACCCAAAAAACTAATATACAACCAAAAAACTAATACATAGATAAAAGCTCCTGCACTCAGCAGGCCACTGCACTCAGCCATACACCCATCAAGTGAGCACCCAACCATCAACAGCCTCACAGCAGCCTCAATTCATCCTCACAGCATTCTAACTGAGCAGACCTGTTGCCAAGAGTAGTATGGACCTGGATGATGGCCTTTGGCAAAGCACAGCAACACACCACTAAGATTAGAAGTAGAGCCCTGTTACCAAGAATAACATGGATTTGGATGATGCACCAAAGCTGAAGAGCACACTCCAAAATCACCGGGCTAACCCATCCTCCCCCAATGCACAATTCAGATCTGGAAGGTAAAATCTGGAGGGGAAAAGCTGGGCAGCAGAAACAAAACAAGCATACTACAGCAGACACACCAGCAGCAAACACACCAGACCAACACAGACCAATATACCAGGCTAGCAGTGCAATCCAACCCAAAACATGACAGAGAGCAGTGGAATAATACCAGCATACTGAACACTGACCCCAGCAACACTCCAGCAGATTCTTCAACATCACTCCCAGCTATACTCCAACAGATATGCCAACACTTCAGAGCACACCCAGCCACATTCCAGCAGACTTGCACAGCAGACTTCAGAACAATAACTCAGCATAGCACTCAGACTCCATCACAGTGTAACACACCACACCCCAATAGTGCACAACCACTACAATACCCTGCCAAGACATTACAAACATCTTCTAACTTGCTGAATATTATACATATAGTCAGTCACTGTGTAGCCTTGGCCAATTGTATGAGCTTTCATCCAATGTGCCACTCTAACTTTAATAAGGTCACAGAGATCGTCCCAGGGCATTTGCAACCCATTGAATAGATAGTCATTCCTACACTTCCAAATCGACCAAAGGCTAGCACACAGGATAGCTCTCCAGATTTGCTTTTCCTTTTTTCTAAACTTCCACCCCAACCACCATTGCATTAGCATAACCACTGAACTAGGGGTAACCCAATGCAAACCCCACCACTTAATTAGATGGGACCAAACTTTCCAAACAAAAGGGCATAGTAATAGGACGTGATCAACTGCTTCAACCTCATTTTGGCAAAACACACAGGCAGAGTTTACTGTTGCACTAACAATACCAAGCCTACATAAGTGAGCAGATGTCTTTAACCTCCCTTTCCAAGCCAACCAAGAGAAGAATTGGGCTTTAGGAGGGGAAGGGTTGTGCCATATTAGGTTAGGAATTTCCAGATTAGGACCAAAGAGAGATTCACACCATGTGACAGCACTATGGACACTAAACGTACCCATACCATCAGAGTTCCACCATAGCGTATCTAGTGAGTCCAATCTCAATGTAGGGCCCTCACCTAAGGCAACCTTTAAACGCTGAAGTTCTTCTTCCTCCCAAGCTAATAAGGGCCGTCTGAATTTGAGATCCCAGATGTTGTGTTGACGAGATCTATTCATCTGCATATTCAGTGTGATGCCTCTATCCTCGGATAAATAGAAAAGTCTAGGAAATTGTGACTTCAGACACCTGGTTCCCATCCAGTTATCCACCCAGAAACTGATTCTGTCCCCATTTCCAATCTTGATTTCAATATTTCCCAAATAATAATTTACCAAGCTGCTATTAGACCCACTAACAGAGATAATGTCACTCCAAACTCTTGAGATGTGATTTGCCTCCACCTGAAATGGGAACCATCTACCCCCTACGGATGAATATTTGCTGCAGATGACCTGTTTCCATAATGAACTGTCTTCCTTGCCAAACCTCCACCACCACTTAGCAAGTAGGCCATTATTCAAGATTTGTAAGTTTCTTATTCCCAATCCACCTTGTTTCTTATCCATGGTTAACTCCTTCCATTTTATTAAATGAATTTTCCTTTTCACCTCCGAATCACCCCACAAAAAAGCTGCTTGGATCTTGTCTAGTTCTTTTGCTACCCCCCTAGGTAACCTAAAAAGGGACATATAGTAAACAGGAAGTGAAGATAGGACAGATTTGATTAATGTGATTCGTCCCGCAAAAGACAGGAGCCTCCTCTTCCATCCGGACAATTTCTTCTTAAAGTTGTCCACCACAGGTTTCCAAGTGGCCCTCCTAGATGGATTGGCCCCAAGAGGCAAGCCTAGATACTTGAATGGAGTCTTCAAATATGAACAATGCAGTCTTGTAGCAAAGCTTTGCACACATTCCTCTGACAACCCAACTCCACAAACCCCACTCTTGAGAAAATTGATCTTCAACCCAGATATGATCTCAAAGCACCGAAGAATTCTCTTGACCGTTAGTACTTCAGACCACTCAGCTTCACAAAAAATGATTGTGTCATCCGCGAATTGGAGATGGGAGATGTTGATGTCATTTGACCCAATTATTACTCCTTTGATTAGACCCAGCGTTTTTGCTCTTGCAAGGAGTAGATTCAAACCCTCAGCCACCACAGTGTATAAGAAAGGTGATAATGGATCACCTTGACGAAGCCCTTTTTGAGGGCAGAATTCATTAGTGGGTGAGCCATTAACCAACACAGAGATTCTGGATGAGGACAGGCAGGAGTGAATCCAAGTCACCCACTTAGCACCAAACCCAAAGTTCGAGAGCATGTGAAGGAGATATGCCCAATTGACTGAGTCATATGCTTTTTGGAAATCTAACTTTAAAATCAGTCCCTTCCTTCTTGATTTTTTCCACCAATCCACCACCTCATTGGCTATCAAGACACCATCCAGGATATTTCGGCCCCCTAAAAAAGCAGATTGAACGTTATCTATAACAGTAGGAAGCACCTTTTTCAATCTATTAGCAAGCACTTTGGATAAAATTTTGTAGGAAGAATTTATAAGACTGATAGGTCTGTAATCTTGAATGCCTAGAGGATTGTCTGTTTTAGGGATCAAAGTAATAAATGAGCTATTCAGACCCCCAACCAAACTGCTGTTCACAAAGAATTCCTTGATAAAATTGATGACATCATGCTTCATAAATTTCCATCCTTTTTGAAAGCAAATCATGTTAAACCCATCCGGCCCAGGCGCCTTATTCCCATCACAATCTGCCACTGCTGCCCAAATTTCAAGCTCTGAAATTTCCTCATCCAAGGTACTGAAAAACTGACTCTGTGCTATTCCCCTAAAGAGGCCTAAAAGTTTGGGTCGATATTGCCACTGCTCAGAGAAACTTTGCCGGAAGTGATCAAGCACAGCTTGCTTAACCTCAGAAGGTTCCTTTACTAATGCCCCATTCACGGACATGGAATCAATGGCTTTGGAATTCTGCCTTGTAGTAGCTGTAATGTGGAAGAATTTCGTATTTTTATCTCCCTTAAGAGACCAGTTCAATCTTGATTTCTGCAGCCAGATGCGTTCCATTATCTTTCGCAGCTTCCACACTTCACCTCTTGCCTCTCTTCGCCTCTTTCCCTCCTCCGCATCCAGATCTCTACTCTCCGCAATTAAATCTAGATTATGAAGAGTCGCTTCAACTTGTTTCAGTTTCAGGTCCATATTCCCAAACACTTCAAAATTCCACTGCTTTAGAAATTGCTTAAGGGCCTTCAACTTGATTTTCAGTTTGTAACCTGCCCAACCAACTACCTGAGTACCCTCCCACACAGTCTTCACTTCCTTAAGAAAAGAAGGATGATAAACCCAAGCGTTGATGAAACGAAAAGGCTTGGGGCCCCAGTTTCTGTCATCCTCCATAAGGATAATTGGACAATGATCAGAGATGGATCTAGGAAGGCCCCAAGTTTTGTACCGGAACCACACCAACCACTCAGGTTCAAGAAGAAACCGATCTAACCGACTCCATCGCACCCCTTCCACGGAATTACACCAAGTAAATTTTCTTCCCAGCATAGGTATATCAATTAGTGCTAGACTACTAATGAAGGTACAAAAATCAGCCATGCCCCGATCCCTCCTAACACAACCCTTCCTTTCACTGATTGATTTGATTTCATTAAAGTCCCCCCCTATACACCAAGGTTTGGGATACATTGCCTTAAGATTAAGCAAATAGGTCCAGAGGTTTCGCCTAGCAGTCACATCATTAGGTGCATACACATTCACTATCAACAAGCTATTAAATAATTTACCTGATAATAAGAGAGAGCTCCTGTTGCAGCAGCAGGCATGGAGAGAAAAGACGTCAGGCTTCCACACACACAGCAAGCCTCCAGCACTCCCATTTGCAGCCACACTCATATAATCAACCAGGTCATAGGGCCAGATAGACTTCACAATCTGTTCTGAAATGTTGGCCTGTTTTATTTCTTGTAACAATACCATATCTACTTTCCTTTCTTTAATAACTTCTCTGATTCTTCTCTTCTTCTCAGACCTACCAAGACCTCGAATGTTCCAAGAAAGTAACTTCATAAGGGTTTATTCTCACTCGCGAGCCACCCAAGAATCTGGAGCTAAGCCCCTACCCCATCACTCCTAGCAGCAGCCTGCTCCATGTCATTCTCCTCCATTTCGATTATCTTCTTCGTAATTTCAACCTCCGAACCTTCAAAATCAATGCCCAGACTTTTCCCAACCTGAATTGTAGCTTGAGCCTCTTTTGACAGCATAGCTTGGTGTGTTGCGTGGATGACCGTCTACTCTTCTGGACAACCCGCCGCGCTCCTAATTGAACATTGAGTTGATGACAAGCATAATTGGGGTCCAACCCAGGAGTGTCATGGGCCGACCAGGCGAACACTTCGATATTTTTACGGAGTAGAGCCAGTAATTGCTCTTTCTCTCCAACAGTGAGGGAAGTGCCGAGCAGGAAGAACTTGTCTGGGTTTCCTTCTCTACCAAGACCGTCTCTAGGTCTTCTACCATCTTCTCGGCCGGCACTCCGCCGACGTTTTCCAAAACTGGCTGGTCAGGTACTTCCACCATCTGCACTTGGTCGCAGACTTGTTTGGTTTTCATGGCGGTAATGAAGCAATGTTTGGCAGCCACTTGGTCTCCACAAATCTCCTCTACTCCATACTTGGTTGGAAAGCGAACGAGTTGGTGATAGGTGGAAGGGACTGCCTCCATCTGGTGAATCCAAGGTCGGCCAAGGATGGCATTGTACGGAGATGGGGTGTTTACCACCAATAAGTCAACAGAGACCACCTTGGGCTTAGCTATGACATGCAGAGTTATTCGGCCGAGCGGCCATTCTGGTTGCGAGTTAAAGCCAACTAAAGGGGAGGTGGCAGGTGTCAGGTGTTGCTCACTGAGGCCAAGTTTCTTGAAAAGCTCATAATACATGATGTCTGCGGCACTTCCTTAGTCAATCAAGACTCGCTTCACATCGAACTTGTTGGCCACACCAACTATAACGATAAGGGCATCGATGTGGGGGTGTTGGATTCTCTCTAGGTCCTTCTCAGTGAACATGACGTTAAACTGAGAAGGTCTGGCTTTTGTCTTGGACTTTTTAGGAGGAGGTCCTACCAACATTACCTGTTGAATGTGGGTGGCTCGTTGGATTTCTCCTTGAATGGTGTTTTCTCTTTCGGGGTCAGTCATTCCATGGATAACGTTAATGACCAACCTCGGGGCATGGTTCTCCTCAGGAGGGGCTTGGTCGAGTCCTTGCTTTTTCCTCTTCTTATCAACATCTATCCATTGTTGGAGGTGTCCCGCCGTAACTAAGTCCTCCAAGTGTTGTTTGAGAGCTCTGCAATTTTGCGTCTTGTGTCCCTTCTCTCGATGGTAGGTGCAACGCAGTGTCTGATTGCGCCGAGCAGGGTCTCCAGGCATCTTGGCTGGCCAGACAAAGAAAGCTTCCCCTTTAAGTTTCTCGACGAGCCTATATATTAGCTCTTTGAAGACGGTAGTGATGCCTTCATAAGACTTGGCCCTTTCCTCCTCGTTTTCTGCTGTGGAGCGGTTCCTTTGGCCATAGTTCTTGCGCTACTCATCCCTCCTTGGCTACTCAGTCTTAGGCGGTTGAGGCGGTCTGACTTCTTCTTCAACAACCGCAACATGTACTGAAGCAGCGTCATCTTCCACACAAGCTTGTTGCTCTATTCGAGCCCTCAAATCCTTCATGGTAGGGGCAGGTCGTTTCGTCAACGACTGTCTTAGCATGTGCGAAGGAGGTAGGCCTTGCTTGAAGTATAGCACGGCCAATTGTTCACTGCAAACATTTTCCTCCAAGTCACCATACTCCTCTCAAATACCGTCGCGCGTACTGGCGTAGGGTTTCTTTCCTGTCCTTTCGGATATTGAACAAGGTGTCTAACGACTTTGGAACTCTGCTGTTGGAGACAAATCGGGCTAAGAATGTCTCAGAGAGCTACGTCCAGTCATAAATTGAGCCATTGGGGAGTTTGTCAAACCATCAGAGGCCAAGTTCTCCAAGGCTAGAAGGGAAGACTTTGCACATGAGTGCGTCGTTGCAGTTCCAGAGGGACATCATCTGGTAGTAATGGTTGATGTGGGTTAGAGGGTCCATCTTCCCATCATAGAGAATGAATTTTGGTGGGCTATACTTCCGTGGAGGTTCTACAGCTTCTATCTCTGGGGAGAAGGGGGTGGACACCAACTGGTCTAGAGCGCGACGCTCTTGTTAGTGTATGGACCGATCCAACTGGTCTCTTTCCCTATTAAGCCGGCGTTCCTCCTCCTTACCTCGTCGATGTTCTCCTTCTCTGTATAGCCGCCACGCCTCTTCTCTGTTATCATTCAGCCAACTTCTCAAATCGTGTGGTCGCTCGTCACGACGACAATGAAAGGTTTCAGATAGGCGGCTAATAATCCTTTGCCTTTTATGAGAATTCTCTCATGGGTTATTGTTTTGTAGGTTATTCGTCCTACTGCTGGCCCCTTCACTAAGTACCGGAATCGGCCGGCTACGCTCTCTACCAGTTGGGCCATGGCTGCAGTGCTCTTTGCGAGGCGGAGAGGGAGAAGGGGTACGTCTCCTTTGCGATGGTCCACAAACGGATTTTCTTGGCTCCGCTAGGGCCGCCATGAACTTCATCAATTAGGTGCGAAGCTCAGTGATCTCCAAACCCATTGAGTCGATGATATGGTCACGGTGGTCTTTCTCAACAAAAAGATGCTGAGACGTCTCAACGGCAATGACATGGCGTCGCTCCGCCGCGTTGGGTGTCTGATCGTCATGGTCCATAAGGTCATCGTGCACTGGAGGGAATGCCAGACCCTTATCTTTGGTTCTCTCTGTCATTGGAGTCCTCTCTGCTAGCCCAGAGTGGGGTGTATCTTCGATTCCCATCGCCGGAGTTCATCACGAAGCAAACATTGGTTTTCCCACAGACGACACCAATTGTGCGGGGGTGATTTCCGCACTATGAAGAAGGGTTGAACTTCGTGGATAAACAGCATGCTTTGGGAATTGAAGATCTGCACAGAGTAACAAACGATGAGGCTACCCGACCGGGGTTTGGTCGGAAACCCCTCCGATGGTAAAGTCAGGGACTCAAGGAGATCAAGAAGAGAGAATACAAAGAGTGTATATGTGTTAAGTGTGTGGATTTTCGGATCCCTTGAGAGTGAATATTGTTCACCTTTTATAGGAGAAGGTTGTTTGTCGTTCAAGTCCTTCTCTCTCCGCCATCTGTCCAATGTGTCTTATTCGTGGTCGTCTCCCATTGGAGGAGGAGGACCACTCCGCCTGACACTCGGGTGCAGGTCTGTTTTGTTTGTCTCATTAGCGGACATCTCTCATTGGAGGAGGACGACCACTCTGCCTGTCATTCAGATGCAGGTCTGTCATATATGCACCTTGTCCCTCTGCACCTCCATGTCTCCACGTTCTGTTCATACAGAGGGAGAGGGGCAGAGCTGTTTGTCACTTGTAGGCCCAAGAAAGATCTTCAGTGAATTGGCCTTCTTTGAGTTGGCCTACTCTAGAATGGTTGTCCAACCAGGAGGTCTAACATGTTGCTCTACCCACTTCGGAGTGGTTGTCCGTCCATCCAGGAGGTCCACCACGTTGCTCGGCCCACTTTGGAGTGACGCTTGTACATTAGGCCGAACTCCTATGATTGTCTTGCTTCGGAGCAAGTGTTGGCCATAGGGCCGAGGTCCAACCTAGCTCCACCTCGGAGTGAGCATCGCATTGGGCCTAGCACCAAGACTTGATTAATTTTTACCCACTTCATTTTAAATAAAATCTTAACCTTAAAAAAAAATAAAAAATGATAAATAGTTCTACTCATTCATCAACCCATCCAAAAAATTAATATAAAATTGTTAGGGAAAATATGTGATTCCCCACAAGTAAATCAATCAATGGGAATAAAAACTAATGCGGAAAAATTAAATCAAAAGCAACACCAAAATTTTACGTGGTTCCCTCAATGTGAGGTATGTCCACGGGATCGAAATCTGATTCCACTATCAACCAAATAGTTTCCAAACGATTACAAACGAGACACTAATGGTCTCACAAAACCACCCTTAGGTGAATTCCAAATAATCACAAATAAACAAGAGGAAAAACCTCACCAAATAGAAGAACCAAAATCTTCAAAAATCAGAGTTGAAGAAGACCCAAAATAACGAACTAAATCATCCAACTATGAAGCCGAAACCGAAGTAGCCAACCGAAGATTCCACACCTTAATCAATTAAGCCACTGGATTGACTTTTCCACATGCACTATCTCACAAAACAAATTGATCAATGAAGTGCTGCTACTTCACAAAACGGCTGCTTTTTTTCTTTTTTTCACACCGAGCAAAAAACCATAAACAATATATATATTGTTAATTCTAGGGTTTGTTTTATCAAAACCCTAGCTGTAACCAAATTGGATTGGGTCTCCACAAATTAGATATAATATATTAAAATATATTATACCTAAACCAAACCAAATTAAAATTCTTTGAATAAACCAATTGGGTCCCACACTCCAATAAGGAAGTATATCCAACAATTCTCCCCCTACCGACTTAGGTGGAGAGATCAACCATACCCGCCAAAGTTCGACACTTCAAATGTTTGTCCCTCTACAAAGTCTTAGTCAACATATCCGAAATATTATCATCCGTGTGAACCTTTTCGAGTTGTAACAATTTCGAATCTAACACATCACGAATCCAATGGTATCTCACATCAATGTGTTTCGATCTCGAATGAAAAGTAGAATTTTTACTCAAGTAAATAGCACTTTGACTATCACAATAAAGCACATACTTTTCTTGCTTTAAACCCAACTCTTGCAAAATTTTGTTCAACCATAACTATTCTTTGCAAGCTTCTGTAATGGCAATAAATTCAGCTTTGGTAGTTGAGAGAGCAACACATTTTGTAATTTAAATTGTCATGCCACAACTCCCCCTGCAAAAGTCATCAAATACCCCGAAGTAGATTTCCTAGAATCAACATCACCAGCCATGTCAGAATCTGTGAACCCATCAAGCATCAGCTTACCATCCCTAAAACACAAACACACCTTCGAAGTCCTTCGAAGATATCTTAGAATCTATTTTACCGCTGCCCAATGTTCTTTACCCGGATTAGAGAGAAAACGACTCACCACACCAACGACGTGAGCAATATCCGGCTTTGTACAAACCATGGCGTACATCAAAGAACCAACTGCTGAAGCATAAGGAATTTTCAACATCTCTTCTTTGTCTTTCTCACTTGTAGGACATTGATTCGAACTAAGCTTGAAGTGACCTGCAAGTGGACAACCAACCGGCTTTACTTTATTCATGTTGAACCTCTCAAGAACTTTCTCAATGTATCTTTCTTGAGACAACCAAATCAGCCCCTCTTTGCGATCACGAACAATTTTCATACCAAGAATTTGCTTTGCCAGCCCCAAATCTTTCATAGCAAAAGACTTGCTCAACTCCAACTTCAACTTGTTAATCATGGTAGAATCTTGACCCACAATTAACATGTCATCAACATAAAGCAAAAGAATAATAAATTTACCATTCGGAAAATTTTTCACAAACACACAATGGTCCGAAGTGGTTTTAGAAAAACCATTATTCATCATGAAAGAGTCAAATTTTTTGTACCATTGCCGCGGGGCTTGCTTGAGGCCATACAAACTTTTCTTCAATTTGCAAACAAATTTCTCTTTCCCTTTCTCCACAAAACCTTCTGGTTGCTCCATGTAAATTTCTTCTTCAAGATCACCATGAAGAAATGCGGTCTTCATATCAAGTTGCTCAACTTCAAGGTTCATACTTGCAGCCATGCCAACTACAACCCGAATAGAAGACATCTTCACAACCGGCGAGAAAATCTCATCAAAGTCAATACCTTTCTTTTGCCCAAAGCCTTTCACAACAAGACGTGCTTTGTACCTCAGATTCTTACTATCATTCTTCAATTTGAAAACCCACTTATTTTTCAGAATTTTCCGCCCCTTAGGCAACTTCACTAAGTCATAGGTGTGATTTTCAAGTAAGGAGTTCAACTCCTCTTCCATGGCCTTTTTCCAATCACCTTTCTTTGCATGCTCAATTGCTTCTTGGTAGCTCTCCGGCTCCCCTTGATCAGAAATCAACACAAATTCATTGGGATGATACTTTCTTGAAGGTTGTCGGTCCCTTGTAGATTTTCTTAACTCAAGTTGTGGTGGCAGTTCTTGAGTTGGATGCTCTTCCTCAATTTCTGGCTCAACTTCATTAGGATTAGCATCATCCTCCACTTCTTCAATAGGTGGCTGCATATCTCCCCCATTTTCATCATCAACTGAAGATGAAGGAGATGGATCTATGTCAATGAGATCACTAGTTTTTGGCTCTGGTTGATCACCTTTGCCAAAGTCTTCAATTGTTTGATCTTCAAGAAACACAACATCACGACTTCGAATGACTTTCTTGTCGACCGGATCCCACAATCTATACCTGAATTCATCACGCCCATAGCCAAGAAAAATACATTGTCTTGACTTGTTATCAAGCTTGGACCTCTCATCTTTTGGAATGTGAACAAAAGCTCGACAACCAAACACTCTCAAGTGCTCATAAGATACATCTTTATCGGTCCAAACTCTTTCTGGAACATCACCATTCAAAGGATAGGAAGGAGACAAATTGATCACGTCAACCACTATCTTCATTACCTCACCCCAAAAGGATCTTGGCAATTTAGCTTGTGAAAGCAAACACCTTGTTTTTTCTACAATGGTGCGGTTCATCCTCTCGGCAACGCCATTTTGTTGAGGAGTCTTCTTAACTGTCTTTTGGTGCCGAATACCTTGGCTGCGACAATACTCATCAAATGGCCCAATGTATTCAACACCATTGTCTGATCGGATGCACTTCAATTTCTGCCCTGTTTCTCTTTCAACCATGGCCTAAAAATGCTTAAATACTTCTAGAACTTGATCTTTAGTTTTTAGTAGAAAAGCTCAAACTTTCCTTGAATAATCATCAATGAAAGTAACAAAATAAAGTGCACCACTATGTGTTCTAACTTTCAAAGGACCAAAAACATCCGAATGAATCAACTCCAACACATTTTCTTTTCTAGAAGCAACATTTTTATGAAAAGAAACTCTATGTTGTTTACCCGCCAAACAATGAACACAAGTTTTGAGATATGTACCTTTCAAACCGGGTAGAAGCTATTTCTTGAACAAAACTTGTAGCCCTTTTTCACTCATATGGCCAAGCCGTTTGTGTCACAATTCGGTAGAAGTATCATCTTCAGGTGTATTGACAACACCTTTACAAATTTTTCCTTGCATGGAATAAAGTGTATGAGTCTTCTTACACTTAGCCACCACCAAAGAACTATTTGTGAGCTTCCATATTCCATCATCAAATTTGTTGTTGAAGCCTTCATCATCTAGCTTCCCAGTAGAGATCAAATTAAGGCGAATGTCGGAAACATGCCTCACTCTTTAAGCAACAACTTGCAGACCAAATTTGTTTCCAAGCAAACATCACCCATGCCAATAATCTTAGACAAACCTTCAATACCCATTCGAACAGAACCATAATCTCCTTTGGTGTAGATAGTGAAGAAATCAACTCGAGAAGTCGCATGAAAAGAAGCACCAGAATCAATCACCCAATTGCTCTCTTGGCCCACAAAAGTGCCCTTTCTCATGGCACTAATAGCACACAATGTCTTTCTTTAAAAAAGAACCATCTTTTGATTTGTCATGGCTTTGAACACGACCATGAGGAGTCTTACTCCTCCCCCTTGTTTTACTTCGGCCTCTCATAACAAATGCTTCCAAATGAGAGGAACCCGCTGATTTTCTTCTAGTTTCTTCATTCAACAAGCTACTAGTGACTTGGCCCATTGTGACAACTCCATCGGGCGCCGAATTACTAACTGTGACAACCAAAGTCTCCCAACTTTCGGGCAAAGAACTAAGTAGCGTCAAAGTCTGCAACTCATCATC
Organism: Camellia granthamiana; assembly: GCA_036172215.1. Lineage (NCBI taxonomy): Eukaryota > Viridiplantae > Streptophyta > Magnoliopsida > Ericales > Theaceae > Camellia > Camellia granthamiana. The sequence continues at coordinate 38,246,212 of CM069905.1, forward strand.
AAAAACAATTTTCATAGAAGCAAGTTAGTTAACAATACTCTTTATTTCATTCAGATGTTCCAGTATAGAGCTGCCCTCTTTATATTTTAAATTAACCAACTTACGAAACAGAAAGGCTTTATTTGTGGCTGATTTCCTATCATAAAGGCCTTCTAATTTTTTCCATAAATCATGTACTGAAGTTTCAGTAGCAACATGATGAAACACACTGTCATCAATCCATTGTCGGATAACACCAACGGCTTTTCGATTAAGCCTATTCCATTCATCATCTTTCATACCCTCAGGTTTGCCACTATCACCCTCAATGGGTCCATACAAATCTTTACGAAATAATAGGTTCTCCATTTTAGTTTTCCAAGTTACCCAATTGCTTCCATTGAAGCTAGACATACGACCCACATTCCCCTCCATTGATTTACACAAATAAATAGACCCAAATAAATCGTAAGCTCTGATACCAGTTGTTAGGGAAAATATGTGATTCCCCACAAGTAAATCAATCAATGGGAATAAAAACTAATGCGGAAAAATTAAATCAAAAGAAACACAAGAATTTTACGTGGTTCCCTCAATGTGAGGTACGTCCACGGGATCGAAATCCGATTCCACTATCAACCAAATAGTTTCCAAACGATTACAAACGAGACACTAATGGTCTCACAAAACCACCCTTAGGTGAATTCCAAATAATCACAAATAACCAAGAGGAAAGACCTCACCAAATAAAAGAACCAAAATCTTCAGAAATCAGAGTTGAAGAAGACCCAAAATAACGAACTAAATCATCCAACTATGAAGCCGAAACCGAAGTAGCCAACCGAAGATTCCACACCTTAATCAATTAAGCCACTGGATTGACTTTTCCACATGCACTATCTCACAAAACAAATTGATCAATGAAGTGCTGCTGCTTCACAAAACGGCTGTTTTTTTTCTTTTTTTCACACCGAGCAAAAAACCATAAACAATATATATATTGTTAATTCTAAGGTTTGTTTTATCAAAACCCTAGCTGTAATCAAATTGGATTGGTTCTCCACAAATTAGATATAATATATTAAAATATATTATACCTAAACCAAACCAAATTAAAATTCTTTCAATAAACCAATTGGATCCCACACTCCAATAAGGAGGTATACCCAACAAAAATTATAAACGCATTGCATTTGCACCGCCACTATTTAGCATTATAAAGACTAGAGCATTAATCCATTTAAAAGAATCTTCAGGCAGCAACTTTACAAATCCTCAACAAAGCAATAAATAAAAGTTAAAATAAAGCACCCTCATTGTCCAAGAAGCAAAAACTTAAAATCTTTATTCACATTTTCCTTATCATTTTCTTTTTATTTTCCAAATTCCTTCCCAAAACCCAACGTTTTGACACTCTAGATTCTCCATTTATACACTAGAAATATTATACTCTTAATGAAGAAATAATAACATCCATGGTCCCTAAAAAGAAAACTACAGGGAATAAAGCAAGATCAAAGGATAAAAGAGAGGGGAAAGAGGGAAATAAGGCTAAGATCAGAGAGAGAAACACACAGAGTGAGATAGGAAGGTAGAGAGAGAATACCTTTACTCTGTCGCTTTGTGCCAATTTTGTTTCACAAACATAAATCTATCATCGGCGCACTGCGATGGGGATGGCCAGTGGACCTGGGGACCAAGAAAGGATTGAAAAATAAGAAAACCCTCCAAAAGAATGCGAATATCGTATTTTAAAATTTTTATAAAAAAATTCAGATTATTGCCATTGTAAAATTCTTGGAATAAAGACCGAGGCAATTGCTTTTTTTTTTTTCTTTTTTTTTTTTAAGTTACTTTGGACTACACTGATTTTAAATCAAATTGAATTTTTTTTAATGACTTTTTTTTAAATCATTTAAAGCATTTCATAATATCTGAAGGAAAAATGATGTAAAAGTTTATTTTTTGGATTCACTTTCTAAATCCAATAATATATGTGTGGGTGAAAATCTGACCACATTGCCAACTTAGTATTCAGTTGGAGAGCACTAGCAAATGACACCTATCTAACCTGCAACAGAAAGAGAAAATTTCGGCGGTGGTTCGTCCACCCGGGGGCACTCCGACGATCAAGTCAATGTATCTCTCACAGATAATCAATAGTGCAAACTCACTATTCAGAATATAAATTGCGTACCTTAGACCCACGGGGGTGCCTCTCTTTTATAGTTAACTCAATCCTAGTCCTGATAGAAGCCTGACTTCTATGGACTCCCATTCAGTGCTTACTTTGGACTCCTCAAGAGATAAGGATAAACTTCCTAATAACATTATCCTTATCCATCTTGAAGTCTTTCCTCATTGTAGGACTCTTGTCCCTTATCCGCTTATCTCGGATTCTGATATCTTTGGAGATAACCTCGGCCAAACCGAGATCATCTCGGCGTTTCGACCAGGACATGTTGCACCTCGGCTGATACATCGGCGTCACCTTGCCACGTGTTGGTACTCAAAAATATATCCCCACAACTGCCCCCTAGGTTCTATTACCTCGGCATTCTGAGGTGATGGAACCTATATTGGTACCTCCTTCCAGTACGTCGGCTTGAATCATTTTAGCCTAGATCATTGTTTAAGGCCGACATGTCTCCCTTAAGGAACAAGAATTCCACTGAATTCCTTCACTCATATGAGCTGTCATGCATCACTATTCAATCGCTCCATTCACGCGTCTTATCCTCATTGGATCGTGCCTGTGACGCGCCTGTAAGCCGTCTTGCGCTTGCGTGCGCCGTCTGACGCATTCGCTGCTCTAGGCGCATTAACTGCCCTTTTTTGTCGTCGTTTCAAGTTTTAACAAAAAATTTTCCCTCTTCTTTCATTTCTTCACTTTTCATTCGATACTCTTGCTTTTTCTCTCTCTTACTTTTTTCTCTTGAATCCGTCATTGTTCCAAACTTCAAGCTCTGCAACTGCCTTCATTCCTCCCTCTTGGTGAAGCTTTCGCCGTTCTGTTACTTCTGTAACCGTCGCCTGACTTCGGCGATCTTCATACCGGCTTCACTTTTTCTAGTAAACCACTGCTCCTTTCATTTTCAATTCTCTGATGCTCTTTATTACTTGTTGCCATTACTGCTTTATTTAAACATTCGATTTGTGAATCTCATATCTGAGTGTGTTTATTCCACGATTTTACCCTTGCCCATGTCTTGAATACACGCATTGTTCACCATTTTCTTGCACTTTTGCCATTGTTCTTGACCTTGTACCCCTTGTACTCACTATGTTCTTGATAGTCCATCTTTGTTCTTGATTCTGAAACTTGTTCTTGCTTTCTATTTTTTGTGTCTTTTCCAGATTTGTGCCTTCAATCTTCGTTTCCATAGACTTAGGTTTGGGATTTGTCTGTAGAACCCACAATTTAGAAAAAAACTAAAACCTGCATTTACCTAAGTGTTTGCTGAGGTCCCAATAACCCTTTCAAAACATCTTTCTGAAATCCAACTTCTTCGATTAAGCCGAAATCATGGGTATGTGGAAACATAGGGTAGACACCCCATCCAAACTAGAATTCTTTAGACAAGAGTTTGAAATTCCAGCCAACGTCCATCTGAGGTTGGCTTGGGATGATGACTCCATGCCTACTGATGACTCCATGCCTTTCCCTGTGGTGGCTTTCATTGAGTGTGGACTTCAGCTCCCACTCAACATTCTTTTTCGCGAGATTATCCATTATTACAAGTTAAACCCAATGCAGCGCGCCATCAACTCCTACCGAGTTATTAATGGCATCATAGCCTTAGCAAAATAAGAAAATGTTAGGGTCACTTTAGCCGATATCCAGTATTGTTATACCATGTGTGGCCTAAAAAAGGACACGGGCTATGTTTACTAACTCAAGCCGAGGTCAACGGAGTACAAAATCGTTGCCGACCTCCCAGACTCCAACAAGGGAGCTGGAGATGATTACTTTATTACTTCGGGGAACTGGGAATTTGCTCCAGATGAGGACCTCCACCTCTACCCTCTTCCTCGGGCAGTTTTCGTAGAGGGCAATGGTAAGAGCCCTGTGTTTCACATTTACTTGCTTTCAAAATCTTTAATACTTCAAATATTCTGATGTTTGTCTTTCCTTGCAGCTTTTCCAAAGCCAGGAAAAGACTTCCGCAAGTCCTTTTACCCAAGTCTGGGTTTAAAGAAACTACTGGACCTTCCTATTCATAAGCGAAAGGTCCCACTGGTGCTCAATTTCATCCTGACATACAAATCAGCTCTCCCTGACGTTCCTAAGAGGAAAAAGAAGAAAAGCCTATCTCCTCCCTCTGCCACAACCCCTTTAGTTGCTACCGAATCTTGGCCAGATCAAGGGTCAACTTCTGATCCAGCAGAACAGCCGTCTACTTCGACTCCATACCTGATCCCACCATCTCAACGAAAACGTCGTCGACGACTTATTCTTGCAGCTGAGATGGGCCGCCCAAAACCAGTTGCAAAAGACCTCTTAGCCAACATTCCAACTGATGTTGATACTCAATCAACACAAACCCTGCCTTCACCGAAACTGAAAAGAATAAAAAATGCTCAACCAAAAACCAAGGTGACTCAGGTTGAGACTGAAGACACTTTGCCAATTTCTAAATTGGCTGAGAGTGGGAAGACTGCCTCTGTCCCCGCGAAAAGGTCCGCTAAAACATTCCATCCGAATCTACCAAATCCAAAAGGCCGAGGTCATCTTCTGCAACGACCTCGGGATCTAAAAAGCCTGATGCCCCCTGGACCCCCGAAATCACTTTGGAAGATAAGCCTATTATGGCTAGTGATAGCGCCGATGATATCAATGTCGGCGTTGCCCTCAGTACTGCTCTGCTTCTTCCAGGCGATCTGGAGCGAAACACTGAGTTCAGTGAGTACGAGAACTATGCTCTGATGCTTCAGCGCTCTGTTCAGATAAGTGTTTTTGCTTGGTACTTTTTCTTTCTTTCTCTTCATTTCATACTTCGAATATTTTCTAATACTTCTGTTTTCTTTCAGGCCATCCATCATGCCCACTCTTTCTCAATACAATCTTTTGAGAACCGTGAGAAGCTAGCCGAGAAGAAGAGGGAGGTCTCCACACTTCAGAAAACCAATAAGAACCTGCAATTAAAGATGAAGACCCTGGAGGATCAGGCCGAGGTCGCTATTAAAGCCAGAGATGAAGCTGAAGAGAAGGTTGGCGCTGCTGAGGCGATAAATAAAGTCCTTCAAGCCCAGCTGAAGGAGGCCGAGGAAAAAGTGGCCCAGGCCCAGAAGGAGCTTCAAGACGCCTTGGCCACCAAAGAGGCCGAAATCAAAGATGCTGACGAGAAGGCGTATGCTCAGGGCATGGCCGATGTTACAGAGGCCTACGAAAAGCAAGTCAAGCAAGCATGCAACAAGGGTTTCACCCTTAGTTGGATGACCTTGCTGAAGAAACTTGATGTCCCCGAGGACTCCTCCTTTAAGAATGCCGATGCCATTCCCCTATCATTCCCTCCAACTCCACCTCCCAATCAATCTGACGATGAGTCTGATTCTGAGGATGAGGTCGAGGAGGAAGTTTTGGTGAGGAAATCAAAAGAGACTACTGGGACCAAGTCTTCTCCTCAAAATGAGCAAGTCCTAGACTTGACTCAGGATGGGGAGGATGAGGGAGTCCCCAAGGATGCCACTCCAGAGAAATCATCATCGGACGTTCCCTCTGCCAACAAGAGCCTAGACGAAACCCTTCAAGAAATTGATGCTGAACTTGCGACCGAGAAGGTTGCTGAGATCTTCTCAACAGTCCTCTAAGGTCCAAACCCAGACTGCTGCTGAAGACTCTTAATTTTGATGTTATTCTCTTTCATCCTTTGTACTTTTGCTTTTCTTCTTTTGGGAACAATTGTAAGTTTTTGGCCGACGTGCCTTTTAATGAATACAACTTCCTTCTTTCTTTGAATGTTTGTATGTTTGCCTTCTCTGTATTACTCTTGTATGATTCCATACTTAGAATATATCTTCAGTATACACTTCAATCTTTGTGTAATCTTCTCGGGGTGACACACCTCGGTTATACAACTGATGATTTTACCTCGGCAAATACCCAAGTATCTTTCTCGGCGTAAGCTTGGTTTCACCTTGTAAATTTTTCATAAAATTTGAACGAGTGCTTAACCTTAGTCTTCAATCTTGTAAATTGTCCATAAATTTCAACAAGTGTTAGATATCATCTCGGTTTAACTTCAACTTGTAAATTGTCCACAAATTTCAACAAGTGTTAAACAATGATTTCGGTTTAACTTCAACTTGTAAATTGTCCACAAATTTCAACAAGTGTTAAACATATTCTTCTTCTTTCTGCCCCCTAATGTGAACCTGAGTTCCACTTGGGTTCTCATTATGCATGTATTCTAGAGACAATGTCAAGTATCTTGAAAAGAGAACTAGCTGAATCTTTATTTATTTACTTCGGCAAATGGCAAAGGAACAAAGAAATTCTAATGATAGAAAAATTTCAAATTACAAGTGTTTCAAGGCCTTGACAACTCTTTGCCCTCATTAACTTCAAGCCGATATGCCCCATTGCCCAGCACTGAGATGATTCTGTAGGGTCCTTCCCAATTTGGGCCAAGCTTGCCCTCTTTGGGATCCTTCTTGTTGCCGACGACTTTTCTTAAGACGAGGTCACCAATCTGAAATTCCCTTGGGTTAACCTTCTTGTTGTAAGCTCTGACAAGCTGTTGCTGGTATGCTGCGAGCTGAATTGCAGCTTTCTCCTTTCGTTCTTCTAGAAGATCTAGATCTCAGGCTAAGAGTACATCATTAGTCCCGTTCTCTACCCCCTGGGTTCTGATTCCAGGGATGCCGACTTCCAGCGGAATGACTACTTCTGTGCCATAAGCCATGGCAAAGGGGGATTCCCCTGTTAATCTTCTCGGCGTAGTCCGATATGCCCAGAGTACATTGGGCAATTCGTCTACCCACTTTCCTTTTGCCGCATGTAGCCTCTTCTTTATCCCACCCAGAATTACTTTGTTGGATGCTTCTGCTTGTCCATTACTTTGTAGAAAGCTTGGGGTTGAAAAGTAGTTCTTGATCTTGAACTTTGCACAGAAGTTCTTGATTAGCTTACTGTCAAATTGAGTTCCATTGTCTGCAACAATTGCTCTTGGAATCCCAAACCTGGTGATAATGTTCTTCCAAATGAAGTTCTTCACGTCCACATCTTGGATCCTGGCAAGAGGTTCAGCTTCTATCCATTTAGTGAAGTAATCTGTTGCTACCAGCAAGTACTTCCTTTGTCCAGTTACTTGGGGCAGTTGCCCGACAAGATCCATGCCCCATTGGGCAAATGGCCATGGACTGGATACAGGGTTCAGGTCTGCTGCTGGCTGGTGTATCAGAGGTGCAAACCTTTGGCATTGTTCACACTTCTTTACATAGGCTTCTGCATCTTTTTGCATGTAAGGCCACCAATACCCCTGGGTGATGGCCCTATGAACGAGTGATCTGCCCCCAGCGTGGTTTCCACAAATTCCTTCATGTATTCATATAAAAAATCTTCGACTTGTAAAGGGTGTGCGCACCTTAAAAGGGGTCCAGTGAAGGACCTTCTGTAGAGATGTCCTTCTGCTATCAGACTGAATCTTGCCGACTTCAATCTGATCTTGTGTGCCTCCTTGTGGTCATCTGGCAGCTTTCCTTCTTTTAGGAGCACAACAATTGCGTCCATCCAGCTTGGTCCCATGTCTACGCACATTGTTTCACGCTCTGTGGTTACTGGTTCAATGCTCGGGCCCGACAAGTAATCAATCATTATTGTCCTTGCTTTTCCAGGTTGTACTGCACTAGCTAGGTTGGGCAACGCATCGGCGTGGCTGTTATCATCTCGGTTTACCTAGAGTAGTCGGCAGTTCTGGAATAAGGCCGCCAACCTGATGACGTCCTTTGCATATGCCGACATTCTTTCATCTCGGGCTGCATATTCTCCTGTTGCCTGATTGACTATCAGTTGTGAATCACAAAAAACTATTACCTCATCTGCTTGTACTGCTGCTGCCAGTTTTAGTCCTGCAATGAGTGCTTCATATTCTGCTTCATTGTTTGAGGCCTTGAACCCCAAACGAATTGATTGTTCTAGTACCTGCCCATCTGGGGATATCAGTACTACTCCTGCCCCCGCTCCTTGTCGATTTGAACTCCCATCAACAAACAGTCGAAAAGAGTCGCCGATGTAAATGCTGCAGGGTCTGAGTTTGTCCTCTTTCCTTTGTTCTTTTGTCTTTGGTTGGGCTTCTCCTTGCTTGTTTGGACATCGTTTATCTTGGCTCAACGGAGCCCGATGTTCGAGGGATTCTGGCGTGAACTCGGCTACGAAGTCGGTGAAAACCTAGCCTTTGATTGTTGTTCTGGGCCTGTACTCCAGATCATACTGGCCTAAGGCGACTGCCCATCTGGCTATTCTTCCTGTTAAGTCCCCCTGCTGCAATAGGGACTTCAATGGATGTTCTGTCAGTACCACAATTTTATGGGCCTGGAAGTAATGGTTCAACTTCTTTGAAGCCATTACTAAAGCCAATGCCAATTTCTCTAAGGGTAGATACCTCGTTTCTGTGTCGGCTAGGGTTTTGCTTACATAGTAAACAGCCCTTTGCTCCCTTTTTTCTTCTCGGATTAGTACTGCACTTATCACATGTTCTGAAACTGCCAAGTACAGGAATAGCTCCTCCCCGGGTTCTGGATTCGAAAGAACTGGAGCTGTGGTCAGGTACTTCTTCAGATCGGGTAATGCTTCTTCGCATTCCTCTGTCCAAAGAAAGTTCGTGGCTTTCTTCACTAAGTTGAAGAAAGGTTTGCACTTGTCTAAGCTTCTGCTTATGAACCTATTCAGGGCTGCGGCCCTTCTAGTTAGCATCTGCACCTGTTTTGCCGACGTCAGCCTCTTCAACTCTAGGATGGCCTTGATCTGATCTGGGCTGGCCTCAATGCCCCTTCTGGTCACCAGGTATCCTAAGATCCAACTCCAAATGCACACTTCGATGCATTAAGTCGGAGCCGATATGTTTTAAGGATTTCAAGGACTACTTTTAGATCGGCGAGATGACCCTCAGGCTCCTTGGTCTTAACGACCATGTCGTCAATGTAGACTTCTACTGTTCGGCCAATCAGGTGTTTGAACATTTTGGTTGCCAACCTTTGGTAAGTTGTTCCTGCGTTTTTCAACCCGAAAGGCATTACTCTGTAACAGTACAGGCCTTTTGGGGTGATGAACGCGGTCTTCTCTTCGTCTGGGGGGTACATGGCTATCTAGTGGTACCCCCTGTAGGCATCTAGGAAGCTCATTCTTCCATACCCTGAAGTGGCATCTACTAGCTGGTCAATCTTGGGTAGAGGAAAGCTGTCTTTGGGACAGGCTTTGTTGAGGCTGGTAAAGTCTACGCAGACCCTCCATTTACCGTTCTTCTTCTTTACCACCACTGTATTGGATAGCCATGTCGGGTAATGAACTTCTCTAATGGCCCTGGCCTCCAGAAGTCTGTCTACTTCTTCCTCTACTGCTTCGACGTGCATCAACGTCGGTCTTCTGGCTCGTTGAATTACAGGTTTGGCCGACCTATCAACATTCAGTTTGTGGCAAGTGACCTCGGGGTCAATGCCAGGCATTTCGTAAGGTGTCCAAGCAAACACCTCAATATTTGCTCTCAAAAAAGCTTCCAACTCTTTTTCCTCTTCTTCGGCTAAGCCCGAGCCGAGAAGAAAAAAGCGTTCTTCATCCCCATCCTGGATGAGGATTTTCTTCAGTGCCTCTTCGCTCTTCTCGGCTGGCTCCTTGCCGACATCTTCTAGGATTTCCACGTCCTCATCTTCAATTTCTGCCTTTTCTAGCTCTCGTATGCTGCAGATAGATTTCATTGCTGCCATGGAGCAATTCTTCGCCTGCAGCTGATCACCTCTGACTTCCTCTATCCCATGCTCTGTTGGGAATCGCAATAGTTGATGCAATGTTGAGGGAACTGCCCCCATCGCATGCAACCATGGCCTTCCCAAGATGATGTTGTAAGGGGAGGGTGTGTCAATGATGGTGAATTTTGTCTTGATCTTCCTACTGCCAGCCTGCACCTCCAAGCTTACTGCTCCCAGTGGCCACGTCGGCGTTCCATTGAACCTAACCATTGGGCCATTGGATTGTTCCATATCATTTGGGTGAAAGCCGAGCTCCTTGTAACATCGGACGTACATGATGTCACAAGAGCTGCCTTGGTCAATCAGGATGCGTTTCACTTGGCACTCCCCAACCTGGAGGGATACTACCAAGGCATCATTATGCGAGTGCTGGACCATCTCTAAGTCAGCTTCAGTAAAGGTTATCATTGGTCCCTAGCACTCTTCTGCCCGATGTCTTTTCTCCCTAACTTGGTAGACATGTTGTAGGTGTTTTACCTTCTGGGTCTCTCCTCGGATTTCATTTTCGTTAACCTTCGAGTGGATTACGTTGACTACCCAAGGTCCTCCTGCCTGCAGCTGCTGTGCTGAGGGAGGTGGGGCTGCTGGCGCCTGAGGAAATCTTGCCCGTTCTTCCCTTGTCCTGGTCTCATCGACAAGGTCTCTCAGATGTCCTTGTCTCACCAGGTCTTCCAAGTGTGTTTTCAGGGCTCTACAACCTTGAGTTGTATGCCCATCTTCATTGTGGTAGGCACAATGCCTGCCAATGTTTCTTCCCATGAACTCTCCTGGAGTCCTCTCTGGCGTTCTGAAATAGGGCTGGTTCCGAATTTGATCCAGGACTTTGTGAATTGGGATTCGGAACACAGTTGTCACTGCCTGCACAGCCCTCAGTTCTGCCTCTTGTTTGGAGGATCCGTTGTTACCTCGGCCTCGCTTCGGCGAGCCGTTTCCTTTCTCGTGCTTTGTCTCCTTATTTCCCGACGTATCTTCCTCAGCTCTGGCATACTTCTCGATTCTGGCCATGAGTTCCTCCATACTTTTTGGCAATGTCTTTGCCAATAACTTCCGTAGTGGATAGTCATTTTTCAGGCCGTTCTTGAAAGATACGACTGCCACCTCTTGATTACATTCAGGTATTCAGTTGAACAACTCATAGTATCTTTTGGCGTAGGCCCTAAGGCCTTCATCTTTGCTGATCTTCAGAGCCATCAATGCGTCCACTCTTAATGGCTGAAGTTTGTTTGTCACGAACCTGGCCACAAACATCTTGGCCAAGCCTTCCCAGGTCTTCACATTTCCCTTTGGTAGTTTGTGAAACCAATCTGATGCAATCTCCCCGAAGGACGAGGGGAACACTTTGCAAAGCAACGACTCGTTCCCACTATACAATGCCATTGAGTTCAAGTATAATCCAACGTGGAAGTTGGGGTCTGACTTACCATTGTATATTTGGAACCTCGGCATACTGAATCTCTTTGGTGCCTCAAATTTGTCTAATTCCACTGAGAATGGTGTTCTCGGCTTAACAGGTGAAGTTACCTCGGCATCGGCGTTCTGTTGCTTCCTCTTGAGGTAATCCCTCAAGTCTTCTTTGCTCCACCCAAGAGCTTGGCTATCTTTCGACTTTAATCTTTTCGGTATACTACTCTTGCCCTCGTGGTGAGCCCTTTTTGATCTTTCTCCATGAGTTGTGTCGAAGCATAGTGCCCTCCCTTGAACATGCCGATGTTCTTCGAGGTCGGCCTCCTTGGTGCGTTGTGTCCTTTGTAACTCTTCCTTCCTTGACTCCCCTCTTCCGACCTCCCTTGAAGGCCGGTGAGAGTGTCTTTCGCTCCTGGTGTGCTGGGGGGCTTCTGGGATTGCTTTCTGCCCTCCCTTCTGGACATTGGCCGCTGGAATCGGCGTGTCCTGCAGCGGGAATGGTGGCTGCATGACGTTATTTTGCATCATAAAATTGACAACCGATTGCAAGTTCGCCAATTTGTTCGACATTCCCTTTATCTCGTCGTCCCTTCGTAAGCATCTTTCTTTCCATACCTGGAGGTCATCCTCGTTATAATACTCGCTTCGGTCTGATTTCTTCGGCATGTCGCCCTCCTGGCCGACATCCTCTTCTCCGTGATTTTTATCACGAGTTTCTTCATTGTAGTTGTCTTCTTCGACGTCAAGGTCAATATGTTTCCCACTCTCAGTAGGGGTGTCGTCTCCAACCTTCTCTTTCTGTCCGTCGTTGGCCATCTATTCTCCTTTCGTTTCCACAGACGGCGCCAAATTGTGTGAGTGAAAATCTGACCACACTGCCAACTTAGTATTCAGTTGGAGAGCACTGGCAGAATAGATGACACCTGTCTAACCTGCAACAGAAAGAGAAGATTCGGGCGATGGTTCGTCCACCTGGGGGCACTCCGACGATCAAGTCAGTATATCTCTCACAGATAATCAATAGTGCAAACTCACTATTCAGAATATAAATTACGTACCTTAGACCCACGGGGGTGCCTCTCTTTTATAGTTAACTCAATCCTAGTCCTGATAGAAGCCTGACTTCTATGGACTCCCATTCAGTGCTTACTTTGGACTCCTCAAGAGATAAGAATAGACTTCATAAGAACATTATCATTATCCATCTTGAAGTCTTTCCTTATTCTAGGACTCTTGTCCCTTATCCGCTTATCTCGGATTCTGATATCTTCGGAGATAACCTCAGCCAAGCCGAGATCATCTCGGCGTTTCGACCAGGACATGTGGCACATCGGCTGATACATCGGCGTCACCTTGCCACGTGTTGGTACTCAAAAATATATCCCCACAATATATCAAAAAAATTATTCTTGACACATCACTGGATCTACAAAGTGAATCTAATTTTTTAACCTAAATAGCAACGCTCTATTTGAAATACCCTATACAAGACTTACTTTGATTTTTTACTCAGAAGATTAACATTGATATAAATTGATAATTTAAGGTGATGGTGATGGTGATGGTGATGGTGATGGTGATGGTGACGGTTCAAAGGGGTAAAATGTAATTGGGTAAATTACACTGACATCTCTTGAGATTTAGTCCAATTACATATCATCTCTTGACATTTTAGAAATTACATTCTCACCGTTGTTGTTAATAGTCTTATTTCAAAAACTCTCCTACTTATATAAAATGTAACAACTCCTAGTAAAAAAATAAATGAAATTACATTAGAAAAAAAAATAAATCAAAGGAAAAAGAAAAGGAAAAAAAGCAGAAGAAGTAAAACAAAGCAAAAAAAGAGATAGTGCATGAGTTCAATGTCTTCATTCTGTCTAAATAATTACAATGACAAGGGGTTAGTGTAATTTTTCAAATATCAAGAGATAACATGTATTAAATCCAAACCTCAGGAGAAGCACGTGTAATCTACCCAATATAATTTATCCTTCATATCTGTAAATGCAATAAAAAAAATATGCTTTCATATCACATATCAATTTTGCTTGTCTTTGTTTTTTCTTTAAGCACCCACTATAATATCAACTTTACTCTGTGGACCTCCACCCTTGCAAACTTTCTTCGGTAACTTCCATCCCCACCTTCAGTGTGTTGAAGAATGATTCAAAGTCTAACTCGGTCTCTTCGGGTTGTTAGTAGTGTCCATATTTTTCTAAGTTTGTTTAGTCAATTGGGTAGTTGATATTGTTGCTAATATTATGCTAATGGTTGTAATGGGTTTACGTTAGTGATTTAGTTGTCCATAAAATTCTGTTTGGTTGTTTTGGTTGTAAGCATATATATAGGCACATTTGCTTTAGTATTTTGTGAATTGAATAAGATGACCCGAAAGTTCAGACTTTCTATATTTCTTTGTTTGCCTCTGTTTTCTTTGTTTTGCCTCTATTTCAATGTTATTCATTTTTATCTCCAACAAATTTAGTATCAGAGCCAAGTTAAGAGAGTGAGTAGAGAGAGTAAACACGTGAGTTGAGTGAAACACCTGAGAGGAAAACCAATGGCCAGCAAAGGCAGTGCAATGAGTGCTGCACAACCACTCATCCATGTCTTTAAGGAAGAAGGCTATGGATTCTAGAGTATCTGAATTATGACTCTATTCAAATCTCAAGATCTTTGGGATTTGGTAGAACAAGGCTACGCAGATCCTGATGAAGAAACAAGATTGAAGGAGAATAAGAAGAAAGATTTGAAGGCGTTGGTGATTATTCAGCTGGCTGTTCATGACAGCATCTTTTCACGAATTGCAGCGGCAACCACATCGAAGCAAGCTTGGTCAACTCTGCAGTAGGAGTTTCAAGGTGATTCAAAAGTTATCGAGGTGAAATTGCAATCACTACGACGTGACTTTGAAACCTTGTACATGAAGAGTGGAGAATCAATTGCTGATTTTCTGTCTCGGGTAATGACAATAGTCAGTCAAATGCGATCGTACAGCGAGAAGATTTCTAATGAAACGGTTGTTGCAAAGGTACTGAGAAGCTTGACTCCAAAGTTTGATCACGTTGTTGCTGCCATAGAAGAATCTAAGGATTTGTCAGCTTTTTCCTTTGATGAACTGATGGGGTCCTTGCAAGCACATGAGACAAGAATTAATCAATCACTTGAAAAGAATGAAGAAAAGGCATTTCAAGTGAAGGACATAGGCACCAAAGCTGCAGAAAGTGACAGATCGACAAGCAGAGGCCGTGAAAGAGGAGGATTTCGTGGTCGTGGTCATGGTAACGGAAGAGGCAGAGGTCGCTTCACTTTTACGGGCAACGGCAGTCCGGTGAGCAAAGAAACAACAAGAATAGTGTTCAATGCTATCATTGTAAGAAGTATGGTCATATAAAAACTGATTGTTGGTACAAAGATTAGCAAGTGAATTATGCAGCAGAAAATGGAGAAGAAAGTAGTAAGCCTTTTATGACTCATTTTGATCCTAACAATAAGTCAAGCGATATGTGGTTCGTAGACAGCGGCTATTCGAATCATATGACAGGGATGAAATCCTAGTTCAAAGAGCTTTATGAGACGCAGAAGTTAAAGGTGCAGCTTGGAAATGCCAAAGAAATGCAAGTTGAAGGGAAAAGTACAGTGGGCATTAAAACTACCTGTGGTAACGTCTTGCATAATGTTCAATTTGTACCTGATTTGGGATATAATTTGCTAAGTGTTGGGCAATTAATGGCTGCTGGATATTCCATCTTATTTGACAATGATGCATGTGTTATTAAAGACAAGCACTCAAGCCATACATTGAGTAATATCAACATGACTCAAAACAAAATGTTCCCATTGGAAGTTTCCAGCATGGAGAATTTTGTCTTTGTTACTAGTGGAAAAGATGACTTGAAACTATGGCATTTGTGATACGGGCATCTCAACATCAAGGGTTTGAAATTGCTAAATGAAAGAGGCATGGTTTTTGGACTACTGAAAATTGGTTCCATTGGATTATGTGAAGGGTGCATTTATCGGAAACAAACTAGAAAGTCATTTCCAATTGGAAAGGCCTGGAGAGCTTCAACGTGTCTCGAATTAATTTATGCTGATTTTTGTGGACCTATGCAAACTAAATCTTTTGGTGGAAGTCATTATTTCTTGCTATGTATTAATGATTATAGTCGCATGAGTTGGGTTTATTTTTTGAAAAACAAATCAGAAGCCTTTGAGAAATTCAGACACTTCAAAGCTAAGTTGAAAAGCAAAGTGGATTTTACATCAAAGTTCTTCGCACTAATAGCGGTGGAGAAGAATTCTTATCCAAAGATTTTGATCTTTTTTGTGAAGAAAATGGCGTTCAAAGGGAGTCGACAACTCCTTACACTCCAGAGCAAAATGATGTCACCAAGAATCGAACTGTTGTGGAGATAGCAAGAAGCATGTTACAAACAAAAGGACTTTCGAATGAATTTTGGGCTGAAGCTGTGGCAACATCAGTTTATTTATTGAATCTCTCTCCCACAAGGGCAGCCATGAATCGAACTCCGTTTGAAGCTTGGTGTGGCACAAAACCATCTGTAAGTTACTTAAGAGTTTTTGGGTGTACTGCTTATGCTTTGGTAAATTCTCAATTTCGTCATAAACTTGATGAAAAATTTGAAAAATGTATTTTCATTAGTTACTGTACACAATCCAAAGCATATAGAGTATATAACCCTCTTAGTGGCAAGTTTTTAATTAGAAGGGACGTAGTATTTAATGAAAATGCAAGCTGGGATTGGCGTGAAAGTGATGAGAAGATGCACCAATAGGTTCCTATGTCCATTGGAATCTCTCCAAATGAAAGTCAAGAGCTAACTCCGACAAGTTCATCCGGTTCCTCTATGGCGTCACCAAGTTCACCAAGAAATGACTCATCATCCACTCTTGAAGAGTCTTCGGATGAAACACCACCCAGAAAGTTTAAATCCTTAAGAGACATTTATGAGTCTTGCCAATTTGCTCTTACTGTTTCAGATCCTATAACTTATGGAAAAGTAATTGCAAAAGAAGAATGGCAAAGAGCGATGATTGAAGAATTGACAGCAATTGAAAAGAATGAAACGTAGGTGATGATGGACTTGTCGGAAGGCAAAAATGCAATTGGTTTGAAGTGGGTATTTAAGACAAAATTTGGTGCAGATAGAAGTATACAATAGCACAAGGCTTGGCTTATGGTGAAGGGATATGCACAGCAACATGCATTTCTAAATGGAGATCTACAAGAGGAAGTTTATGTAAGAGGTGTACAAGTTGAGAAAGGCGTTGTACGGATTGAAGCAAGCTCCTCAGGCATGGTATAGCAAAATTGATGGATACTTTCAGCAAAATGGATTCTTGATAAGTGAGAATGACCCACTCTTTATGTGAAGAATGAAGGTAAAAATGATTTCATCATTATTTGTCTTTATGTTGATGATATCATTTATACAAGCTCCTTTAGTTCTCTTGTGGTTGAGTTTAAATCACGTATGATGCATGAGTTTGAAATGTCTGATATGGGTTTGCTGCATTATTTTCTTGGCCTTGAGGTCCAACAAGCAGAAGATGGGATTTTTATTTCCCAAAGAAAATATGCCAAGGATCTTCTTAATAAATTTGGCATGCTTAATTGTAAACCAGCAACTATACCCATGAATATCAATGAAAAATTGCAGTGTGAAGATGGGGCAGAAATGAATGATGCTAGCAGATTCAAAAGCTTGGTTGGTGGTTTAATTTATCTAACCCACACTCGACCCGATATTGCATTTTCTGTTGGTATAATTTCCAGGTTTATGCAACATCCTTCAAAGCTTCATTTTAAAGCAGTGAAGTGGGTCTTGCGTTACATCGCTGGAACTATGGATTATGGGATTTGGTACTCAAAAGTTTTCAATTTCAAATTATGTGGGTTCACGGACAGCGATTGGGCAAATTCGTTGGATGATAGACAGAGTATTTCAGCAAATGTTTTTACTCATAGATCAAGAGTAATCACTTAGAGCTCAAAGAAGCAAGCCACAGTAGCATTGTTGTAACGCCCCCAAAATAATACAAATGGTCCAACTCATAAGAGAAGTGAGCATAACAGAATCGGTGTACTTTCATTCATCAGAGTTCATATTACAAAAGATAATACATGCAATATACATTCATAATTGTTCATCTTGAATCTATAGCATGTAACATCAGTTAATAACAGCAAAATAAATGCCCCACAGGCTCACATCTTTCCAAGACATTGTTTGGTTACAACAAAAGAGAGCCATAAGCTCTATACATATAAAGCCCTTGGCTTGAATAAACATTTAAACACTTAAACAACAAAATAGAGCCTCCAGCTCCTATGTCCTCCCAAGCTACATCCTTGGATGAAGTCTGTCACCGGTACTTGAAAATGGTTTCCCAAGTAGGGTGAGCCAAAACCTAGTAAAAACAGTCCATCACAGTATATGAAGTTTAACTAAGATATAAGTGTCAGAGATATATTTAATATTTATG
The DNA here is from genome assembly GCA_036172215.1 of Camellia granthamiana. Taxonomy (NCBI): domain Eukaryota; kingdom Viridiplantae; phylum Streptophyta; class Magnoliopsida; order Ericales; family Theaceae; genus Camellia; species Camellia granthamiana. Next base: position 38,264,071 of record CM069905.1, read on the forward strand.
ACAAACACACATTCTTTATATGATCACACAGTACCGATATCCACATTTCAATCCATTCCCATTTATTCATTTCATTTCAATTCATAGGCCAAGTTCATAATTCTCCGAATAACCCAACTGAGACTACAACTCAGTGGTTCTCAATCAACATAACTATTATACAAGCACTTCAATCTTGCCATTTTACGGAAATTTCATCCGCGGGATCGGCACCCATGTATACATATGATTTCGGGACTTTCACCCTGGACACTTCGGCCAACTTAATTTCAATGGAGTCCATCCCCTATCTCATCCCAAAACATGGAGTACATCCCATTTCTCCTCCCAAAATATTATACATATACAATGTATTTACAAGTACCATCATATTCAATGACTATTAATTATACATATTCAATGCCTTAACATACCCTCATTTTCAATGACACAATTAAATGATTAGTTTCAGCTCACTTAATCCTCATGCAATTTTTACAACAATCATAGCTACCCTCCATCGATAGCCCAATACAGATATTTCTAAGCAGATATACAATCTTTATAACAGATAATTCATCAAATCTTCATAGGTAAATGGTTAAACAAATCCAACTACACCATTTATTCATACATGCTTCCAATTTCACATTTCTCATACTAATTCCATTATTTATACAAAATAATTATTCAAGACATATTAGGGCAAATCTCCTCATTTTTCAAATATTAACCCAAAGGCTAAAATCCACTATTCTAACACAAGATATCCTCATATCCAAAACCCCATAATCATTTATGTAACACAACATAGAAACCCCTCTTTTCGATTTAAGTCCAAACCCTAAGTTTACTCAAATACTCCCAAAATTTCACCATTTATACATAACACCAAATAACTAGGTTCAAGATCGTATCAAGGTGTATAATATTCCTACCTCAAGTGTAGAAGCCCGAAGAAGAAGTGGACGAACTTCAAAAATGTCAGAACCAAACTCTATTCAGATACAATGGTAGCCCTTGAGGTACTCCACCTTTTTATCAAAAGGAGTAGAGTAGAGAGACCGTTAGATCCTAGGGGATTTGTAAAGAGAAGTCGGATTTTAGAGAGAGAGAGAGAGAGCTAATTTAGGGTTTTTGATTGAAATAAAAAAATAAAAAAAAACAATGTAAAAAGAGCTGCTGCGAACTGATATACACGAGGCTCGCTCGAGCGAAAGAGTTGTCGCTTGAGTAACTAGACACAATAAGTGTCATCGCTCGAGCCCAAGAAGCGTCGCTCGCGCGTAGAATACAAATTCCCAGAAGTTTTGCAGACAGAAAACCGTCGCTCGAGTGCAAGAGTTCTCGCTCGAGCGAACAACAACACCCTCCCAGAATCTCTGCAGGCCTGAGAAAATACTGGAAGATCACAAAGCTCGCTCAAGCGCAAGAATCTTCGCTCGAGCGAAGAAGCTAAAATCTAGGCAACATCAATCTAGACCAACTAGCAACCAACCTGTTCCAAACACTCCTAAAACATCCCAATACTCAAACTCAATGAGTGGAAGGAAGAAGAGACATGGATAACAATATTAAAACATAAAACCCAAGTCTGGGATGTAACAATAGTCGGGTCAAAACCGAGATTGCTATAATTGTCATCCTCAGAAGCTGAGTACGTTGCAACCACTTTAGCAGCTTGTCAAGCCATATGGCTAAGAAGAATGTTAGCTGAACTTCAACAAAGGCAAAAGGGAAAACAGAGATCTTTTGTGACAACAAGGCAACCATCTTTATGACAAAAAATCCAACATTTCATAGCAAAACAAAGTATATAGATATTCGTTTCCATTTCATTCGTGATTTGGTTACGAATGAGGAGATAACTTTGAAGTACTGTAGCACTCAGGAGCAACTGGCTGATATACTGACGAAGTCTTTGTCGAAAGAAAAGTTTTTCTACTTTAGTGCTTTCCTTGGCATTTGCAACTTTGAATCAAGGGGGAGTGTTGAACAATGATTCAAAGTCTAACTCGGTCTCTTTGAGTTGTTAGTAGTGTCCGTATTTTTCTGAGTTTGTTTAGTCAATTGGGTAGTTGATATTGTTGCTAATATTATACTAGTGGTTGTAGTGGGTTTACGTTAGTGACTTATTAGTCCGTAAAATTCTGTTTAGTTGTTTTGGTTGTAAGCCTATATATAGGCACATTTGCTTTAGTATTTTGTGAATTGAATAAGACGACCAGAAAGTTCAGACTTTCTATATTTCTTTGTTTGCCTCTGTTTTCTTTGTTTCGCCTCTGTTTCAGTGTTATTCATTTTTATCTCCACAAATTGAATCTCTAGCCTTCATTTCCTTCGACCAACATCCCCTAATCGTAACCTCTACCGATCACAATTGCAATTGCACCACCCACCCTGTGACCTTATACTCCAGTAAACACGCATCCAACTAAGAGAGAGATATAAAGATCGCAAGAAAAGAGAAAGAGAGGGTCACAAAGGTAAGGCATCATGGTTGGCAGGTACAAAGGTAGACATTGCAGTAGTGGAGGGTCGTAGCAATGAAGACTCAATGTGGTAGAGCCTATGGGTGGATTGAGGGATTGGAGGTATAGTGTAAGGTTGTGAAGGGATTAGGAGTGGTGGCTAGCACTAGGAAGGAGTTGTGGTCCTTGTTGGGGAGGGGCGAGGGTGGTAGTTTACATTGGGAAGTGGCGAAGATAGTAGTCGAGGGTAGGAAATAGTTGTTGAAGGTGGTAGCGACAATTGGGTAAATGAATTATTGTTAGGATTTTGTTGGTTAGAATAAAGATACAAAGGGTATTTTACGAAAGGAAAATTATATGATACACACCCTTTGGTTATGACCTTTGAGTCAATTAATATGATTTATTGTGTTATTAATTATGATACATTTTGATATTAGTTATGACAAAATTTTAGTTATGATCCAACAATTATTTGGTAATATCTCATGCAAAATATTTAATTATAATTCAATATTTTTTAGTTATGATAACTTTCATAATACTTAAATTATATCATTTGTGAGAATCAAACTCAAAAATAATATAACTTACATGATACACATTCATAGTATTTCTTTTTACAAAAGGGTAAAACATTTTTTTTTAAAATATAAAATGTTAAGAAATTATGTGGTTATTATTAGCAGCTCTGATACAGGGAAAAAAAATAATGATCACCGACTTACAGATGGAAAATATAAAAGTTGGTGAGTTATTTTTTCTTTTTTCTGTTTTTTAGACGGGAAAACAGTTGGTGATTTTGATGATTAAGAATTTCGGTGGGTGAATAATTTTCTTTAAAAACAAATAGTAATCCGACATCACACCTCTCCCCTCACCTCACCATGCGTTCATCTTCACAGATGACTTTTTCTTTCCTGACTAAACTTGATTTGACTTTCGATTTTCGGTTCTTAAACACGTGCACCGTCATTTGTCGCCTTATTAGTACATACAAATCTTTGCACTAACCAACTATCTTTAACAAAAAAAAAAAAAAAAAACACTTTGCACTAACCACCATTAATAATTTAATGTTTAAAAAATATAAATTATAAATATACTCCTTAAATTTATTTAAAATATAAATTATTTCATATAATTTTAGAAATTACATCTCAATCTTTGAAATTTATAATTTCATAACAAATTGTTTATTTTATTAATAAATCATAAAATTAATTAATAGTTTTTAATGATATCAAAAATTTATTTCAATTAATAATTCAAGTAATTTTATTATTGTATAAAAGAATAGTTAGAAATTTTATTTTTTTAATTAATTTTGTTAAATAAAAAATTCTAATAAGGAGATATTTTTAATTTTCAAATTATAGAAAATAATTCATATTTTAAATAAATTTTAAGAGGTGTATTTATAATTTAACCATTAAAAAATTAGTCTTTGGGCCCCAGTAATAATGTGTGAGTTAACACAACATTCAAATCCAATTAATTATAATAAAAATTAATATTTGAAAAAGGGTTACAAAAGGTCAAATTTAAAATTCAGTTCAATAATATCATAAAAATTAATAAATTTTAGAGAAAATTAAAATATATATATATATATAATTTTATCCATGTAATAAAATAAATCCTAAATTTTAAATTTTAAAAATACTATTTTTCATTAATTTTACTTAATGAAAATAGGTGAATATTTTTTATTAAAGCTAAATCAAATTATTATAGTTTAAATTGATAAAATTCAAAATTCAAAATTTATTTTGTTACAAGAGTCACACTTTTGAATTTTTTTTATAATTTCTCCTAAATTTGCACTTATCATATTATTAAAACAGGTTCTATTTTAATTTTTTAAATTTCATTATCACATTAAAATTTATTAATTTGTATAATATTTTTCAATTTCATTACATTTTGGATGATTCCAAATACACTTAAATAATTGGATCCAAACTATCTCAAGTCCAGATCTAAGACAGTCTGGTCCAGTTCGGCCCACTTTTGGATCACTTTTCAATAATCAAAACCGTTCATATTTTAGGATTTGTTGAGTACATTATTTTTGTAAAAAATCATGTTGATCAGATAACGGATACTATGTATTCAGATCACTTTTGTCTGGAAAAAAATGAACGGTCAGAAAATTAACCATTCATAAAAAAGTAATCTGAATACATATTATCCATTATCCGATCGATGTGATTTTTTATAAAAATAATATAATCAACAAATCTTAAAATATAAATGATTCGAATTATCAAAAAAGTTTCTCAAAAGTAAATCTAATGAGCCAGGCTGGACCCTCCAGACTAGATGGTGGACTGAAGGCAAGCCCCAACCGAAATAATTTATCACCAGAGCACAACTTCTAACAAAGTAACTACAATCCAAGTGAAAGATTAGGAAAATTGTAAATGAGAAAATAAATACACATACCTAACACATGCATAGGTCCCATTACGTGCTACAAATTCATTGCAAGTCATTGTTTAAAACTTAGAAGAATATTAATTGGACATCATTATTGTCATGTATCTAGCCTTAATCTGTGTTATACGAATTCGGGTGCGGATATATATTTAGGGCGGACACTTTAAAATTAAAAATTGAGGATATATGAATATGGATCTAAATTTAGATACGGGTACGAGAATACGTTAAATAGTTATTTTTTAAAATATATTTATTATATGAAGATGAGTTTAAAAAAATTAAGGAATAACAAATTTTTTTAAAAAAAATAACAAATAAAATATAAATAATAAATAAAAATTATTTTAGACCTAAAATAAATTATATTATATAATATTTTTTTGAGTGAATATTATATAACTATTATATATTATTATATTAATTTCATTTATAAATAGAAAGCAAAGAAAGAGAGCAGAGAGGAATAGAAGACAAAGTCAAAGAAGAAAAGAGAGAGAGAGAGAGAGGGAGAGAAGAAGAAGAAAATAGAAGAAACAAAGAAAGAGAGAGACATAGAGAGACTAAAGGGGAATCGAAGCTCTAGAGTCATTTTTTTGGGTGGAATTGACTTTGAGATGTTGGTTATTTTCAGATCTCCATCGATTCAATCTAGTTCGTGACTAGGGTTTGCGCTTCAATCTTGTTTCGCAACTCGACTTGCTTCGCAAAGATGAGTTTCAGCCTCCTCTCTCTCTCAACAATCCTTTTTCTTTCTCCTCTCATGTCAGTCGTGTCTGACAAAACCATGCTGGATCTGTCACATATCTCACACCTGCACCCGTGTCGTGTCTTGTCGACACGGGTACTCTGCCCTAAATCGGCGAGTTCATGTAAGACAGACCCTAATTCTTGGTGGGTATATGAAAGAGCACATTTCTCCCCCCATCATCAGTTTTTTCAAACAAAAATTAACTTGTACTTTGCCACTAGACTTTATTTCGATTTCCAATCTTTGGCTCTTAAACATGGGTAATCTTATTAGTCATACTTTCATTGCACTAATCATTATAAACTACTACTTTAGCATTGGGCAATATTATAGAAGTTTTTTTTTTTTATTTATTTTTTTTTTTATCAAATCTTAGAAAGTTTACACTTTTAAGTTCACTAGATTAAATAAATCATAAAAACTTAAAAAATTTCACTATAAAATAAAAGCCAAAAAGTTTTTTTTTTTTTTAATTTTTTTATCTTTAATGAACTTTTTGTAATAATTTTTTTTAAAATTTTTTAAATCCTTCTATACTAGACGAACCTAAAAAGTTTTTAAAAAAAAAAAAATTTGACAAATTTTTTTTAAAAAATGACTTTTTTAGGATGATACTAAACTCAGGTGATTTTCAAGGAATTTAAATTTAACTTTAATTGAATTTATAAGATACAATTCATTTAAATCTAGTTATATACAGTATTGGACAGATTTAAATTGATTTTAAATTAATTAAATTGAGTTAAGTAAATTAATAAATTATTATTATTATTATTTTATTTTTTTTTTCTAAGAAGTTACAGAAACCATTTTTATTAATATTCCTTTCCGTTGCTAAGATTACATCCAGTTTTTGTTTTTGTTTTTTTTTTTTTTTGTTTTTTTGAATATTCTAAAAAAAAAAAAAAAATTAGAGAATGGACCCATTTTTCAAACTATTTGAGAAATTAATCCACTTTTGAAATTGTATTTTGAACATACAATTTTAACTTAAAATCACATGTTGAAAATGCGATGTTGAAAATGCGATTTCAATTTGATATGGTTTTTGTTGCAATGAAATGGCAAGTTAAAATTGTATTTTCAACATTTGACTTCAATATAAACTCGCATTTTGAAAATGCTATTTTAAGTTGCACAATTACAAAACTCATTTTGAAAATGACATTTGAAATTGAAATTTAGCAATTCCTTGACAGATTGAAATTCTTTTTGCTTCAACATTTTTTAACATATATTGCCAAACTATTCATATTATTTTAGTACATATAAATTTGCATTCATATTAAATCATCACTCCTTGTATATATATATATATTTTTTGCTTCCTATATATCAAAGTGAATTTTGAGAAAAGATAAGGATTTCCTTAACGTAATATGGTAAATGATATAATTTTAATATAATTACATTGAGTTTCCTTATCTTAATTTGTATAATACTTAATTTTTATCAATAATTTTTTAGTTATATGAATGAAAAAATAATATTATCATCATTTTTAGACAAAAATAAATAACATAAAATATATAATTTTGTTTAAAAATGATGCCAGTATTATTTTTTCATCCATATAACTAAAAACATTATTAATGAAAATTAAGTGTTTTACAAATTAAGATAAGGGTACTCAATGTAATTATATTAAAATTATAGTGTTTACTATAAGCGAGTCTTTATCTTTTCTAAAAATTCACTTTAATATACAGAAAAAAATATATAAGGAGTGATGGTTTGACATGAATAAAAATTTATATGTACTAAAATAATATGAATAGTTTGGCTATATATATTAAAAAAATGTTGAAACAAAATGAATTTCAATATGTCAAGGATTTGCTGAATTTCAATTTCAAATGTCATTTTTATAATGAGTTTTCTAATTGTGCAACTTAAAATTACATTTTCAAAATGCAAATTTATATTAAAATCGTATGTTGAAAATGCAATTTCAACTTACCACGTCATCACAACAGAAGCCATGTCAACTTGAAATCGCATTTTCAATATGCGATTTCAACTTGTCATATTAGCACATTGTTATCTATGTCTACTTGAAATCACATTTAAATATGCGATTTCAAGTTGAAATTGTATGTTCAAATTGCGATTTCAAAAGTAGGTTAGTTTTTTAAATAGTTTAAAAATTGTGTTAACTCTCTAATTTATTTTTTTAGAATATTTCAAAAAAAAAAAAAAAAAAACTCAGGCTGTGTTTGGTATAGCTCTGGAATCTTAATTCCAGAGTTATTTTCAACACATTGTTTGGTTTAAGCTTTCCGAAATTGATTCCAAGTCACATTTCAAAACTTAATTGAAAATATGTTTGGCAGCACAATTAGTTTTTGAATTTGAATTTTGAAAAGAACGATTTTGTTCTACCCGATTGTCCTCCCGGACATCTCCGCGGATGTCTGGCCAGTTGACTGGAACAATTTTATTTTTTATTTTTTTAACAAAAATAATATATATATATATATATATATTTTAAATCAAAAATATTTTAGAAAAAATAATTCGAACCAAATATACAATAAAAGTTATTTTAAATCAGTAATTGAATATTTATTTTGAAAAAAAAAATTTCCTTTGTAATATTTTTAATTAAAAAAATTGATTAATGTTATTTTTTTTGTTAATAATTAATTTTTTTAATTGAATTTTAAAAAGAATTTGATTACGAATGTTGATCAGAATAATTTATAAGATTTTGTGTTTTTAGTTTATTTAAATATTATGTTTATGTATTCAATTAAAAAGAGTTTAAATATTCTGTTGAAAAAAAAAATTTCAACTTGAATATCTTTTTTGAATTGAAAAAAATAAACGTATTATTTATCTATATTTTTTGGTTTTTAAATCTATCTTTAAAAATAATAAATAAAAAATATGATATATGCTGATTGGTTTTTATTTTAAAAAACAGATATAGATGTAATAATACAGAGACATACAATCTCTACTACTGTTCTATTCATGGTTTTGATGGTTTGAATCATTTTTATTTTTTCAGAACCACAGGTTGTAATATTTTATGTGGATGAGGCATACTGTGATTATAGTATGTGAATGAGGCATACAGTGATTGTAATATTTTAAAATTTCAAACTTTCTTGTTTTGGATGAGACATGCAGTGATTGTAATATTTTTTTAAGTCATTGACTGTAATACTTTCTTTTTTTTCTTTTTTTTTTGAGAAAGTGCACAAGTTGAATTTTGTTTGAAAATTTATAAAATTTTAAACCGCCAAACCGATTCGCATCCATCCGCCAAACCGTCAAACTACTCAATCCACATCCGCCGGATTGGCGGACGGATGCAGATTGATTTTCTCCAATCTGCCAATCTGGTGGACGAATGGCGGATTGGAGGTTCCGTGCCGCAACTGACCCGCGCCCACCCCTAATTAGAATTTTCAATAGAATTTTGAGTAGTGTGTTTGATTATGAGTTATAACAATTTGAATTAAGTTTAGAAAGTTTTTTCTAAAAATTATAACCAAACAAATTTTCTTATTTCACATGTCACATCAGACATTTAAAACTCAATTTAACACTCAATTCAAAACTCATAACCAAATAAATTTTATACACTCAAATCATAATTTTAAAACTCATAAACTCAAAATATAATTCTATTATCAAATCATATTTAAAAATTTTTACCAAACGCTATATCTTATTACATTATGTTATTTTCTACTTAAATGCTCTAACCATGTGACACGTGTATATTTAGATAGGCAAAACTTGTGGTGGAATTTTGTACGTACATGTTTGGTTTTTTGGACACGTGGCAAAATGGTAATATGGGTTGATAATCCCTATTTAATTATGAAAATTTGATTACATTATTAATTTTTTTTATATATTTTATAATCTGACAATAACATTGAATTTGTTTTAAGTTGAATGTTTTTAAATAAAGAGACAACAATAAACTCTGGTCAAGTTTGGCAATTTGCTAAAATAATCGTAATAAAAAAAATTAAAAGTCAATTTATTCTTTATTTTTTTAATATAAAAGGTTAAAAAATTATTTAAAATGTCTATTCTCAATCATTTTACATAATTTGGTACAATTTTTTTTATTTATATAACCATACTTAGCCAATAATAATTTTATAATAGTTAAAAGACACATTAACCATTTTTTTTTTCATTTTACATAATTTTTCTATTTTTTTTTATCCCCTGCTGTGTGTGTAGGAGTGTAAAAATGACATGCGACTCATGGGTGACCCGAAGTCTGCTCGCAGCCCGAGGTGAGCCCGGCCTGTTTAGGCCCGTTTGGGCCTTGACTCGAGCTCAGCCTGAGCCCCTGGGCCTAACCTATCATTTTGAAACCCAACTCGGCCCGTGGGCTCAACCTGACTGGCCGCCCCATGGCCCAACCCATCGGCCCGTTTAAGACCCACTCAAGACCCCGCCCGAGGCCCATTGTCTTTTTTAGTGAAAAATAATAAAATTTTGATTAAAAAATTTTTAAAAAACAAAAAAAAAAATAGTTAGGTCCGCCCAAGTCTGGCCCAAACCCAAGGCCAGGCCCAGGCCCACCGACCCTCCCAAGGCCTAAATACCCCTAGGCCTAACTTTTTGGTCCGTGGGCCGACCCAGTCAGGCTCGAATTTTGACGGGAGCCTGCGTGGCCTGACATAGTCTAAGCTGGGCCAGATTTACATCCCCATGTGTGGGGCTATTTAGGAGTTCTTAAAAGAGTTATTTACTTATTTCTAGAGAATATTTGAAGCGTCAATTAACATTTTCAATTGAATTTTTTTAAATGCAACAAACAAATCTTTTTATCAATTTAATTTTTAATCTATAAAAAGTAAGGGTGTAACGTGGGTGGGCTCAACCCAAGTAACCTGAACTCAATCCAAATTTTTTTAGGGCTTGGACATGATATTTTTAAATTCGGTACAGACTTGGGCAAAAATTCAGAAGCCTGAATTAAATTTGGGCGAGCTTGGGCAAAGACATCAAACAACTCAAGCAACCTGAAGCCCAAATTATACATATATAGATATGTACCAATATTATATATATATATATATAAATTATTAGTCATTATATGATATTAAAGTAATTTCGATTATTAAATCATATTAAATATATATTATATATATACAAATAACATCAAATTTTACTTTTTTTTATTTTCACTCATAAATTATAAAGACTACTATAGCGGTATCTCTCTTATATTATATAAATTATAAATATATAAATAGAGTCAAATTTTAATAATTTAATAATGTAACTGCAACAAAAATATATATACAATTCGAACAATTCGAGTAACTCAAGCAATTCAGGTTTAACTCGGGTTGGGCTTGAGCAAGCAATCTCAGGTTACAATTCGGGCCTAGGCGGGTCTGGACAGATCTCAACACAATTTTAGCTGGGTTTGGACAACATCCCAATCCAATTGAACCTGCGCGAGTTGCACCTCCTATAAAAAGTAATAAAAATTTTACTTTTTGACATTAACCCAAAAAAAAAAAAAGAAGTCAAAAAAGTAAATAAACTTTTTGAAACTTAACAAATTAATGAAATATTTATTAACAAACTTTTTTTTTTTTGATCTGATTTATTAACAAACTTCAATACAATGAGGATGTTACTCTTTGGAATTTAATGAGTTAAAATATTTGGCACGTGTTTATGCTTCTTCCTTAGATTTGCTCCTAACAGCAAAATCAACCCAAATTTTAATTAATAATTAGAAATAAGTCCGAAAATAAATCAAGTTACTTTAACTCAATTAGTATCCCATTGATTCCAGGTTGACTCGTCATATAAATAAACAAACCTTCAACATAATTTTGAACTTAGCTATAATTTGACTGGCTTAACTTGTGGTTTACTTGATTAATATTCATTTGAGATCAATTTAAAAAATAAACAAACTAAATTTAGATATATTTTAAAAAATTATTAAACATTTAAAAAGTCAATATCTAATTTGATTTGACTTGTAAACAACCCCCACTAAAAATGGTGCTCCAGAATAAATTGTTTAACTTAAGAACAAAAAAATATTATAATAATAATAATAATTGTACGGGGGCAAAATATTCAGTGCTTTCCGTACTCCTTAGACTCCAGCTTCTCGTGACGGCGTCTAACCTGGTAACACAGAAACGGTGAGCTGTCCGGCGGTGGTTTGCCAGATAGACCCTCCGACGATCAAATCAGACCAGTTGAGGAAGAAGAAGGCTGTTAGAGAGAAAGAATGTGTTTCGGATGGCATACCTCTAACGTTCATCTTCCACTCCTATTTCTAGGCTGGCCATGCAGTCTCAGGATTGTGCACGCACTACCTCTACTGTCCTTCCCTGGACAGGTGACAGTGCTCACCTCTCACCACCTTACGCGTGTAAAGGCCTAATCCTCCAACTAGTACATGCAGAACTGCCAAACGGTATTGACGCGTGCCTGGAGCAGATTTCCTCTCCCTCACGCCATTGGCCCAGGTGGCACACTTAACCGGAGTACCACGACCGGCCTATTCCTTGTGGAGAATTGCCACCACAAGCAACACAACCGATCTGTGTCTCGCCGACCTATCCCTTGGGAAGAAGCAAAAGCATGATTCTCATGGTCGGGCTGTGTATGATCGGTCCATCCCGGCTGATCGGCGGTGAGGCATGCCGGCCTTTCCCCGCTCTACCTTCATTCTAGGTTATATGAAGTTCGGCTATCTCGGCTAACCGGTTGGAGACATGCCGGCCCTTGCCCCGTCCTCAGTCTAGCCCGGGCTGCCCTTAGCTCGGTTGCTTCACACCACTGCGCGCCCTGCCAAATGTCTACCAGGTCACAGCTCGGCCAGGCCTTAGTCCATGCCTGGTCGGCCAATCTCCTCGGCCGTGCACGACAGGCCGAAGGGCGGTGCCAATAGAGAAAACAGCTTGGCGCTGTGAGGTTCGTCACAACCCGCGTTTCCATAGCTCGGCCGTACTGTCCGGTGCAAATCTCTCATCTCAATTGCCCCTTAATCCCATCCGAGCTAATCGTGATTAGGGTTACCACCATGACCGAGCTAACGGTCCTCGAGTTGCGCCAGTATCAAGCCGAGCGTGATTGGCTTCGAAGCCATTACCGAGCTATCCCATTTGGTCGGTCATTGCTTAAGCAATCTTGTCAAGGGTCGTACAGCTGTACTGACAGCCGTGCTCTCGATGCCATGTGGCCTCACGCCATTGGACCGTACAACTCCATAGCTGTCTTCCCATGCTCGAAATTCAAACGACAGCGCCCTTTGGGGTTTCCCACCTCTTTTAACATCACACGAAGGGTCATTTGAACCCTTCACCGTTCATTTTCACTTTGAGCCTAAAACCCTAGCTCCCAACATCCAAGCTTCCGCCATTGTTGCCTTTGCTACATTTCGTGCCATCTTCATTCGTTTCTGTTCGTTCCCAAGCTATAATCAGGCTCGTGGTTGATCAATCCCCTCCTCACATCTGCCATCGGTAAGCCTCTTCACCCTTGTTCTTCGTGTTCTTCATATTTCTGTGCTCGTGTTCATCATGTTCTTCATCACTGTTTGGATCTTGTTGGTGTCACATTAGTCACCCCCCTTTGGGGTAACAGTGATTCACCCTAGAAAACTGAAACTGGGGGAGCAGTTGGGGCTCCCATGCCCCTTGCCTCCCTAAGCCTTAAAGCACGAACTCTGTACTCAAGATGAACACCTGCGAATCTGGGTAAAACCGAGCTAAATCCTCATTTAGATCCACAAATAGGACTTAGCCGAGCAGAAACTTGTTAGTGGCTTCTCGCTGAGGTCGCGATCGAGCTGAAAGCCTGATCCGAACTAGGGGCCAAACCGGCCAAATAGCAAAGCCGACGTAGGGGTTAGACCGACCAAATATAGCACAGACTTTTGACCGAGCCAGGAGTTCCAAATAGAAGCCGTGCAATTTATGCTGCGCTAACCCTTGGAATTATTTTTAATAATGCAGAACAAACTAGGACCGACCAGGCCCCTTCAGCATCACCACTGGTGAAGCTCAACGTCCGAGCAAACACACAAAATTTTCCACCGAGATACATTAAATCACTCCATAAATAAAACCGAGATAGATGGGGAAGTACCGGTTCATTGTGAGCTCGCCCGGTGCACTAGCCGAGTTTTGTAGGGAGTACAACATTCCGGATGATGTCATTTTAGAGCTGGCCAAGAAGGGAGATACCCCTTGGGGCGACCTAGACCGGTGCCCCTTCACAGTCGTATCCATAGTGGAGAGAGGGCTTCGCTTCCCCGTCAAGCCCTTGATCTGCGAATTTTTGAGGCAGACAAGGCTTTGTCCAACCCAAGTCTCAAACAACACGTACAAAATAATAAACGGCGTGGCCGAGCTGAATAGGAGGCTCGGTCTCAATCTCGGCCTCGCCGAGATATTTCATCAATACAGCCTCAGTAAGAATAAAGGTGGGTTTTGCTGGTACCTGAAGGTAAATAAGGGCTGAGCAAAACTCATTGAGGGTACCTAGATAAGGAAACCAATGACGATGACTTCCTGTGGGTGTCCGGTCATTACGAGGACACTGAAGCGCCCATACCGGGCTGGTATATTAGGAAAGATTTTGGCAGTGCTGGTGAGTAGCTCGGCAAACTGCGTCATCTTTTTTTTGCATTGATTTTCTTCTTGCCGATCTAACACTTGTCTTCTTTTTGCAGATTTCAAGCACTTGGCAGAAGACTACTACCAGGCTAACCAAGAGGCCATAAGAGTCTTACTGCGCCATCCAGCCAAGGAGCGCGAATCCCTAAAACTGCTCGGCTTTGAACCGACCTATCACTACACCGCACCGCGCAAGAGCAGGGTGACTGACTTTTTGCGTGCGCCTTTTCCAGAGCCAGATCCAAATCTCCCACCGATCAAGCTTGTTCCACTCACTGCCGAGCAAGAAATGGCAAAAATCCGGGCAATCAAATCGATGATCACTGGTGAGCCGAGCGACTCGCAACCACCGGAGGCATCTGGAGGGACCTCCTCCAGTCCGGTCGCACAGAATGAGGGGGCTGTGCTGGCTCTCGCCAGCGAACAAGCAGTTGGCCAGTCGAAGAAGCGGCCGATGAGAGACCAAACCGGGTAGAATCTAGTGGATGAAGACTAAACCGAGCACGCATCCACCAAGCTGGGTGACCAGACCGAACAACCACTGAGCGAGCCATCCAAAACCCCAAGTGCCCCCCCCGGTCTGGGCGCCCGAGATCAAGTACAAGGGCCGGGCTGTCTCTGCGGCCGATTCAGTGTACGCGGACAAGGATTATTCCCTTGGTTTCAACATGACCAAGGGGCTGATCCTTCCTGCTGATATAAAGAAGCACGACGAGTTGTCCGACCTGAAAGTGCTTCGCTCGGCGGCAAAATCGATCGTGTTGGTAAGTTCTCAGCTCTTTTATTCAAGTTATTGCTCGGTTCTCTGAATTCTGACCATCTTCATTTGTTTTCAGGTCGCGCAAAAGAACTACCTAGCCCACGAGCGCATGATCGCCGTGTAGCAGAGCCTGCGGGATGCTATCACAGAGAACAAGGCCAAAACGGCCGAGATAGCAAAGTTGAAGGCCGCACAGGAGGCGGCAGATGCCGAGTGCGCCACGCTAAGCCAGAAGCTGGACCGAGCTGAGGCGGACAAACAGCGGGCCGTGAAGTCAACGAAGGCTCGGTACGTCGCCGAGCTGCGTAAACTTCGCGACGCCCATAAGGAAGAGAGGGATAAGGCGGTCGACGACGCCGAAGATCGGGGCTATGCCCAAGGTGAAAAAACCTATGAACGGCAGGTGCAGGCGACCAAGGACATCTTTTTCTAGTGCGGCTAGAAAGCGGCCGTGGAAAAAGTTGGCCTTGGTCATGACGCTGAAATGTTCCAAAATCCGCCTGCTGCCTTCATACCGCACTACATGCAGGCCTACGCCAACGCCGTACAAAAGAGGCTCATCGAAGAGGTGAAGAAAGCTGCCGAAGAAGAGGCAAAGAAAGCGGCCGAGGAAGAGGATGCAGCCGCACAACCTGCCGATCAAACTTCTCCTGAAGCCTCTGACAGTGCCGAAGATCAAGTGGCCGAGCGGGGGTTGTCGCGGTGGAAGGCGCCGACGAAGAGGCCGAGGAGGGCCTGCCCGAGCAGACGGTCGAGGTCGCCGAGCAGACGATTGACCTTGAGTTAGATTGAATGTGTCCCCTTCTGTTTTCTGCTTTGTTTCTGTTTCTTTTTTTTTTTACTGTAACCGGGCTTGGCCCCACCATTGTAATGCAATTTCCCTTTTCAATGAAAATTTTGAACTTTTTTGCTCGTTGATCGTTTGTGTCTGTTCGGTCACAACGTACAAAACTTCTCCATTCAAATGTTCATGCATCATAACTGGTAGGTCAGCTATGCCGCGCAACGTACCATGCCAAAATCAAGTTTCCCTCAACTTAAATGTTCACAAATTGCAACTAACAGCTCGGTTCCTGGATTTTTCAAACAAACCCAGACATTTTTATTCGGACGAGCAAAATCAGCTCGGCCATAAGTTGGGCAAACCATGCACATGTAGAGTTGGGCGAGCAAAAATCAGCTCGGTCCTTGTAAAGACGACAACACTAGCATTTCGATGTGACTGAGCTAATCCATCTCGGCCTTTATAGGATCGAAAAAGACCCAACATTTCATTTTGGCCGAGCAGAAATCACCTCGACCGCTCCGTTTTGATAACAAGCCAAATCTTGTATTTGGGCGGGCAGAAATCAGCTCAGCCCTAAAGGAAGTTGGGCTAATCACCAACATTTCATTTTGGCCGAGCAAAACAAGCTCAGCCTGTACATTGGGCAAAACACCAATATTTCAATGTGGCCGAGCAAAATCAGCTCGGCCTTTGGAGTTGGATAAAACGCCAACATTTCTTCTATTGGAGTAAAGTTAACTTGGCTTCTTGTAAGTTGGACAAGGCACCAACATTTCGTTTGGCCGAGCGAAGTTAGCTCGGATCTTTTCGGTTGGGCAAAACACCAACATTTCATTTTGGCCGAGCAAAATCAGCTCGGCCTTTACATTGGGCAAAACACCAATATTTCATACAGGTTGCTCATGACGCCAACATCCCAATTGCGCGAGCAAAAACCGGCTTGGCCCTTATGTGAATTGGACAATACCCCAATTATTTCGCTGGTACAACTGTTTGTGCGGTCAGTTTCTATACCGGTGAGAGAAAATCAGTCCGGTCCCGTTCAGGTCGGTCTCCTTGCCCCTGGCATCCTCAGAGGTCTAACATCCTTGTATTGCCTTTGTACAGGAAGACACAATATAAAGCAAAAAGTAGAGCTATTTTTCATTACAAGAAGTAGTGCTATCTATTACATCAAATGCCAGAAGGCTAAAAGTTCAAGAGGCCATGTAACAAAAACAATAACATTTCAAAAGTAAAAGATCTTAAGGTTGGCTGCATTCCACGGTCTGGGGACAGCTTTGCTATCTAAATCTTCCAAATGGTATGCCCCTTTGCCTGCCAGGCCAGTCACCTTGTATGGTCCTTCCCAATTTGCACCAAGTTTTCCTTCACCAGGGACCACCGTGTTGTCTATCACCTTCTTTAAAACCCAGTCCCCGATTTTGAATAACCTGGGGTGCACAACCTTGTTGTATTTCTTGGAGAGTTCTTGCTGATAAGCCGCTATATGGATCAGATCCCGTTCTTTTCTTTCCTTGACTAGGTCAAGCTCCAAAGCCATTGCTTCATCGTTCAAATCTGGCTGGAAGTTTTCAGATCGGATGGTTGGCATACCAATTTCCAGTAGGACAACGGCTTCCATACCATAGGCCAAGGCGAATGGTGTCTCTCTGGTCGACCACCTTGGCGTAGTACGGTATGCCCAGAGCACATTAGGGAGTTCTTCAGCCCACTTCCCTTTGGCTTTTTCAAGACGCTTCTTCAGTCCGTCCAAGATGGTCTTGTTTAAGGCCTCTGCTTGACCATTTGACTGGGGATAGGCTGGCGTTGAATTGTAGAACTTGATCTTTAACTCCTCGCAAAATTCGCGAAAGAGTTTCCCGTCGAATTGAGTGCCATTTTCCGAGATGAGGGCCTTTGGTATACCGAAGCGAGTGATAACATTTTGCCAAACAAACTTCTTCACAACTTTTTCCTTTATGGTCGCCAATGGCTCGGCCTCAACCCACTTGGTGAAGTAGTCGGTAGCGGCGATGAAGAATTTGCGATTGCCCGAAGCTGCTGGGAGTGGCCCCACTATATCCAACCCCCAAAGTGCGAACGGCCAAGGACTTGTAAGGGGGAGCAATTCTCTCGCTGGCTGATGGATTTGGTGAGCAAATTTCTGACAGTTCTCACACTTACAAACGTATTTCTGCGCGTCAACCTGCATGTACGGCCACTAGTAACCTTGGGAAATTGCTCGGTAAGCCAAAGACCTACCCCCAGTATGGCTTCCGCAGATGCCTTCATGGATCTCATAGAGGAAAGCTTCCACCTTGGCGGGGTGGACACACTTCAGATACGGCCCGGTAAAAGACTTTTTGTACAAGGCTCCGGATAGCGAGAGCCAAAACTGCTCTGATTTGGCCCGGATCTTGTTGGCCGCCTTCTTTTCTTCTGGTAGCACTCTATCTTTTTGGAAGGCGATGATGGGGTCCATCCAGGAACGTCCCAAGTCGGTGCAGAGTACCTCGGTTACTTCTGGTTCCTCAATACTTGGTCGAGGTAAGAATTCTATCATTAAGGGGTTAGGGAAAGCTGTCTGGGTAGATGCCAGCCCGGCCAATTCATCAGCTGTGTTATTTTTCTCGCGGTTGATCTGTTCCACTCTAATGGCGGCGAACTTCTTGATCTCTGTGCGTACCAGTGCCTGATACTTGGCCATTCTTTCATCCCTGGCTTCATACTCTCCAGAGACCTGATTGACCACCAGTTTAGAGTCGCTGAACACCATGAGGGCTGACGCTTTCATTCTCAAAGCACTCCTTAGCCCGACAAGGAGTGCCTCATATTCCGCTTCATTGTTAGACGCAGGGAAGTCGAGCGTAATTGCTTGTTCGATGACTAGCCCGTCCGAGGAAGTCAACACGATACCCAGCCCGGCGCCATGCCTGTTGGAGGCCCCATCGACGAAGAGCTTCCACGTCTCGCCGATGAACAACTTCCAGCAATCAGATGGGTTTTGCGAGCTTCTCAACTCCAAGTCTTTGATCGGCTCATTCTGGTCTCTTCCCTTGTCTTGGTTGGGTTCGTCTTCCAATAAGTTACTCGGCTTCTCTAGTTCGGTCGCCCTTTGCCCTTCTTCCATTTGTGAGCCAACACTTGTCTTCATTGTTTGACCTGAGGGCCGTGCCAAATCCACACTAGCCAAATCAACCGGGCAAACCGGATGCAATCCAGGGGCAAACTCCGCCACAAAGTCTGCAAGAGCTTGAGCCTTGATCGCGGTACGTGGTCTGAACTTGATGTCGTACTACCCCAATTCCACGGCCCATTTTAGAATTCACCCGGTAAAGTCTGCCTTTTCAAAGAGTACCTTAAGCGGAAACTCGGTTAGCACAACTATTGTATGGGCATGGAAATAGTGCGCCAGCTTTCTCGAAGCCATCATCAGGGCCAGGGCTAATTTTTCTAGCGGTAGATATCTTGATTCAGCGGGAAGCAAGGTCTTGCTTACGTAGAAGATTGGTAGGTGCTGGATGCTTTCAGCCCGAACCAATACCGCGCTCACCGCGTGTTGAGAGACAGCCAAGTAGAGATACAACTCTTCACCCGGCTGAGGTGTGACTAAGATAGGGGCTGAGGAAAGGTATACTTTTAAGTCTGCCAGTGCACGGTCACACTCGTCATCCCAGAAGAACTTGGCCTTCAAAGTTTTAAAGAAGGGCCTGCAACGATCTGAAGACCGGCTGATAAATCTGCTCAGCGCGGCTGCCATCCCGGTAAGATGTTACACGTCCTTCGTAGAGTTTGGGCGCTCCAACTCTTGTATCGCCTTGATTTGGGATGGGTCGGCTTTAATTCCTCGGTTTGTGACTAGAAAACCCAGAAACTTTCCGGTGCCGACTCCGAAGGCGCATTTGGAGGCATTCAAACGAAGCTTGTGGTGTTTAAGTATAGCAAACATCTCCGCTAGGTCGGCGAGGTGTTGAGACTTTTCTTTACTCTTTACCACCATATCATCGATGTAGGCCTTCATGGTGCGGCCCAGAAGTGGAGCGAACATCTTTGTCACCATCCTTTGAAAAGTTACCCCGGCGTTCTTCAGTCCGAACGGCATGACTTTATAGCAATACAGGCCTCTAGGAGTAGTGAACGATGTGATCTCTCGGTCCGGTTCATACATGGCTATCTGGTGGTAGCCGCGATATGCATCCAGAAAGCTAAACCTCTGATGGCCAGCGATCAAGTCCACCAGCTGGTCGATTTGAGGGAGGGGGAAACTATCCTTTGGGCATGCACGGTTGACCGTCTTGTAGTCAACGCAGACTCGCCACTTGCCATTCTTTTTCGGGACAACTACCGTGTTAGATATCCATTGAGGGTATTGCACTTCTTCTATAACCCCAGCTTCCAATAAGTTCTTCACTTCTTCTACCACTACCTCGGCATGGTGCAAGGCTGAGCGGCGTGTTCTTTGGATGACCGGTCGTGCATTAGGGAAGACATTCAACTGATGGCAAATAAAGCTAGGGTCGACGCCAGGCATATCGTAAGGCGTCCACGCAAAAGCTTCCATATTGGAGATCAGAAAGTCAACATACTCATGTCGCTTAGCGCTGGACAGGGATGAGCCTAAAAGGAAGAACTTGGTTGGATCGTTCTCATCAATTCGCACCTCCACCAAATCTTCAACCGATTTTTCCTCAGCCTTCCTTCCCACGTCTTCAAGGACCTCCTTTCCCTCGGGTCCCTCTATCATCTGGACAAATCCTTTGGCGGCTCGGCTGCCATTCACCGCAACGAAGCATTGCTTTGCCATCACCTGGTCTCCCCAAACTTCCTCTATTTGTCCGGTTAGCGCCGGAAAGCGCAAGACCTGATGATAGGTCGACGCTACTGCCTGCATGGCATGCAACTAGCCCCTGTCCAAAATTAAGTTGTAGGTGGATGGGACCTTGAGCACCCAGAATTCGACTTGCTTTATGATTGAACCCGCTTTGACCGGCAATATGATCTTCCCCACCGGCCATTCTGGCTGAGAGTTGAAACCAACCAAAGGAGACGTCGTAGGAGCCAAGTCCTTGTCCTCCAACTTCATCTGCTTGAATGCGTCGTAGTACATGATTTCAACCGAACTCCCTTGGTCGATCAAGATCCTCTTGATGTTAAAGTCTTTAACGCGAAGAGTTACCACTAGGGCATCATTGTGGGGCATTTGAATCCGCTCCAAGTCCTTGCTTGAAAAGGTAAGGATGTCCCTTTCTTCGGTCTTCCCTTTCTTCACAGTGGGCTGAACGGAGAGCACTTCCCTCATGTGTTCGGCCTTCTTGATCATCCCTCTCAGCTCGCAGACCCTAGCTGGTTCAATGATGCCATGGATGGCATTGATCACGCCTTGGGGCGCTGTCTCAAGGGCAGCTAGGCCGTTTGGCTCAGTCTGACCCAATGGGGCGGCTTTCATACCCCCATCTATGTATTGGTCAAGATGCCTTGCTGCAACCAACTCCTCCAAGTGTTGTTTGAGCGGCAAGCAGTCCTCTGTTCGGTGCCCCCGTTCTTCATGGAAGGTGCACCGAAACCTTGAGTTGAAGCTTCTCTGTGCACTCCCCAACTTGGCCGGCCAGCGGACAAAAGGCTCTCCTCGGATCTCACTCAAGATGCGGTAGATAGGGATTTTGAAGACTGTGGTGATTCCAGTCCACGCCTTCAATTTTCTCTTGGCATCCTCCTCTGCATCACGAGGAGCGTCAGCTCGGTCGTTTCTGCGACCTTTGTTCCTATTATCGCGGTTTGAGCCACGACGTTGATCTTTTGACCGATCGTTTGGGCGGTTGTCCTCCTGCCCGACCAAGTGAACCTTCCCCGCCACCCTTCTGTCTGCCGCGACCGGATTAGCCTTCTTGGTCGCGGAGGCGGCATCATCCTCCGCACGAATGTGCTCGTTGATCCGCTGCATCAAGGACTCCATGGTTGTGGGCTGGTGTATCGTGAGCGAATCTCGTAGCCTATGTTCGACTGGGAGACCCCGCTTGTACTGAGTGATCACCAGATTGGTAGGGCAGTCGAGGATCTCGTTGTAAGTTTCCCAATACCTTGCATTGTATGCCTTCAACGAACCTCTAGATTCCATCTTGACGCCCAGGAGATGGTCGACCTCCTTCGGTGTTCGAGTATTGGTTTTGGATCTGGTGACGAAGGCTTCCACTAGTTGCTGCCACCCCTCAATACTCCCCTCTAGAAGCCTTTCGAACCATTTCAGGCCCAGTTCTCCCAAACTTGCTGGGAATATGAGGCACATCAAGGCGTCATTGCGCCGGTGGCCAGCCATTACTTGCCAGTAATGACTCACATGCATGTACGGATCCGTTTTGCCGTCGTACAAGGTGAACTTAGGCTGGTGGAATCCGGCAGGGAGTGGTGTACCCTCGATTTCTGGAGATAGCGGCGTGGCTGTAAGTCTCGCCAGCTCTTTGTCCACCAGCGCAGGGGCCATCACCCTGGGCGTTGGCATCGCCACTTCTTCGCTACAACGAACTGGGGTGCTCAGCCTCTGCAACGCCGGCACTCTCTGAGCCTCTCGACGGTGCGCCCTCTCCTCTAACACATCCCTCAGGTCTCTGGAACGGGTGGAGAAAGAGTATCGCGACGTCGACGACGGGTGTGAGGGGTGGTAGGTGCTATCGCGAGTGAGGGATTTGCCCTCTCTTTGGTCAGAATCTCCAACCCCATAGTTCCTGGTAATAGAGAGGGAGTGAGTCCTCTCCTGGCGGTGACTGCTAGAACGAGCGGACGGGGTGCGCTCACTGAGGTTGCCCTCTCCAGCAACACTCTTCCCCTTAATCTGGCGTTTCAGCATCTTCATCTCAGCCGCCATCTTGCGGACGAGGGCGTCCTGGTCTTTGAGTTTGTGCTCCAGGCACTGTGCGCTGGACTCCCTCCGCCGCCGACGGCCCTCTAGACTCTTCGAGCGATCAGTACTCCTCCCGCGTTTGTCTCGCGCACCTCGCGAAGAAGTTTCTAGGCCCGCCATGGCTGGAACATTCGGGGGGCCTTCTCTCCGTCGGACAGACTCTGGCGTGACGCCATCAACGACGGACAGTGGAGTTTCGTTGTTGTTGGCCATGGAAATGGTTGTAGAAGCTTGAAGAGCAAGGTTTGAGTATCAAAGAGTTTCCACAGACGGCGCCAATTGTACGGGGGCGAAATATCCAATGCTTTCCGTACTCCTTGGACTCCATCTTCTCGTGACGGCATCTAACCTGGCAACACAGAAACGGTGAGCTGCCCGGTGGTGGTTTGCCGGATAGACCCTCCGACGATCAAGTCAGACCACTTGAGGAAGAAGAAGGCTGTTAGAGAGAAAGAATGTGTTTCGGATGGCATACCTCTAACGTTCATCTTCCACTCCTATTTCTAGGCTGGCTATGCAGCCTCAGGATTGTGTACGCACTACCTCTGTTGTCCTTCCCTGGACAGGTGGCAGTGCTCGCCTCTCACCACCTTACGCGTGTAAAGACCTAATCCTCCAACTAGTACATGCAAAACCGCCAAACGGTATTGATGCGTACCTGGAGCAGATTTCCTCTCCCTCACGCCATTGGCCTAGGTGGCACACTTAACTGGAGTACCATGACCGGCCTATCCCTTGTGGAGAATTGCCACCACAAGCAACACAACCGATCTGTGTCTCGCCAACCTATCCCTTGGGAAGAAGCAAAAGCATGATTCTCATGGCCGGGCTGCGTATGATCGGTCCATTCCTGCTAACCGGCGGTGAGGCATGCCGGTATTTCCCCGCTCTACCTTTATTCTAGGTTATATGAAGTCCGACCATCTCGGCTAACCGGTTGGAGACATGCCGGCCCTTGCCCCGTCCTCAATCTAGCCCGGGCTGCCCTTAGCTCGGTTGCTTCACACCACTGCGCGCCCTGCCAAATGTCTACCAGGTCACAGCTCAACCAGGCCTTAGTCCATGCTTGGTTGGCCAATCTCCTCGGCCGTGCACGACAGGCCGAAGGGCGGTGCCAATAGAGAAAACAGCTTGGCGCCGTGAGGTTCGTCACAACCCGCGTTTCTGTAACTCGGCCGTACTGTCCGGTGCAAATCTCCCCTCTCAATAATAATAATAATAAAACTAAAAATCAATTTAGCTCATTTGAATACAACAAGATGCGACCGTTTTCTATTTAAATTGAAATGAAAAACTAATCCTAACCCATTATTTTAAAAAGAGAGCTATCGAACAAATTTTAAAATGATTATATATTTTTTTGACAAGTACTTTTTTAATAAAGAATGAGCATTCATTTTAAAACTTATTAACCAATATTAGGGTCTGGTTTGGCATACGAGGAAAAATTCAAAAAGTAAAAAAATTACTAAAAAAGTTAAAAAGTTATCACTATTCACAAATTAAAAATATAAAAAAATTAATTTCTACAATATTTTAATACAAACGAGGACTAACAGCGTTTGGTATTGATTGATGGTTCAGTACTTAATGACCTGTTCAAATGAGCCCAAAAAGAAAATTAGATGTATATATTTATTAAGTTAGAGGGTAATGTTAGGCCCGTGAGGGCCCATCACGGGTCCATTTTTGATAATCCAAACCGTTCAATATGTAGAACTCATCGAGTACTATGTGCTTGTAAAAAATCATGTTGATCATATATAGATAACTATGTGATCGAATCAGATTTTTTTTTAGCCGTTTATTTTTTACCATCCATTAATTTCATATAAAACTATTTCGATCACATAGCTATTAATATCCGATTAAAGTGATTTTTCATAGGCGTATAGTACTCAACGAGTTCTACACATTTAACGGTTCGAATTATCGAAACGGGACCCTTGGTGGGCCCCACGGCCGAATAGTATCCGTGAAGCCTCATGCACCATTTCAACCCAACCGTACTTCCCTCTGTCGCCTGTCACTGATATTCTACCATGTAGGGGTAAAAATGTAATTTTATCTTTTTATACAATATTTTAATACACATTTTTTTATAAAAAGGCAAAAAATTATCCCAAATAACCATATTTTTTTCCTTAACTTTTTAGTCCAAAAAGTATTTAGGACACCCCAAATAACCCCTAAATTTGTGAACAGAACTAGGTGAAATAAGCTATTCACCGAATTATAATCTCAGGATAACAAATATTTTGATGAGGACATTTTTAAAATTTTATGACAAAAGTATTACTCCTGAATAAATTGTCTCACTTCTTTCCTTAAAACAAGATAATCTCTCATACGCAGAATAAAAAATCCCTTGTGATTAATTATCCTAAATCATATAGGTTGAACTAATGCAAGATTAGTTTATCATGAAATCATTTAATCTAATGTTGGAACCAATGTTTTGAAAACCAGACCGGTGAGCGAACCGGAAAAGGGACCGGGTAGACGGGTCACCGGTTCAACCGTTGGGTCAAAGCGGTCGAACCGTGACGTCATAATTAATATTATATAATTAAAAATTATAAATAAATAAAAATATATATAAATACTCAAATAAAAATAAAAATTGTTGTATAATATTTATTAATAATATTTAATAAAGTCATAATTGATAAAAAAAAAATCACTTGTTTTAAAGAAATTAAAATTTTTAAGCATTTCCTCCAAACAAATTGATTCAATGTTATGTTTAATTTTGGAGGGAAATGAAATTTTCAACTCTCCCTCCTATCAATATGTTTCAAATAATTTGGTTGAATCCCACATAGAATTTTGTAGGTTCTTTTTGAAAAATCTTTTCTTATAAATAGGAATAGACTTTCATAATCTTCTCCAATTTCCAATGAGACTCTTCCTTATGAGAGGAGACTCTTAAAGTAAGAATTTTTAGTCAAAATTTTAAAATATATTTATAATATATATATATATATATAAATATATAAGAAAGAAAGAAAGAAAATAAAAAAGAAAAAATAGATAGAGAAAATAAAAAAATAAAAAAAAATTGA
Source organism: Camellia granthamiana (assembly GCA_036172215.1). Lineage (NCBI taxonomy): Eukaryota > Viridiplantae > Streptophyta > Magnoliopsida > Ericales > Theaceae > Camellia > Camellia granthamiana. The sequence continues at coordinate 38,289,836 of CM069905.1, forward strand.
CCGGTCGAACCCGCCAAAACCCGGTCCGAGTCACTGGTTATCCCGGTTCGACTGCCGGTTCTGGCGGTTTTCAATTTCCAGGCCGATTTTGCTCACAGTCCGGTTCTGGAGGGTTGACCGGACCGGAGCCAGGCCCGGTTACCGGTTCGACCGGCCGGTCCGGTCCGGGTTTCACAACATTGGTTGGAACTTCTCTTAACAAAATTCTTATTTTATATTTGTAATTTGCAATATAATAAAGGAAAAGACTATGATACCCACCCTTAAAAGGTACACTCTTAAAGAGTTTAAGAGTGTGTACCATATGCACCTTATGATTATAGAAGAAAATGACATAATTTCATATTTTTTGAGTCTTAACTAAAAAAAAAAAAGTCGTAACCAAATACAAAAAAATTATAACTAAAATCTCAAAATAATGTCATAATTAAAGAAAAAATTTAATTATAATTAAAAAAAATAACGTAATTAAAAATATATATAACATATGAATGTATATAATAAAATTCTCTTATAATAGTTTGTTGCAATGAAGAGTAGTAACAATTTGTTTTAAATTTTTTTTTAAACATTTAGTTTAGTGATTTTGTTTCTTTCATATAGAGTGTGGTTTTAATTTATATTTACGAAAAGTGTCGGTGTTTTAAAAAAGAAAAACATGTGCGTTGAACAACTGTTACCTTTCCCGAGTAGAAAAGCCAAAAATCAGAAGAAAAACAAAAAATAAAAAAAATCTTTTTGACTTTTAAAACTGTATAATCGCGTTTAGAGTGGTCAACGAAACAGATGATTACCTGCTTTGACACAGTCGGTACACGTGTCGGCACATTACTGGTTGAATCTCTGGAAGTCAAACATCAATAACTATTGTTTTGCGTGGACTCGAGCCCACTGGATTACAAATGGCACGTCTAATCGAAAACGTGCGGTGTGGGCTTATTGTGTGGGACCCACTTCATCACTGGCCACAGATCACTCAATGGAGACACAAAGGGTTCGTTTGGTTTGTGTTTCTGAAAAAAATTTCGGAAATTTTCTCTACAAATAAGTTTTCAAAAGTAATCAAATTAAACAAATTTTTCCAAAAAAATTTCCCAAAACACACAAACCAAACAAGTTTTCCAAACAAATCTCTCTCACATACACATCAAATCAATCACTTTTTCCAAAACTCTCTCTCAAAACAATTTTCCAAAACAAATTTCCCAAAAAACCAAACCAAACATGTTTTCGTACTTTTTATCTCTAAAACACATCTCTCAAACACAAACCAAACATACCCAAAGTTTTGGGTCCAAGAGTGTGAAATCTGAACTGTTTTATTATTCGAAAAATGCTCTAGACCACTAATTAGTGGTGGCTCTAATGATGTGGTAGTGGGTCCCACCCACTGCCACATGTGTTTTGTGCCTTATTTTTTTTTTTTTTTTTTTAAGTTGCCACCTCACTAGTGGTGGAGTTAGTGGTGATAAATTAGTGGTATGTAGCATTGCTCTTTATTATTCACATTGGACGGTTAGCGACAACAGTGAAAAATGGCTAGATTTTCGACGAAATTATTCTGTGCGCTTGGATAATAGCGTTGTTTGATACAACTTATCTAAATTCTTTATAATTTTTTATATTTTGATTATTTATATTAAATTGTTTGATACAACTCTTATTTACAACTTATTAAACAAAAATTATTTAAATTAACTGAAAAAAATCAGTTATTTAAAAATTGAAAATTTATTTTTTAATTTTTAATTGTTAATTTATAATAAATTGCATTAAACATTCTATCACAAATTATGTGAAGCCTATGTGAGTGTTTTGCATACACCTAAAAAAGTCATATTTTTTTCCAAACTTTTGTGTTTGGTTTGTGTTCGTAGAGTAGTTTTTGAGATAAAAAGTACGAAAACTTGTTCGGTTTGCCTTTTTTCAGAAATGGTTTTGAAAAATTGTTTTGGAGATAGAGTTTTAAAAAAAGTGATTGATTTGATGTGTATGAGAGAGTGTGTGATTTTGAAAAGTAGGTAACCAAACAAAATTTTGAGATTTTTTTTAAAAAAATTTGTTCAGTTTGACTACTCTTGAAAATTTGTTTGTAGAGAATTTTTTCCAAAATTTTTTCTGAAAAACAAACCAAACAAGGCCTTTGTTTTCAGGTGGTGTTTGGTTTTCATTTTTGGCTAAATAATCACAAAAAGACAAAAAAAAAAAAAAGGATCAAAAAATCACAAAAAGTCAAAAATCACAAAAAGATAAAAAAAATTCACTATTCCAAAACTAAAAAGCCAAAAAAACCAATCAAGAATATCAAACGAACAAAAAAGTCACAAACTAAAAAAGTCAAAAAAGCCATAAAGTCAACTAAAAAAAGTCATTGCCAAGCGAAGGCTTAGGTACCGTTTGGTAACACTTACGTTTTCAGTTTTTTATTTATATTTACAAAAATTTTAAAAACTCAAATAAAAATTTGTTTGGTAAATTTTTGATTTATAAATCAATAGTCTCAGTTTATAAATTTGGCCAAAAAATGTAAATTCCAAAAATGTGTTTCCGTTTTGAGTTTTTTTTTTTTTTTACCACCCAACACTAGCCACCACCCGCCACCGTTTTCCACCACCACCACCCACCACCCACCTGTCACCATTACCTACCACCCGCCACCACCACCCACCTGCCACTCACTACCCACCACCCACCTGCCACTCACTCGCCACCACCACCCACCCCTTGCCGCCGCCACCACCACCATCCACCTGCCACCCACCACTACTATCCACCGCCCGCCACCACCCCCCGCCACCTACCACTGCCATCCATTGCCCGCCATCACCACCCGCCACCACCACTCACCACCCACCTGCCACCACCATCCACCGCCAGCCACCCATCACCACCAGCACTAGCCACCTACCACCCATCCATCCGCTACCCATCCGCCACCCACCTATCACCACCACCCACCACTCACCACCACCACCCACTTACTACCACCTACCATCAGCCACCGTCACCCATCCACCCACCACCACCACCACCACCACCACCACCACCACCACCACCACCCCCCACTCGCTACCACCCGCCACCGTCACTCACCCACCCACCATCACCACCCGCCACCACCCCCCGCCATCCGCCACCCCGCCTGCCACCACCACCACGACCCGCTCGCTACCACCTACCACCCGCCACCATCACCCATCCATCCACCACCACCACCACCCACCTGCCACCACCACTCACACTCGCCACCACCACCACCCACTTGCTACCACCCACCACCAGCCACCGTCACCCACCCACCCGCCACCACCCACCACCACCTGCCACCACCCACCGTCACCACTTTCCACCACCGTTTTCAGCCGCCACTTGCCATTTCTCACTGTTTTTTATATTTTTAAATTTTTTTAAACATTTTGTCAATTACCAAACGCGTTTGTAGTTTATATTTTTCTAAAAATAAACAAAAAATAAACAAAAAACAGTTTATAAAATTTTTGTAAATATAAACTGAAAACGTAAACGTTACCAAACAGACCTTTAATATTTTTCTTAAAATTGTGTCAAATTTTTTTTTAAAACTTTTTTGGATCTTCTTGGCTAAACGAATTTTTTAAAAAAAAAAAAGCTAAAAAAAAAATTATTTTTGATTTTGTTTTATCATTTCTAAATATTTGTTCAAATTTTTTTTTTTTTGTTTTTCATTTCTTCTAATCAAGTAGCACTCAAAAATCTAAATTTTTTTTTTAAATTTTAAAATATTTTTCATAAAAACTAACGAAATTATTAAAATAGCCATCAAAAAGTCAAATCCCGAGTGTATGATGGGTGGGTTTGACTTGTTCAACATTGGCCCGAGTGTATACGATAATTTTTCCGTTTCGTTTTGGACGAAAAGGACCACAATCTGGTGCTAGCCAGCTCGTCCTAAAATAATGTCCAAACGACCAAACTCACGCCACGTCATCATCACAGTGAAAAATACGCGCAGGATGCTGATGTGGCGGTTTTTTATTGGTGAAGATTTGAACCGGTTTATAGCTGATCTGAGATGAAAGTATAACAGAACAAACAAACAAACAGAAAATAAAAATAAAAAAACCCAAAAATATATAAAAAATAAAAAAATTGTTTGTCTCTGTCTAAAATTTGCAAGTGTCTCTAACTTTCTCATTGTCTCTTTTTGGGCTCTCTGTTTCATCTGTAGCTCGGAAGATATATATATATATATATATATGCGAATATATATATAGATAGAGAGAGGAAGAGGGGTTGGTGGAAGGGGAAGGAGGGAGGGAGAGAGAGAGAGGAGAGAAGGCATGGGTTGTTTTCCATGCTCTGGAAATCCAAACAGAAGACTTGAGAATGAGAGGCCCATTCGCAATATCAATCACAATAGACGAGACGATCATTCACAATTCACCTCAGGTATTACTGATCTCTCTCTCCTAGTTATTCGATCATTCTTTGTTTGTTTTTTTAATTTTTTTTTTGGTGGCATTTCCATTGAATCTATTTGATGTTCCCCATAGAAATCCTTTTCAAATTGAGGTTCAGGTGCATCTCTGACATGGGTTTGCTCTGAATTGATCTCAAAAAAAAATAAAATAAAATAAAAAATTTGTGAATGATTTATGTGCTTTTCTGTACTTGTTGGTTTTGATTTGCATTCTTTTTATCTTTGTTGTTTGGTTTCTCTTCTTTTCTTCTTTTTTTCCCCATTGTTTTTTTTGTGCGATTGGGTTTGAAATTATTGACTTTTGAGGTTGGGTATAAACTGTAGGGTTCGGGAAAGGCGGAATTTTGATTTTTCTGGGAAGGCCTTTAATTTACACTTACATACCTTTGTCTTTAAGCTGTTGCAAAAATCATATGTTGGTTGATTCTGTGACTGTTTTGGGATGGTATTGATGGTGGTGATTGATTCTATACAGAAATAGTGTTTTTGAGTACTCCAATTCAAAATATTTCTTGTATGTTTTGTTATTTTGCTGCTTTCTTTTATATTCCAATAATTGTGAGAATCACAGTGGAATCAATTCTTTGGCTTTTAGTCACCATGTGCATTTTATATCTCTGCTCTCCAAATGGCTCTCTCTCTCTCTCTCTCTCTTTCTCTCTCTCTCATACCTTGTGTTTTTTTTTTGGTGTTTTGTGTCATATGATTTAGATACATCGAGAACAAGTCCATGTAATGGCTTGAATAAGGTTCTTACGGTTGTAAAGCAATCTTCAGCAGCAAAGGAGTTGGATGTGAAGGAGGTACCTAAAGATGAAGAGACTGAGAACGTTAATGCAAGAACATTTACTTATAACCAATTGGTGGTTGCGATGGAAAAATTCAAATCAGATTACTTTTTGGGCGAGGGAGGTTTTGGAAAAGTTTATAAAGGAAAATTAGAGGATACAGGCCAGGTTGGTTGAACTTGAAACCAAAACCTCATTGATGTTAGTCATTAGTCATACAAAGTCTACCAAGTTGGTTGCGCCTAGCTAGATTTTTGTCTCATTGGTTTATTTAAATCTTCAAAGAGAGCTGATTATTGGACCAAATGTTCTTGTTTCCATTGCAGATTGTGGCTATCAAGCAACTTGATCGTAATGGATTGCAAGGGATTAGAGAATTCATTGTTGAAGTATTGACACTAAGCCTGGCTGACAACCCTAATCTTGTTAAATTAATTGGTTATTGTGCTGAGGGAGATCAGAGGCTGTTGGTATACGAGTACATGCCATTAGGATCTTTGGAAGACCATTTGCACAGTATCTCTCTTTCCATCAACCTTCCATTATCATTGCACAATCTTTCATTCTTCCCCCCCCCCCCCCCCTTCTTAAGTACTAATGCATTTGCCTTGTTATTTGTTTTCTTGCACAGACCGTCGGCTCCATAGGAAGCGACTTGATTGGAATAGTAGAATGAAAATAGCCGCTGGTGCAGCTAGAGGCTTAGAGTATTTGCATGACAAAATGAAGCCCCCAGTTATATATCGTGATTTGAAATGCTCAAACATTCTGCTCGATGAGGGCTATCATCCCAAGCTGTCCGATTTTGGCTTGGCCAAAGTGGGTCCGGTTGGAGATAAAACTCATGTTTCCACCAGAGTGATGGGAACATACGGGTACTGTGCACCAGAGTATGCAATGACCGGTCAGCTGACGTTCAAATCAGATATTTTCAGCTTTGGGGTTGTTCTTTTGGAGATCATAACGGGCAGGAAGGCAATTGATAATATGAGAACGGCTGCTGAGCAAAATCTGGTTGCATGGGTAAGATACATTTTTTCCCTGCTAATATCTGTTGATTACTTATGTATACAAGATATTGGTTGTCCTCGTAAAAAACGTTAGTACCATAACAAATATATTTAGATGTGGATGGTCATTTAACCAACTGATGTACCTTTATCAAGCTCAAGCATCAGAGGAAATTGCAAATACATGGAGCAGTGGGAAAAAATTGCACTACAAATGGAATTTTTTTCTGAGTGCAACTCTGACACACAGAAAAAGTTGCACCAAGCATAGGAATGAATTTGCACCACAGCACCATCGTGAAAATGTAATTTTTTTCCACTGCTCCACTGAAATTCAATTTCCCCCAAGCATTATTACTTTCAGTAGACGCATAGTTATTATCCATACATGACTGGGGAAATATAGAAAGTACCAGTAAGCAGTTGGTAAAAGTTCAAGCTTGAAAAGATTGATATTCATTTGTTGGAATCACTTTTTGTTTGTGGCTTCTCTAAGGGGCTCATTGTCAATTTGAGAGGTCCATTTGGATTGTGATGTTTTGTGGTTTTTGCTGCCCAAATCTCTAGCAATTTAGCAGCCCTGGTTGAATAGAGTTTGTGTCCCATATGTATAGTATCCTATGCTTGTAGGCATTGTTTTTGGTGTTTACATGATTTTATGCTTTCTTCCTTTTTGCTTTTGTCCCTCTAATTGTTGAATGATACATTTGAAAATTAGTAACGTGCTTTTTAAACTTTGAAGTTCTTATATATTATTACACGACTTTCAATAATCACAATTAGGGGCATTCATTTAGTAGTCTTATCATACAATATTTATTTAGTTGAGGTTTAGGGAGACGAGTCAACAAAGTTTTTTTTTTCTTCTTTTCTTTGATAGGTGTGGGGAGACAACAAAGATATGAATGATTAAGGGGTACTTTTTCTTAATCATGAATTACGGTATGATAAATCTCACCAACCACAAATAGATTATGAGGAATTCATATCAATATTGATGTGCCCTTCTACCCTTTTGATTATTCACTCTAGGGAGAAAACTCATGTACAAGCAAGTTTGTTGACTTTGGGGATTCAAGTCCTTTGTAAACTGCTATAGAACTAAAATTGTGACTGTTTCTGAGTTATTCCTAAAATTTTAAACTTATGAGAGCACAAACCAAAATTCAATATACTTAAAAATTGCAGAAATTGAAAAAATAAAAAGAAAATCCATGCCCAACCATATATTAGAGATTCCTTGGAGATGGATGAACACGGAACTCATGTATAGGCATCTTATTAGACTTCCCCAGTTATCTTTGGATAATAAAAGTGTACTTCAGTTTGATTTGTAGAAGCCAGATCTTGAGATTCATAAATCTCTGACCGCAAAGAACATTCTCAGTCCAGAACAAGTTAAAACTTTTCCATTACCAAGCCTTTAAATTGCCTCCATATTGTGTTTGCTGATGGAAATTATCTGTTCAACTCTTATACTGAACAGCTTCAATGGTATTTAGAACTGCGAACCATGAAAACAATATAATGATTGCTGATGAACTGACCAATTCTGATATAGTTTATCCCTAACTAGCAAATCCCGCTTTCATAAATGTGAAATGTAGTTGATTTTCTGTCAAGAACAATGAATTTTGTAGCATACGTGACCTTCATCTGAATGGATGACAACTGCCACTCTTTTACCTATATTAACTCGGAAAAGATCCTTTTGCTGGTCCTAATCCCATCATTGACATCCTGTTTATCTTCTTATAATCTTAAATAAATTTACAGTTCTGTAGAGAACCTTTTAAAAAAAAAATTGTACCACATTATATTCATCGAATTTTGTTATATGCCCTTTTGGTCTTCTTCAATATGTATCAACAGTCATCAAGGTTTCTAAAGATTGTGTAAAATAGTTGATGGCAGATTCTGAAACATAATTTTAGTTGGCGTCCATGAGTTGATTTCTATTTTGTTCGTCTTTGTAGACATATTTCACTTTCACTTTATAAAGACTTCACATCATTGACTGCCTAACTGGAATAGATTGTTTATCATTATCTTTTTGATTTCAATAATTGGTAATTGGTGGAAAAGAAAGCCGCTGTCTTACTTTTTCAAGCATGATATAAGAAGGAAAGACTAAAGAGAAAATAAGCATCTTTTGGACTTGTTTGCAGGCACGACCCATGTTCAAAGACCGAAGAAAATTCCCACAGTTAGTTGACCCAGAGCTTGAAGGTCAGTATCCCACAAGAGGCTTGTACCAAGCCCTTGCCATCGCTGCAATGTGCGTCCAAGAGCAACCAAACTTGAGGCCCCTCGTTGCTGACATTGTTACCGCTTTGAATTATCTCGCTTCCCAAACATATGTTCCCCAAACCCAATCTGTCCAAAGCTCCCCAAAGGCCACATCTTCTCATTGAACGACAAAAAAGCAGGACGAGTTGGGACCCATTGATGCTCGAGGACTAAATAGTAAATTTAAGTGGTCAAACACATTTTCAATGTGCTCAAATATGATGGTGCCTAGTTATCATTTTGCTCTTGCATTACTAAGGGGATAGCAGGTGCCAACTTCCAAGCATGGTCTGTGGTGGAAATTACAGGGAAGTTCTGCCATTTTTGCCCTTCCTCTTTCCATGTAAATGTGAGCTGTATTTCATACATATGTAAAATGCCTTTCTTTTCTTTTCTTTTTCCTTTTTTCTCGCGACATATGGCCTATTAACAGAGAATGTCTGGTGAGAAACAGAGGATTATAGCCCGGAGTGGAGCTGAACTTGTAGGATAAAGGTTTCTTCTATACTTTAGTTTAGACCTTAAATCTTAATAAAGAAAGATGTTATACTTTTGCTTTGTTTCAGATTGTGTGTGTGTGTGTGACAAGGCCAAAGTGATAACCAATCTCATCTAAGGCCAAATATCATTAATTAGTTAATTTAGCTTCTTACAAAATTATACCAACTTCGACCAAAAGACAACCTCAAACAAAATAACTGGAATAATACCAAACCTAAGTGTGTGTATACACATGTATGAGTGTATATATGTGGATAACTAGTTGCCTAGATAGGAAATCCTCAAGTCAGTATGAATCTGAGATCAAAGAAACACTACAGACAGACTCAAATAATGAAGTGAAATTTGGCCTATTTTGAAAAGATGATTAAATGTTGATTTTTTAATTTTTTTTTTAAAAATGTGTAAAAAATGAAATTATGTAATCTAAAATGAGTTAAAAGTTAACTTTGACTTTTTTATTCTTCCCAAAAGACCCAATGACCAAAAAAATTTGATTGAGGGAAACAAACCTAAACATTTTTCTAACAATCTCCCTTTTTTATACTTCAAGGAGTGACATAAAAAGGTACGATGACATCCATCTTTTCCAACTAAAAATTTCTTGAGATAAAGGTTGTTTTATGATGTAGGTTAAAAATTAAATTTTTAATTTATTTTTTTAAAATTTTATTTAAAAATATATAAAAATATAGAAAAGTAATATGATCTAAAAAGTCAAAAAAAAAAAAACTAAAAAGTTAACTTTTAAATAACTTGCCAAAATAGGCCAAAAAAAAAAAAACTCTTCTAGTGGTGGCGTCACATGTAAGTATGTAGTGTTAGCTGATCCCATCAAACACTTTAAAAAAATAAAATAAATAATCATCTGTTTGTTTTCGATTCTCAAAATTTACCTTTAAAAAAAATTCAACTTTTCCCTTTTTCGTATTTTTTTATTTTTATTAATTTTTTTTAATATTTCAAACAAATTTTTTAATTTTTAGATACACTTAACATAAATACACTTAGAAAATATAATATTTGTGAAAAAAATCTTTAAAAAATTCACCAAATACCAAAAATATAAAAAAAAAAAAAAACAAAAATTCAATACATTTTTCGTATTCTTGTGTATTTATTAATTTCTTAAAATATTTTTTTCACAAATAATTTACTAGTTAGATACATCTAAGTAAGGTACATCCAAAAAAGTAAAAAAAAAAATTCTTAAAATTTAAAAATATTCACTAAAAACCAAAAAACACACAAAAAAAAAAACTCAATTTTTAAAAAACTGAATTCAAAAAACTGAAACTAAACACACTGAATAATAACAAAAAATTAATAAATTAAAATGTTGTTACTTATTGTAAAATAAATAAATAAATCAAATTTTTATCCATGGTTGAAATTAATGAACCCACTCCACAAGCATACTTAATGATATTCAATTGCATAACTGTGCGGGGAGCAAATATTCAGGCGAGCCCGTACTCCTTTCTTCCAAGCTCTCGTCTGTCCGATCGACCTGCGAGCACAACAGCGGTGAGCTACTCGGTGGTGTGTGGCCGGAAAACCCCTCCGACGATCAAATTAGCACACACACACAGAGGATAGATAAAGAGAAGGGAGAATGTAGAGTGTTTATCTCACCAAATGTTCATCTGTCAAGCATGGGGGGCGCAGACATGATTATATACGTTCTACGCCCCAAATCTACTCCCATTAGTTTCTCGACACGTGGTGTTGCTATCCCATCTGTCAGCACAAATCTTGCTGAACACCATCTAACCAAACTGCCAGCCCAATCTACTGGGAACTCGGCAGCCGGGCTGCAACTTCTCAGCTATTAACGGCCGTGCTGTGCAGCTAGCCTGAGCGAGCACTCGCCGTGCTCAATAACGCCCGAGCTCGGTTGCATCCCGGTATAGCCGAACTCGGGCAGCTCATGCTGGTTTGTCGTCGGCCTTACTGCCGAGCTAACTCATGAACTGTGGAACAACCATGCCTTACCTGGCTCCGGACATCTCGGCCGAAATAGCCCGGTCCATCCATGCCTCCCTAAACCGAGCAAAACCTGTTAGGACAGGCCGTGCTTCCACGGCCCAATCTTGTTCGGCCCAAATCTACCCGCCCATTACTACAGCCCAATTCGGATCATAAATCTCCCTCTCAATAACCAAATAAAATTACAGTAATATACATTGAAAAAGATGTTCAATTGTGAAAGTGCATGTTTTATTTTATTTTTTTCAAACAAATGGTATCAAGTTATTAAAATTTCGTTTTGTTCATGATATTAAGTATTTGTGTTAAAAGTTTGTATATGCGTCCATTGATAAAAAATTTTAGAGCCAATGAAACCTATGAAAACATGTAAAATGGAAATTAAATTTTTTTATCAAATCCTTTTTAACCTTAGCCTAATAACTTTAAAGTTATGAGTTCAAATTTTGGAACAATCACTTTGTGTACTATGCCAAATGTCAAGTGTGTATCTAATCTTTTTCCTCCTAAACACACATTAATGTGTACTTGTACGGGGCCAAATATCCGACATTATCCGTACTCCTTGTGTCCAAGTTGCACTTCCCTCCGATTGACCTGAGAACACAATGACGGTGAGCTACCCGGCGATGTACTGCTGGAAAACCCCTCCGACGGTCAAGTTAGCACACTTAGAAAGAGAGAAGAAAGAGGAGACAAAGTGGTATGTGAGTTCTGACCAGAGGATGTTCCAGACCTGAGGATGGAGGCGCAGCATCGTTTATATAGTTTCTGCGCGCGCTTTTGGCATATTTCCCTTGGGACGCGTGGTCCTACTCTCCTCTCACGTTTCCCCACGTGTCAGCATTAATACAGCTAAACACCACCTAACGAAACCACCAAACAGTACGCGTACAGACAGCGAAATCTCCTTCCTGCAGTCCTGTGGTGCCGCGTAGTACTTCCCACCGAGCTATGCTTAGTGCGGCACCACGTCATCAACTTACGACCGTGCTACTTGTCCAGTTTTCTTGATAATTCCACACCATGGCTCGACTGAGCTCCTTAGTCACGACCGAGCTCCTTAGTCACGACCGAGCTCTTGCTCGGTCGATCCTGATGTTGGGAGGATTAATCCCGTCCAACTCTGTAGATCGCACATCTCCTCTAGAATGGCAATCCAAAGTTGTTCCAACTCGACCAAACTGAGTCCTTGGTTTGTGTGCACCCAACATCTGACCGAGCAAGGACTTTGATTCTGGTCCAAACCAGCTCGGCCCAATATTAGGTCGTAAACCTTCTTCTTAATTGCCCCTTAATTCTGTCCGCGCTAGCATGACCGGGATTACCTTCTCCGACCGAGGTCACTTATCTGCTCGGTCATCCACCTCAAATCATTCGTCGTGCTAACTTTCACACTTTGTCCCACGACTTGGTCGGTCGGTGCTTCGACTTTTCAGCTTGTCTTTTCAAGACTAACACCGGTCTTATCACAGACACATATCCTTTGTCCATTGGCCTCGTACAGCCAACCCAACTGTCCCACACCGTCTCCTCGAATTCAAATTTTTGGCGCCCCTTCTCATTCCATATACGTCCCCCTCAAACCAACCCTTCACTTCCACTGTTCACCATATCCACCATAGACGATTCAGAGCGTACCCCTTATGTTTTCTGCCCATTCTTGAGCATTTTCTTGGTGAAATTGGTCTTGTTGTTGCCATCGTGGAGCATCTCACCGATTGGGGCTTCGATTCGTGCATCAACCCACAAGCTGTCCCCTTCCTTTCTGTCATTCTCTTCTTCATGCTTTTTTGGTATTTTTTGAACTTTAGCTCCCACACTAATCTGTCGAGGAGGATAGAAATATCCAAAACCACCAAAAATTGAATAGGGTTAGGTTTGTGCATTGCCTTCGTCGTTGAAAAGCTTCCATGCCACTGGTTCCTTGCACTGTTCATCATCCCTTGTGATGAACACAACAAGATCTGGGCTTGGCCGTGCTAAAAAACGCACATTTGATCTGAAAATAAGGGTAACCAAGCAATTCTGTTGTTTACAGAGTTGGAGTAGAAAACTGAGCTATCTAGCATATATGGTCGTGCGACTAGGCTAAAATTTGGCTCACTCTCACAACCGGGCTAAAATTTGGCCCGCTCCCATGACCAGGCTAAGGTTTACCGAACAATATAGCGAAGTAAGAAGTGACCGAACTAAAATTAAGCTCATATGCGCGACCGCACTATCACTTATACTTGATTTTTAACTGCAGAATCCTAGGGGACCAAGCACACTGATATCAGGGCTCTCAACGACCGAGCAGCCATCGTGTACACTTTAGTCAACTCCATTCTGCTGAGCTACTAAGCCAGTTGCTAATGGGGCGCTATCCCTTCCTTGTAAACACGCCGGACGCACTGGCCGCGTTTCGCGAGGAGTACGACGTCCCTAATGATGTCCACTTTACGCTCGATGCAGAAGATATTTCCCCCTAGGGCAGGCTGGATCAGTGCCTTTCCACCGTACTATCAATTGTCGAGGGAGGTCTCTGCTTCCCGGTGCAGCCCTTAATCTACGAATTCCTAAGGCGTACCGGGCTAGCACCGACTCAGGTTTCGACGAACACATACAGACTAATAAATGGGGTTGCCAAGCTAAATCATCGGCTCTACTTGAACCTAGGCTTGGCTGAGATCTTGCGCCAATATACTCTCAACTGTACGACCGATGAGTTTAATTATTACTTGAAAATAAGACCAGGCAAAGAGAAGTTAGTAACCGGCACACTAGATAAAGACATGCACGACGATGACTTTTTCTAGGTGTCTAGGAATTATGAAACAACTGACGTGCCCGGTTGGTACATCAGTAAGAATTTAAGTTCAACATGTAAGCTATGCTCTGACCGATCAATTTACTTTTCTTTACTGTTTTGTACTGATTGCTTTCTTCTTGCAGCTATTGAAGCCTTGCAAGTGAATTATTTCAACCCAAACGAGGCTGTAATCAGAGCCGTGCTGAGGTACCATGACCGAGATTGTCACAACCTTCTCGGTTACGTACCGAGCTACCGGTAGTCGGCTCCTCGCAAAAGTAGGATCACTGACTTCTTGCGAGCACCATCTCCACCATTAGATCCAACACTTCCAGACGTGCCCTTAATCCAGTTAACCAAGGAGTAGGAAATGGCCAAACGGAGTCGAATTAAGAATCTTATCACCGCCACATCCACCGAGATGCGGAGCATTCCTCCTTCTGCCCCTACTACTGGTCAAACATCTGGGACCGTGATTGCTCTGGCCTCGACTGCCGCAGCGCAAGCCAGCAAAAAAACTTGCCGAGCTGGAAAAAGGTCTCGCTCTGCCGATCCAATGGCTGAGCTCACAGCCGAGTTAAGCACCGAGCAGCCGGCGAAGGGTTCTGAGCTAACCCCTCTTATGGAGGCCGGAGTTGAAACACCAGGGTAAGGATATTCCGGTCATTGCTTCGATTAAGGGGGACAAAGAGCACTTCCTGGCCTACGATCAGTCGAAGGCATTGCTTCTACTGAACGACATAACCGGCAGCGACCACGTGCCTAACACCCGCCTCGTGAAGTCTGTGGTCAAATTTATGACCAAGGTAAGAGTTTGGCAAATTTTTCCAAGTGTTTCCACAGTTAGTTTCTTATTTGGATTAACTTTCCTCTGTTCTCTTGCAGGCCATCCAGAAACAACACCTTGTCATGGACCGGATTCATAGGCTCTGGCAGAAGGTAACTGACGTCTCTAACCTGGCCAAACATTTGGAGACCGAGCTGGGACGGTCCAAGTCCTCGTTGGAGATGGCCAACGTAGATAACGCCAGACTGCTCGGCCAACTTGGTACCGCCAAGCAGGAAAGAGACACTTTCCGTGCCGAGCTGGAAGTGTTAAAGAAGACTAGACTAAATGATGTGGACGAGGCCAACAATCTCGGCTTCAAGGAGGCTGAAGAGAGCTATACTAAACAGGTCGAGACCACCAAGGACATCTTCTTCAAGTCTGGTTGGAAGGCTGTCTGTGAGAAGCTCAGCCAAGGATCTGAAACCGAGGTGTTTACCTCTTCTCCCCCTGCCTTCCTGCCGGTCTATATGGTACCTTACGCGAACGACGTCTTTAACTCATTACAAGAGGACGCCGAGGTCGAGGCCGAGCAAGAAGGGGGTCAGAATGAGATCGCCCAAAAAGAGCGCGGTGAGGCAGCTGCCGTGGTTGACCTGGAAGAGATTGACACCGAGGTTGGAGATGTTTTTGCAGATCTCTCCTCGTTCCTGTAGTTTAGCTTTGTATTTTCTTGTTTTTATTTGGAACCTTTTGTAGCTGGGCTACAAGCCCTTCCTCTTGTACTTAAATTCCCAATTAATGAAAATTTTGTCAACTCTGAATTCGGAAACGTACCTCTTCCTCCATCCGTGCATCATTGTCAAATGTTAAAAGTTGAACAAGTCACTAGCGTTTTAGCTGGACAAGGTTATCTCTGTGAAAAGCTCTAGGATAATTCATCAACTTTTTTAGCCGGTCAAATTCTCCTCGGATAAAAGTTTTGAGTTGATCAATTCATCCACTCTTTTAGCCGGGCAAGTTATCATCGGCTAAAAGCCGAGAGTTGAACAATTCATCGACCCTAATGGCCGAGCAAAATCATCTCAACTAAAACCTAGAGTTGAACAATTCATCAACTCTTGATCCAAGCGAAATCACCTCGGCCTAAAGCCTAGAGTTGAACAATTCATCAACCCTCTGAGCCGGGCAAAATCTCCTCGGGTAAAACCTAGAGTTGAACAATTCATCGATTCTCTAAGCCGAGCAACATCACCTCGGCTAAAACCTAATAGTCGAGCAAAATCATCTTAGTTAAAGGCTTAGAGTTGAACAAGTCATCAACTCTTTTGACTGGGTAAAGCCACCTCGGTAAAAAACTTTGAGTTGAACAGTTCATCAACTCTTTTGATCAGGTAAAATCATCTCGGTCAAGAGCTTAGAGTTGAATAATTCAACCCCTTTAACCGGGTAAAATCACCTTAGTTAGGAGACAGTTGCCTCTTATTCATTGCAATCCATTAACCACGACAAATTTTCTATGTATAGTAATTCATTTCTATTACATATAGCTTTCATAAATTCACATGGTGGCTGAAAGAGTTATATTGGTAAATGGAGGAGAATGCATGTCCCTTACAAAAAATTACATCAAAGATTAAAATTAAAAATAATACAACTTCAGATTGGCTGCATTCTATGGCCGGAGTATAGTTTTGCCGTCCAAGTCTTCTAGATGGTATGCCCCTTTGCCTACCAAACCAGTTATCTTGTAAGGCCCTTCCCAGTTTGCCCTTAGCTTCTCTTTGCCCGGCACAAGAGTGTTGCACATCACCTTTCTTAAGACCCAATCCTCGACCTTGAACTATTTGGGGCGAACTGTTTTGTTATACTTTTTGGACAGTTCTTGTTGATATGTTGCGACATGGATTAGCGCCTTTTCTCGGCGTTTTTCTGCAAAGTCTAGTTCTAGAGCAATGGCTTCGGCGTTTAAGTTAGGCTCAAAATTTTCGCTGCGGATGGTAGGCATACCAATCTCCAATGGGATGATTGCCTCCATGCCATATGCCAAGGCGAAAGCCATCTCCCCAGTCGAGCGTCTTGGAGTTGTTCGGTAAGCCCAGAGGACATTTGGAAGTTCCTCAGCCCACTTTCCTTTGGCTTTCTCTAACCTTTTCTTCAGCCCATCTAGGATGGTCTTGTTTGATGCTTCAGCTTGGCCGTTGGACTGAGGATAGGCCAGTGTGGAATTATAAAATTCTATCTTTAGTTCCTCACAACATCCTTTGAACAACCGTCCATCAAATTGGGTGCCATTGTCAGAGATCAAAGCCTTGGGGACTCTAAACCACGTTATCACGTTCTACCAAACAAACTTCTTCACGTCCTTTTCTTTAATTGTCGCCAAGGGCTCGGCTTCGACCTATTTGGTGAAGTAGTCTGTCGCCGCTATGAAGAACTTGCGGTTGCCCGGTTGGGAGTGGTCCCACTATGTCAAGCCCCCACATTGCGAAAGACCAAGGACTTGTGAGAGGAAGGAGCTCTCTGGTCGGCTGATGAATTTGGTGGGCGAACTTCTAGCACTTTTCGCATTTTCTCACATATTTCTGTGCATATGCCTGTATGCACGGCCATCAGTATCCTTGCGAAATAGCGCGGTAGGCTAAAGATCTCCCGCCGATGTGGCTTCACACATTCCTTCGTGGATCTCGAAAAGAAAAGCATCGACTCGAATTGGGTGAACACATTTGAGGTATGGATCGGTGAATGACTTCTTATACAAAGCGCCGGATGGAGAAAGCCAAAACCACTCAGACTTCACTCGAATTTTGTGTGCCTTTCTCTTGTCGATCGGTAGGATCCTTTCTTTAAGGAAAATGATGATAGGGTCTATCCAAGAAGGACCTAGCTCGGTGCAGAGAACTTCCGCCTGCTTTGAGTCTTCAATGCTGGGTCATGGGAGGAATTCAATTAGGAGAGGGCTGGGGGATGATTTGTCGGCCATGGAAGCTAAGTCGGCCAATTCATCTGCTCGGCCGTTATCTTCTTGGCCAATTTGTTAGACTCTTATGGCTTGAAATTTCTTGATTTGCTTTCTTACCAAAGTTTGGTACTTGGCCATTCTGTCATCTTTGGCTTCGTATTCCCCAGATACTTGGTTTACAACGAGTTAGGAGTCACTATAGACTATCAGCTCGAATGCTTAC
Organism: Camellia granthamiana; assembly: GCA_036172215.1. Classification (NCBI taxonomy): domain Eukaryota; kingdom Viridiplantae; phylum Streptophyta; class Magnoliopsida; order Ericales; family Theaceae; genus Camellia; species Camellia granthamiana. The sequence goes on from CM069905.1 coordinate 38,307,617, forward strand.
ATTTGGAGTGTGCTTTTCAGTCCAGCTAGCAGCGCTTCATACTCCGCCTCATTGTTTGACGCAAGAAATCCCAGCGTGATAGAATGTTCAATGGTCAGTCTGTCTGGGGAGATCAAGACTACTCCTAGCCCGACTCCATGTCTATTTAAGGCTCCATCAACAAAAAGTTTTCATATTTCATTCTGCAAGGTCCTGGGACGTTTGAAGGTTTAGGTGATCAGAATTGCTTGACTTTTTATGGTGAGCTCGACGTTGACGATTGCAACAAACATGCCTTCATCTCCCATTGGCGATGCGACGTTGGATCTAATAGGTTGTCTTGTTATTCCCCAATCCAACGGCATATTGCCAGGTTAAAGTAAGCCTTCAAGTGATGGGTCTATAGATAGGCGTGCAACTTTCGCGTCGCCTTCGACGTTCGGTTGGATGGAAGGTTGTGCAATTTTCGCCGTACCTACCCTCTGCAGCCCGGTTGCGTCGGTAAGATCCATTGGGCAAACCGAGTGAATTCCAGGCAAAAATTCTACAACGAAGTCGGCCAATTCTTGGGCTTTGATGGCGGTTCGGGATTGAAACTTGATGTCGAATTGCCCCAACTCGACTGTCCACTTCAGGATTCGGCCAGAGAAGTCTGCTCGCTCAAACAAGGCTTTCAAAGGGAATTCAGTCAGAACCACGATCATGCGAGCAAGAAAGTAGTGTGCCAATTTCCTTGAGGCCATCATTAGTGTTAAGGCAAGTTTCTTCAGCGGCAAGTATCTCGACTCTGCTAGGAGTAAGGTTTTGTTCACGTAGAAGATTGATAAATATTGGATGCCCTTTGCTCGAACAAGTATCGTACTGACGGTATATTGAGAAATAGCCAGATAAAGATAGAGTTCTTCACCGTACTTCGGTGTGACCAAGAGTGGAGCGGAAGATAGATATGTCTTTAGCTCGGCTAAGGCTCTATCGCATTCTTCGTCCTATGAAAACTTGGAATTCAAGGCTCGGAAAAAAGGGCGGCAACGATCTGACGACTAGTTTATGAATCGGTTAAGCGCAGCTGCTATCCCGATAAGGTGTTGCACGTCCTTTGTCGAGTTGGGCTACTTCAATTCTTATATGGCCTTGATTTGGAAGGGATCCGCCTCGATGCCATGGTGTTTGACCAGAAAACCCAAGAATTTCCCTGACTCCATGCCGAAGGCACACTTCGACGCATTTAGACGCAACTTGTGTTGTTTGAGAATGATGAATATCTCTGCTAAGTCAGCTAAGTAGTTGGCCGCACATTTGCTCTTCATGACTATGTCGTCGATATAGGCCTCTATTGTACGACCAAGCAAGGGAGCGAACATTTTCGTAACCACTCTCTGAAAGGTTACCCCAGTGTTCTTCAACCCAAATGGCATAACTCTATAGTAGAACAATCCTCTTGGAGTTGTGAAAGAAGCAATTTCTCGATCAGGCTCATGCATGGCAATCTGGTGCTAGCAGCGGTAAGCGTCCAGGAAACAGAGCCGATTGTGCCTCGCCATTAAGTCCACCAGTTGGTCAATTCTGGGCAAGGAAAAATTGTCCTTGGGGCAAGCTTGGTTGACCGTCTTTTAGTCGATGTAAACCCGCCATTTCCCATTCTTCTTTGGTACCACTACCATATTGGAAACCCACTGAGGGTAGTGTACCTCCTAAATAGCCCTTACTTCAAGCAAGTTTTTAACTTCCTCTGCCATTACTTCGACGTGATGAAGCGCGAATCACCTTGCTCTTTGGATGACTGGCCGAGCATTCAGAAAGACGTTGAGCTGGTGGCAAATAAAGTTTGGATTGACGCCAGGCATGTCGTAAGGCATCCATGCAAATACTTTGATATTTGCCACTAAGAACTCAACTATCTCCAACTGTTCTTGGGCGGTCAAGCTGGATCCCAACAGAAAGAACTTCTTCGAATCACTCTTGTTGACCCATACCTCCACCAAGTCTTCAACAGCCTTTTCTTCGGCCTTGATACCCACATCATCTAGGACACTTTGATCTTTCGGTACTTTGATCATTTGCACGAAGCCTTTGGCAGCTCGACTTCCATTTATGGCCACAAAACACTGCTTGGCCATGACTTGATCGCCCCAAATTTCCTCTACCATCCCCGAAGCAGAAGGGAACCTCATGACTTGGTGGTAGGTCGAAGCCACCGCCTCTGCCTAAGATCAGATTGTAAGTGGAGGACACCTTCAACATCCAGAACTCTACCTACTTGACCACGGACCCGGCTTTGACTGGTAAGATGATATTTCCTATAGGCCACTCCGGTTGCGAGTTGAAACCGACCAGTGGCGAGGTCACTAGGGCTAAGTCTTTATCACTTAGCTTGAGTTGCTTGAAGATGTCGTAGTACATTATTTCGACCGAGCTACCTTGGTCGATTAGAATGCGCTGAATGTTAAAGCCCATGACGCGAAGGGTGACCACAAGCGCGTCATTGTACGATGCTTGAATTCGTTTAAGATCTTGGCTTGAAAAGCTGAGCACATTTTTCACCTCAGTTTTGCTCTTTTTGATCTCGGGCTGGACTGACAAGACTTCCTTTATATGCTATGTTTTTTTTATCATTCTTTGGAGCTCACATACAAGCGTTGGCTCGATGATACCATGGATAACATTGATCATGCCTTGGGGGGGTGCTTTTAGGATGACCAAACCATTTGGCTCAGCTGGAGCGTGGGGCGCGGCCTTGACGCCTCCGTTAATGTAACGGTCTAAGTGGCCAACGGCCAGCGGCCACCAACTTCTTTAAATGTTGTTTCAGAGGTAGACAGTCCTCGGTATGGTGCCCTCACTCACCATGAAAGGTGCAGTGATACCGTGGATTGAAACCCCTCTGTGCGTCGCCTAATTTAGTCAGAAACTGGACGTACATCTCGTCGCGGATTTTGCTAAGGATGCGGTAGATTGGGATCTTGAAAACTGTGGTGATGCCTATTCGGGCATTCAACTTTCTCTTCGTATCTTCTGCGGCGTCACGAGGGTAATCAGCTCGGTCGTTGCGATGACCCTTACCCCGGTTGTTGTGGCTGAACCGCGATTTGACTTTCTTTTGCGGTTACTCGGACGGTTTGCCTCATGTCCAACTGTATGAACCTTTTTAGCCACTCTTTCATTCGTTGTCACCGGATTCGTCTTCGCGGTGGCCGCGGCAGTATCATTGTCTACTCGGATGTGCTCGTTTAGTAGTTCCATAGTCGTTGGTTGGTTCATGGTGAGCGAGTCACTCAGTCTATGTCCGACAGGGAGACCGCGCCTGTATTGGGCGATTGCCAAGTTGGTCGGACAATCAAGGATTTCGTTGAAGGTTTTCCAATATTTGGCGTTGTATGCTTTGACGGAGTCGCCCGGCTCCATCTTGACGCTTAGAAGGTGGTCGACTTCCTTCGGCATTTTGGTATTGGTTTTGAATCGGGTTACGAACGCTTCCGCCAACTGTTGCCACATTTCGATACTTTCCCCCAGCAGCTTCTCGAACCATTTTAAGCCCAACTCACCCAAACTTGACGGAAAAATAAGGCATATAAGAGCGTTGTTACGCTTGTGTCCAGCCATAACCTGTCGGAAGTGGCTCACATACATGTATGGATCGGTTTTTCCATCGTAGAGCGTAAACTTGGGCTGGTGAAAGCTCGCAGGGAGCGGTGTGGTCTCTATGTCGAGGGAGAAGGGGGTGGCACTCAGCCTTGCCAAGTCTCTGTCCAAAGGGACATGTATAGCTAGGCGTGGTGGCGGTATTACGACTTCTTCATTGGCGCGACCTCCATGGGATAACCGTTATAGCGCTCGCCAGCACCCTTTGCGCCTCTCGCCGGCGTGCTCGTTCTTCCAAGACGTCCCTCAAGTCCTCTAAACGAGCGGAATAGGAATATCTGGACGTTGTCGACGGACGTGAGGGACGGTAACTGCTGTCTCGCGTGCAAGATTTCTCTGCTGGCAGGTTAGAGTCACCAACCCCATAACTTCTGGTGATGGAGAGGAAGGGAGCCCGTCGCTGGTTCTAGCTGCCTGAGCGACGGGGTTGGGTGTGCTCACTGTGGTTACCCACTCCAACAACACCTTTTCCTTTGACCTGCCGCTTCAGCGCCTCTATCTCTATCGCCATCCTTCGAATGATGGCGTCTTGATCTCTTAACTTATGCCTAGACGCTCAGCGTGTGACTCTCTTCGCCGCCGGTGCCCGTCGAGACTCTGTGCTCCTTGCGCGCTTGTCTCGCGCATCTCTGGGGAGCCTTCTAGGAGAGGTCTCCAGGCCAGCCATGGTAGGGATGGCGGGAAGACCATCTCTTCTCCAAACGGGCTTTGGAGTGATGCTGTTGATGGCGGACACTGGGACTTCATCGTTGTTTGCCGTGAAAGATGATCGAAAGAGCTTAGAGGACAAGGTTTTGTCTGTCAGAGCTTCCTATAGACAGCGCCAATTGTACGGAGGCCAAATATCCGATGTATTCGTACTCCTCGTGTCCAAGCTGCACTTCCCTCCTATTGAGTTGAGAATACAATGACAGTGAGCTCCCCGGCAGTGTGCTGCCGAAAAACCCCTCTGACGGTTAAGTTAGCACACTTAGAAAGAGAGAAGAGAGAGGAGACAAAGTGGTAGGTGAGTTCTAACTAGAAGATGTTCCAAACCTGAGGATGGAGGCGTAGCATCGTTTATATAGTTTCTGCGCGCGCTTTTGCGCCCATTCCCCTCGGGATGCGTGGACCTGCTCTCCTCTTACTTTTCCCCACGTGTCAGTACTAATACAGCTAAATACCACCTAACGAAACCGCCAAACGGTATTGACTCGTACAGACAGCGGAATCTCCTTCCTGCAGTCCCGTGGCACCGTGTAGTACTCTCCACTGAGCTATGCTTAGTGCGGCGCCACGTCATCACCTTACGACCGTGCTACTTATCCGGTTTCCTTGATAATTCCACACCGTGGCTCGACCGAGCTCCTTAGTCACTATCGAGCTCTTGCTCAGTCGATCCTGACGTTGAGAGGACTAATCTCGTCTAACTCTATAGAGCGCACATCTCCTCCGGACTGGCAATCCAAAGTTGTTCCAACTCGACCAGATTGAGTCCTTGGTCTGTGTGCACCCAACATCTGACCGAGCAAAGACTTTGACTCTGGTCCAAATCAGCTTGGCCTAATATTAGGTCATAAACCTCTCTCTTAATTGAGCATTATTTTTTATCAAATCTTTGTTAAAAATTCTAAACTTATTCCCAAAAACGTCTTTCATCAAATTTGGTGAAAAAAGATTCTTATCTTAATTTAACAAAAATTAATTTGATATAATTTTGATGAAATGATTAGATGTTATTTTCGTTAAATTTGATAAAAAAATTAGAGATGTTTAATAAAAGCAAATTGTTAAATATTTTTAGCTGCTTACCACTGGTTTGTGTTAAATTATCTGGATTGATTATTGTAATTTATTTCGCATTTAAAAATAATTATTAAAAAAGAAATAATATTTATAAAGTTTCCATCAATGTGTAATTATTTTTTCAACATCCCACTATTATGATATTTTCCCAATTTAATTTGTTAGGGAAATTTTTGGCGCCCAAAATTCGTTAACAAAACCACTCCAACTAACTAACTAACTAGTCGTCGTCTCCATTTCCACATTCACAGTTCCTCCCCCCCCCTCCCCCCCCCCCCTCTCTCTCTCTACACAAACCCTAACTCTCTCTCTCTCTCTCTCTCTCTCTCTCTCTCTCTCTCTCTGTTGCAATGCAGAGGCCTACAAACTCAAATCGAGCTTGCGACGACCACCATGTCATCGACATAATGCAGGAGTCGCAAGCCAAACACTCTCCAAGGAGGAAGACGGAGGGTCTCACCGACCTACCGCTCTTCGAGGGCCCTAGCCTCTACCAGAAGATGTCGCGGTCCCGATCATCGGAGAAGTGGATCCATGTTATTCCAGTGATTGTGTTCCTCTGCATCTTCATCCTCTGGTGGTTCTCTTATCCAGGTAATAATCAAAAACTTGCCCCCCCCCCCCTCTCTCTCTCTCTATACGTATTTATATAGGTATATGTGTATTGTATATGCATATATGTATGTATGTGTACTTTGATCTGTGGCTGTTGTGATGCGCTGTTCGTTTCTAATTAATAGGTTCTTGATAGGAAATTGTGTGAACGAGGCAATCAATAGTGCTTGAGCTTCTTCTTTTTGTTGGCATTAATGGCAAGTTTGAGACGTAGAATTTTTTCTAAGAAAGGAATCACAGATTGAATTCTCTCTCTATATATAGATATACACAAATTGTTCGTATTGGATATTTGTGAAGAACGTATTTGTATTACTAACTGTGTATTTCAGGTTTGTTTAATTCAATAAATTAATCTCTCCGTTTGGTTGCTGAGAAATTAATGTTAAAGCGAATAATATTTGGAGGCTCTCGACAAGTTAATTCAAATCATAGAGGCTCAGGAATTCTGAAATTTTCATTTATTTTTCTTTCTATACCAAACACAAATTTTACAGAAATCAGAGTATCTACTTTTTCATTCAGTAATGAAATCCCTCATAACAGAATTTTTTTTACCTTCCCATCTCTCTATTTCTACTGGTCATGCTCTAGTCTTGAGCATCCAATATTTGGAGACATTACGCTGTGTTTCGATCAAGAATTTGAGGGTAAATTTGTGGAGGGAAATGAAATAGAGAGGGGAAAATGAATGAATTACAAGCTATCATTTTCATCTCCCTACTCAAAACCTAGATCCGAACACAGCCTTAGTCAACGTGATTTTTTCAATTGAAACTCAGAGTAACATAAAAACTTGAGATTGAAAACACTGTTCCATAGTTTTCTCAAGGAGAAAACAGAGTTTTAGGTTATAAAAAAAAAAAAAAAAAATTTTAAAAAGGAGAGTAATTGCCTATTACTTTTGTTCTTATATTGATTTTTTTTTTTTAAATTTATTTAATTAAATTTTTTTTTTGAATGCAGTAAACTTAGAATTCAAAGATGGCAGAATCATGGCAGTCCATAGGATCGAGATGGCAGATCCTCTCGATGAAACTCATGTTGAATTCACCATCCTGGCATCAACTACTCCACCAAATACCTCAATTTCTCAGATTCCGACACTGAGCATTGAAACTGAAGCACAACCAGTGAGTCCAACTGATTGAAGTCTTGAAGAATCATTTCTTATGGACTGAGATTCAATAGTTTTATGAGATTTGTTAAGACATAGAGATTTGTTTGCCGTTGAAAAATTCAAAGAACCACCAAACAATACAATGTGAAAACTAGGATGTGTTTGTTTCGTAGGAAAATATTGGCAGAATAACTCCCCCTTCATGGTTATGGCATCAGGATACACGGGGGTTGCTTACAAATATAGCTTGTAAAAATAGGTACAATTGTTGGCATGCTTGTGTCAAATTTAATGAAGCAAATTTAGCCACTCCATTCTATCAATCACCGATGTTAGTCCAATTAAAGGTTGCTTCTACATCCATTAGAGCGCAATACTCTCGAATCCTCTGAGCTCAATTTCCATGAACAACGATGGCATTGTTTTGTATCCTACGTGTCATAGAAGAACTTGGCCTGGAAAGAACAATGAAAAGATCTAAACTTAGTTCCCTCTCTAGCTGCTACAATTCAACAACCTCATCTTCTCTGCAATTGCCCACCCATATATACATCTGTGCTTTCTTACTCGATCGCAAAACTCTACAACAATCCTTCCTCGGTGACTGCAATAGAAAATCAGGATTTAGTTAGTACAAGTAATATCGGGTAAGATAACAGTTTGCCAATTCCAAAACAAAATTTGGTAGTGGGTTTTTTGTTTTTAAATTCAATGAAGAATTAGTCAGTGAAATTTCACTCATACCACATCCAACCTCAATACAGAAATATGACAAAGAAGAACAAAAATTGTGTTTCGAAGTAATTAAGACCATACCTTATCCCAACGTTGGGTATCCGGTCTTTTGAAGACCACGACAGAGTCAATTTTTTCGGGTGAGTTCATTCTCCATCGACAAAGAGGGTGGGGGTCTTGACGATCAAGAGTGTAAACCCCAATAATCTGCCTCCTGCCTTTATGATATTGTGATGCTCTCACAAAATACAAGAAAGGCTTCTGGCAGGGGTGGCTTGTCAGAGGCCTTGTGTTGAACGCATATGCAGTGAAATCGGCTCCAGGGTGCCAGTTTAGGAATGTTCTCGCAGGCATCTCTAGCTCTCTGGGAGACATGACTCCTCTTATGATTTGAACCACGTAGCCCCAAGAAACTGAAATGGACCAATGCCGATCCCTGTCGTAGCAGATGGATTGCTGCATCATGCTGGCCGAGTCGTTTTTGGTGGATTGAAACAGGTGCCGGACGGATTGGACTCTTGTCATCCGGGGGAATATCGGATCCACTACGTCGAGGTGGTGGAGGGACACCAGTGGAGCCACAGGGTGAGCTCCCAAAAGGCCTAAGAGGCTTCCATACACATCATACTGCATAGCCACAAACACTAGAATTAATTTCCAAAGTCATGGCATTGATTTAACAATTTAGAATCAAATAAGATCACTACTTTCATATCATTCATCATCTTTTTCCAGAATTGTAAGTCTATTAGGCTTTTCAAAATTACCTGATGAAACCCGGGTTCCTTGGTAAGTGGCACTCCAAGCTCAGACATACAAGCCTGAATCCGATCATCGCTCCCATACAAACCCGGATACCGCTGAATACATCGGTCCTGCATCTTCTCCAACTCCTTGGCTAACGGATAACTTATCGCAAATCCACCGCCTCCAAACGCCATAGCATACGAGAAAAATATATTCTGAATATGACTCTCCGACGAACTGCCAACGTAATAGAGCTGGCTGTGATCGTACTTGGACAAAATCCTCACCAAATTATCGACCATGAAAATGGTGTCGTCGTCCCCCATCACGAACCACCTCACGTCCTTCATTCCGAGCCTGAGAGTCTCCGAAACCACCCTCGATATTCTGAGGGCGGATCTCTGACCCTGGCGGTTCGTGTACTTGAAACTGGCGGTGGTGCCGGAGATCCGAATCTCGGGCAAGGAGGAGGATTCGTGCCGCCTGGTCCTGACTCTCTGATCTAACCAGACCACTCCTCTGGTCTGCCTAGGTCTCCACCACTGCTTTATGTATTGTTTTCTTTGGTCCCAGAGTTTCGAAGAGGCAGCGATGCAGAAGACGATGTGTTTGAGCTGGGTGTCATATCGGAGGGACTTTTGAGGGATTATGGGTGTTGTTGTTGTTGATGGATAGTGTTGTTGTAGTTTAGAGGAAGAAGAGTTGGTGGTGTGGGTTTTTTGTTGCGTGGAGATGGAGATATTGTCGTAGTCGTGGTCATCGGTGGATGAAGGAAGGGGGCAGTTGGGTTGGAAGAGGAGGAGATTGGAAGAGTAGAGGAAGTAGAGGAGGAGCAGGAGGAAGAGGAAGAGCCAAGTGGTGCAACTGCGGAGGCGTTGTTGGTGAGTGGAGCTCATTTGGCAGTTATGGAGATTTGGAAGTTCCGGCTACTGAGCTTTGTGATGTGTTTGTGCACCAGACTAAGAGGAGGAGGAGGAGCAAAGAGAGAGGTTGGAGTGAGAGTTGTTCGGATCTAGAAAGGGAAGGTAGGTTGTTATGAAATCAACGAACTTGAAGGCGGGTACTACTCTATTGGGTGGAAGTCGTACCACAAGTTTTAAAAATGCTACCACCCAACTATGAAAATGTACTAAAATTTGTCCTTAAAATGGGATGCATCCGCCTCTTTTGAAAAATTAATTATTTTAGTAGATTATTTTAAATATATATATATATATTTTTTTTTTCTGAAGTTGGTGCGATGGCCTTAAGGCTAGGTAAAATATTGATTATACTTTTTATTTTTATTTACATAAAAATTAGATTATTTTTTTATCAATAACTTGTGTTGTGAGTTGTATGAATAAAAAATTAATATTGTCATATATTTTTTACTAAAATATATTTATTTTTGTTTATTTTAATATCTGCCTATTATCTATTTTAATTTCAATCGTTTTAACCTTAGTAAATAGGAGGTCAATGTAATTATATGAAAAGTGTGAGGTTCACTATATTTTTTTCAATCCTTGAGATTATGTTTGGTTTATAAATTTGAGAAAGAATTTAGAAAGAGAAATGAAAAAATTTGTAACATTACAACTATCTTTTTTTTTTTCTGTTTCAAATCCCTTCTCAAATCCATAAATCAAGCATAACGTAACGGTGGTAATGTAATTTATCATAAATTACTATTAAGGATCTTTGGATATGGGAAACATTTTTATTTTATTTTTTAAAAATTTGGGTGATAATAAAATTTTATTTAATAAGCCATAAGGAGATTATTTTGGAACTTTAACGATTGAGAGACTTTGGATGGAGAAATTTGTGAGCCTTTCATTATTGAGGCTTTTGGACAAAAGGTATTTTCTAGAAAAATTATTGAAAAAAAATTACAAAAGTATTTCTACGGATCATAATGATGTACTTCTCATATTTTATTAATTTTAAATTTATATCATACATTTTATTTTAAAAATAAATTTTGAAATAAAAATTCATTATAAAAAGTTTATTTGTGTTTATGTTGTCGTTAAGGTTGGGTTTCTTTTTGTTGTGTTTTTTGATTTTGGCAAAGAACTTTTTACTTAGAGAAATTCAATAGAAAATTATCGCGACCTAAACCCGCCCCTATAATCTTGGCGTCGTAACCGGCCAATAATCCGAGATTACCAAAGGCCTTCTTGTATAATAAAAAATAATCGGGGCTAGTGGAAGTAATATACAAAAACACTAATAGTTCAATGAGCTGTGCATCTATATGAACAAATATTTTCATGCAAAAACGTTGATTTACCCACACTCAATACCTAACTTATAATGTAACATCTTCTACATGACATATGCACATAACAAAAGTGTATTTCATGATCAAAAGCCTAACAACGGCCATCCAGGCCTAGTCCCAACTCAAAGGCACACAAGACAACTCGGTAGGCTTCAAAACGGTGGCTTAGCTAAAGACCCCTTATAGGCTTGGTCTCCAGAACGCTCACCTATACATATATATAAAAACAGTGAGTTAAAACCCAATGAATAATATTAACGTAAAGGGGTTAATGAACGAATTCCAAATATATCATATCCGTAAAACAAATCATGACACAATCATTCATATCAGTCTTATATCAGAACATAACATAATGGTACATCTCATAGAACATATCACATATCGTCTTCCGACTACAATAATCGGTTCCGAATATCGATTAAACACATATCACCACAATGAAGTAGCTAACGAGATCTCGTAATCACATATCTGTCATGGACCCACGTTAACATGCCGTCCCCCATGACTTGAGACTATCTATGGATGCCATAATAGATTTTAAACATAGGACATTCATTCGTGTAAATAAATATCATTTCAGAAATCATAACTTATTATATCACATTTGGAACATAATTCATATGAACATATTTTTATAATAACGTTACTCACAGTGGGTTTCTAGAACGGTTGGTCAAGCAGTCCTTGACTCATGACCTACAATCACAAAGATACATAGCACGATACATAATAATCTTAAACATATTTAGTTCATTTAAGCTTTTAAATATAGATGACTAGAATTATGAATTAATTAGATTATTAATTTCCTTTAATCTCTAATTAAAACATGTTTAGCCATGTATTAACCAAACTAATTAAATATAAATAATCTAATCATAAATCAATCCTTATTAAGTTCACTAATTACACAATCAAGCCTAAATTAGGCTCATACACATTAAATTACAATTATTCAGTCATGTTTAAATTATTGAATCAAAAACTCATAAATATGCACATTTTGCAATTTCAACTCCATTTTCAAGTAAATCAAGGCCCAAATAATTAATCTTCACATTTATTTCCATAATCTTGAGACTAACTCAATTTCAATTGAATTTAATTAATTCTTAATTAAGGCTTAATTTGACTACATCTAATTTTATGAATCTAAATCAAATTTTTAATTGAATTCTTATAAAGCTCTAAATATCAAATTAAACCAAATTTTTCCATTTTTGAAACTCAATTTCATGAAACATCCATTTTCTTGAACCCAAGCTCTAATTCATGTTTAATTTCTCCTTAAACTCCATGAATCATGTAGGAGAACAAGTATAGAATCAAAAATATACCATGCATGTAAAGATTAGGAGTTAATTTGAACAATTCTACCTATTTGCAAACATCCATGTCCTAAGCTCTTAATTATATGAGCAAATTTTCTAATTAATTATAAATTCAACTCAATTAAGCTTATGATCTTCCTATTTGAACCTAGATTCTATGTGTATCATTTCAATTTTATGAATTAGGAGATGTAAATTACCTTAGTTTGATTATTTAATGCATATGAATTAATCCCCTTCTTTTTTCTTCCTTTAGTTCTTCTTGAGCTCAAGCACTATGGCTATTTCTTTCCTCACTCTCTCTCTCTTCGTGGGTCTTGCTTGGTATATGAAATGAAAGACTCAATATAATAAACAACTCACTATAATAAGCACCCAAACACTCTCTCTCTTCCTATGTCACAATACATGGTTATTGTCATTACTAATTCATTCTAATTAAGTTAAATAAAAATCAAAGCTACGCAAATTAAATTAATTCTCATCACAATAAAATCTCAATTACACTAAATTAAATTATACTAATGTGTATTAAGCTCTAATTCCTATGCAATTATTTAATTCCAACCTATTAAAATTAGCGAATCAGACGAAATCAGTTTTCAATTAAACGTCCCAAATAGCTCTAAAAATTCCCATTAGCATATTCATGTACCCAATTTCAGTTTCTGAACCCATTATGGTCGTCAATTTCAATCCCGAAGTTGTAACCTCATCAGATATTTTCAAATTAATTCGTATTATTGCATAATTAAATAAAGATAATTGTGACACACATTTTGGGGTCGTTACAAAAATATTTTTTCAAGTACTTATATCCCAATTATTCTATAAGATATTCTTATATTTTAATGAATTCTATTATTGGACATTTGATTCATCAAATCCTAATTTTTTATGGATAATTTTACACGTACAAATATTTTTGAACCCTTACCTACTTGATGTGCACTATTTTGGATTATTTTGAATATTTCATGATGTGAAAATTCATATTAAATAAATTTGATAATGTGAATGTTTACATCATAAAACATTCATATTGTTAATGTAAATATTAATGTGTGATTCACCCTATTATTATTGTGGGTATTTTGGTAATTATGTAATCTATAGGACTTATAAGAAAATAATTTATATTAAGTAAAATATAACTAAGTAAAGATGAATTTATGAATGAATGTCCCTTTTATTTATTTATTTGTTATTTTTCTTTTTCCAATTTAGGTTAGGCTTTCTTTGGACAAAGATTATTTTTGGGCTGGGCTTTTAGACAAGTACTTAGAAAACTGAGGTCTTTTGAAAAAGCTGGGCCGTCCTTGAGATCAAAGTAATGATAAACTTCTTCATTGCAGAAGTTTTGCTATTATTTAAAAAAAAAAAAAAAAAATGTAGGGACTTTTGAAATTACATAATTTGCGTGAAATGTGATAAATGTGTATTACTATCACGCATATAACTAGATATGGCCTTACAAAAATTAACCATTTATAACAAAAAAGAAGGGGCACAATATTTTTGAGATTTGAAAAAAAAATATTTGGCCTGTAGAGTTGTATTGGGTTGAGATTTGTGCTCATTTAGGGCAATTTTAGGAAGATGATTATAATCAGCTTTTTGGTTAAAAGCTGCTTATAAGCAGTTTTTTTGTGAGAGGGGAAGTGAATTATAATCTGGGAAGTAGATTATAACTCACTTCCCAAAAGGGGCCTTAATATTCGGATTGTGCTTGGGATTTTTAACTTAGCTTGGCCAGTTTATTTATAAAATATTAATCATAATTATATATTATTTTTAGTTATAAAATAAAATAAAAAAAATTATAAAAGACAAAATATATACATAATTATTTCTAAAGCTTATATTAAAACATGTGTTAAAAGATCATACTATCGATTTTACTATTGAATTTGTTAATGTTCCACATTTAAATAATAAAAAATAATAATATAAATAATTTAATTTCCCTTCAAGACACCATACAAAAAAAAAAAAAAAATCAATAACTTATATTTATTGGGTTAAATTAGCGAGTTTGGGATTTAAATTTTTTTAAAGCCAAGTTTGTGTTAACTAAGGGTTGGTTTGGGGTGTCCTAAAAAAGTACACTTTTTATTTTTTTACGAAAAGATGTACAGAAAAGTAGAGAGGTGATGTGATGGAAAAAAGATAAAAAGATGAATTATATAGCAGATGCCAAACTTGGCCTAAATTAGACCCAATGCCAAATTGAACTAAATTTAGGGGTACTTACCAATCAGTCCTATTAACTAGACTTATTTACCTACAGGTCCTAACTAATAATTTAACACTATAAAAATAAGATATTGATAAATTTATCAGTATAAATTTATTCATAAAAACAAAGAGACTGATAAATTTATCACTATAAATTTATTCATAAAAATAAAAAATTGATAAATTTATCTTTATCACTTAAGAAATTTATCAATAGGACTTAATAGGTAATAAGTCTCAAAAGTAGGACCTATTGGTAGTTTACCCCTAAATTTAAAATGACACGCATTGTACGGTGGAAGCTGCCTCCCTCAAATTTTTTCCACTTTTACCAGAGTCGAAACAGTGTGTCTTTGTTATTAACATGTGATCCAACATTGGCCAAACGAAAACTATCAATCACTTTGTTTGGTTTAGGTTTTTTAAAAATATTTTTTAAAAAATTCTATTTTATTATTTTTTGTATTTTTATTATTTTTATTGAATTTTTTGAATATTTTAAACAAGTTTTTTAATTTTTAGACATATTTAACATAAATACACTTAAAAAGTATAATTTTTGTGAAAAAAATATTTAAAAAATTTACTAAATACCAAAAATAAAAAATAAAAAAAATGAAAATTTTGTATATTTTTCTTATTTTTGTGTATTTATTAATTTTTTGAAATATTTTTTTACAAAACTTTTTAGATATATCTAAGTAAGGTGCATCTAAAAAACTAAAAAAATGTTTAAAATGTTTTAAAATATTTACTAAAAATAAAAAAACAAAAAAAATAAAAAATTCAGTTTTAAAAAAACTAAATTCAGAGAACTGAAACTAAACATACTAAATACTTTTTTTTTTCTTCCTTCATGGGAATTTGAATTTAAGATTTTAATAGGAAAAATAACAATACAGGACAGAAAAAAAAAATTATAAATCAATGATAAAATTTATACAATTTAATAATTAAAATGTTATAATACTTTCTCATAATTTTATAAAAAAAATTATTATACGACTCTACTGTTGTTTTTCCATTTTGATAACTCACATCCTTAAACCAATCAAATGTAGCATGTCCTTTTCTTGATGGGACTTGCATTTAAGATTCCAATAAGTGAGATACTTACCAACAATCGAAATTTTAAAAATTTTATTAAATTTTTTATTAAATATTTTTTTATGGGGATAGGATTTAGGTAGATCTTACACTCATGTAATATATTTAGCCTCTATTTGAAAAGTAGGTTGGTTTTTTGATTTTTTTGACTATTTTAATCTAAGGTTAAAATGTCTGATTTGGGAAGGATTTTTGATTTTTTAAACTTTTTTAAGGCCTCGTTTGTCAAGTGGGTTGGGGCTAAAATAGCCACAAAAGACAAAACAGGCTATTTTAGCCCCAAAAAAACAAAACATCACATCCAACCCATAATCATTACACTCTTCTCTCACAAAAAAACTCAAAAAAGTCAAAAAGCCAAAAAGCCCTTCCCAAACCAAGCTTTTAAGCCCAGGCTAAAATAGCCAAAAAAGTCAAAAAACCAAAAAGCCAACCCACTTCCCAAACCCACCCTAACTTTTTTATGAGAGAAAGAATATAATGATTATGAGTTAGATGTGATATTTTGTTTTATAAAATTAAAAAACTTATTTTATTTTTTGTAACTATTTTAACCTTCAAAATCTCAAAACTAATTTGTCAAACGGAGGTTTAATAATTTTTTTTTAATTTTTTTAGAGTGTTTAGCATTACTCAACAACAATCGGCATTAATAAAAAAAAAAAAAATTCTTGATATTTTTGGCAGTTGTACCATCACTGTTATGTTTGGAATTGCCATTTTTAGGTCTGTGAAAAAGGTTGGACTAAACAGTAAAAAGATTGGGTTTAAAAAAAAAATCACTTGTTTAGCATATTATTAAATAAAATAAAAAATTTGAATTTTTAAGACTTTTTAGCCTTTATTTTTTTTATATTTATAATAATTTCATTTTTTTTTAATTGCAAAACAATTAAGATACGTTTTAATGTTTTCTAATTTTCATCTTTCTAAACAGGATAAGTGGGAGAAGAGTCAAATCTTACGCAATTGTCTAACCATTCAAGCCACTCCTCAGCAAAGGTTAGGCAATTGTCTAAAATTGTGGCAACACTTATATGTTACAATTTCTCTCAATTCACATTATTTTCTAATTTTTTAAAATTATTATTGTGTTCCTCAAACAAATTATTGTTAAAAACAAAAATGTGCACCTTCCCTTCAGCACCAACAGCCACCATCTTTTACTGCAAAACCCTAGTCGTTGCTACAAGCCACTAACCCTGCCCCACCAGCCCTACCAATGTGACTTAGGGTGACCATCGGCCTAATGACCCGCCTAACCCACCTAGTCGAGCTCGATATTATTGTGGTTTAGAAAAATTATTTTGCCTATAGAGTCAAGCTAGATTGAAATTTTGTGCCTATTCAATATTTGGATTGAGCTCGGAATAAAGAATCACTACAAGAAAAAGCACCTTTGGAGATTAAATTTTTAGTCGCCAAAAGTCCATTTTTAGATGCCAAAAGTCAATTTTTTAGTTTCCTCGACTAAATTTTTTAGTCGCCGGTTTTGTCGCGAAAACACGGTCGGGGAAGGTATTGGCGACTAAAAAACTTTTAGTCGCCAAAAACAAAGTCTGTAACGACTAAAACTTTGGTCGCCAAAGCTCAATTATATTTCTTAAATTATACATTTGGTGACTAAATTTTTAGTCGTCAATAGTGAATTATTTTTTTTTAAATTTATACATTTGCCGACTATTTTTTTCGTCGCCGATACTCAAGCTTTTGGCGACCACACATTTTAGTCGCCAAAAGCTTATTTCAGAAAAAAATAATAATTACCCTCTGCTCTTCCAAAGTTTCAAACCACCAACCTCTCACATTCTAAACCTTTAGCAACACACTCTCTCCACTATGCCACTACAACACCACATGAATATATATGCAACATATATTATTTATATAGTATATTGAGCCGTATTAATATAAAACTATATATATAAACATAATTATTTTTATTCAATATAATTTATGTAAAAAATAAATTATTTACTAAAAAAAATAGGAGACCACTTTTGGCGACTAAATCTATTTTTTAGTCGCCAACTCTATACTTTTTGTCTACTAATTATTTTTTAGTCGCTAAAAGAATTAATTCCCGCTTAGAACCTTCACTTTTGGCGACTAAACTGAATTTTAGTTGCCAATTGTTGACTTTTAGCTACTAAATTTTTTTTAGTAGCCAAAAAGTTTCACTTTTGGCTACGAAATTTTTTGTTGTTGATAAAACAAGTATAATCGGCGACCAAACTATTTTTTAGTTGCCAAAACCTATACTTTTGGCTACTAAGTGTTTTTAGTCGCCCAAAACCTTCACTTTTGGCTACTAAAATTTTTTTAGTCGCTAAAACCCATATAATCGGCGACTAAACTGATTTTTAGTCGCCAATAACTATACATTTGGCTACAAAACTGTTTTAGTCGCCAAAAGTCTTCACTTTTGGCTACTAATTTCATTTTAGTCGCCAATTGTGCTACTTTCAGCGATGAAAATTTGAATTTTAGTCACCAATTCTGCTTTTTCTTGTAGTGAATTCTAACCCAGCTAAGCATAACCTACCCATTTATAAAATATCCAATATATTTTATGTTATTTTAGTCATAAAATAACATAGAAAAAATATAAAAGGCAATATATATATACAGTATATACTTCTTTCCAGGGCAAAAGTTAGAACATATATTAAAATTATACTTATTTTACCATTAAATTTTGTTAATGTTTCAAATTCAAATAATAATTAAAAAGATCTAAATAATTTAATATCTATTCAAGAAAAAAATAAAAAAATAGTTGTTCATATCTATTAAGTTAAGTGAGCAGACTAAGAATTTGAATTTTTTTTAAGACAGAGTTTGGAATGGCTAGATTAGGTTCCATATTAAGCAATGCTTGAGATGACACACATCTTCTTACTATATAGTACAAGCTTAGCCTAAACCGAGATTTGTCACTCCTAGCACTACAAGAAAGAACAGATTCGGCGACTAATTTTGCCGACTAAACTAAATTTAGTCGCCAAAGGTATACCAATTAGCTACTAAAAATTTGTTTGTCGCCAATGGTAGACACATTAGCTACCAAACAATATTTGGTTGCCCAAGGTACATGCATTAGCTACTAAACCTTTTTGGTTGGTAAAAGTCCACTATTTTGCTACTAAAAATATATGTTGTCGGAATAGAGCGTTCTTTTGGCAACTAATGAGGTGTTAGCCGTTAAAAAGTGACATTTGGGGCAACTAAATATGATGTTGGTCACTAATTGCACAGTCTTTATAAATTATAAATTTGTTTTATTGGTATTTATTTATTTTTTGGCTACTAATTGTGTGTTAGTCGTGCAAAACAAGGGTTTGGGCGACTATTTCAAATTTGGTCGCTAAATCTGAAAGCTTTACCGACTATAATTCAGTAGCCAAAATGTGGCAGAAAATTGTGGAGGGAATATTAAATTTTTCAGAAATATATTAGCGACTAAAATAAAATTTGGTCGGGAATAAATATTTTTTTGTTTTATTTTTATTGCAATAGAAGTCCATTTCCCTCCCTCTCATACTCCTACCTCTATCACTGCTCTGTCTCCATCGCCATCACCGCAAGGCTTGTGGATCATCACTTTGTCTCCCTCCCAGGTATGTCCTCTATTTCGCCTCTCTCTCTCTCTCTCTCTCTCTCTCTCTCTCTCTGTATCTCCCTCTCGATTTCTGTCTCCTTCTCTGTATGGTCTCTCGGTTTCCCTCTTTCTCCCTCTCACTGTTTACACACACACATACATGCATATATCTATATATATATATACACATACATATATACACACACATAAATCAATGGTAGACAACCTTGATCTCATATATAATCGATTATACACTGGTACACGCACGCCTCTGTCACTTCGTCTCACTCACGCCTCTGCCGTCTTCTCTATAGCTTTGTCTCCATCGCCATCACCACAAGGGTTGCTGGATCATCGGGGAAGTCTCCCTCCCAGGTATGTCCTCTATTTCGCATCTGTCTCTCCCTCTCTCTGTATCTCTTTCTCGATTTATCTGTCTCCGTCTCCCTCTTTTTTTCTCTGTCCTTGTTTACACATGCAGACACACATACATTCATATATATATATATATATACACAGAAATCATATAGGAAATGCTAAAAATTAGGGCATTGTTAATGAAATTTAAAATTAGGGCAATGCTTGGGCTGAGATGTTATTGAATTTACAACTGAACTAATAGTAATTTCTTGCTTGTCTGGACTATGCTCAGAAATCCAAAGAGCCCTCTAGTTCAGATTGAGAATGATGTACAATGGATTTTTATTGTAGGACTTGCCATACTTGTTTTGCTATTTCTCTTACGTTTATGTGAATTTTGAGTCCATTTCTTGATGGGTTTTGCATTTTCTGCCATTTAATTTGAGTTTAAATTCCCTTCCTTTTCTGCGGAGATGTTAATTTGTTTTTCATATATTAATTGAAGTATGGTAACTGATGGGTTTGCTTGTAACTGATGTGGATGTGGATGTGGATGTGGCTAGGGTTGTAGTGGACGAGATTGAGTGTATCTATATTGCATTTTTAGCTAAATGGGTGAAATCTTGTGTTGATTATGATGTGGCTCAATCTAATAGTCCATTGGCCTCTGTTGATCATAAAACATTATCGAAAATTCTAGTATAATGTGATTATATTTATTAAATTAACTAACGAAATGCTATTTCATTTTTGGTAGGAAACATTTTATTGTTCAAACCATCTTGGCAGTTCTAGTTCCAGCAGCAACAATTCCATCCGCAACTGCAGCGCACTCTTCACAACTGCAGGTAACTTTTCCCTCTCTCTCTCTCTCTGGAAATTGTTTGCAATCTCTCATTTACTCAGATTTTATTCTTTGAGTAGCAACGAAAAGACATCAATGAACTTCTTGCAACATAACTATGACTAGACTATATTCAGCATAAGTCGGATATGAACCTTTGTTGATTTGATCATCTCCATCATAGAACAAGTAGTAATAAGTTGACAGTATATTAAGTTCTCAGTACATGGTAATTATTTTTGAGAGTATTACTTCTTAGTTTGATTCTGAATGTTGAATTAAATATAAACTATTAGGACCATGAGGTATTGAAAAGAAGAATAATAACATTAAATTTTATACGTATTTGGACAAAACATTTGCTGCTTTAAGTTTTGGATTACTTTCTTTTTTTGTTTCACTTGGTTGAGAAAAGACCATACTTTGAACATTTTGCTTGTTTGAAATTTGAAACCATGTCTGTGTTGTTACCTTGTGTTTAACAAATTGAATTGAGCTTCTGTGTGACAATTTCTTTCCTACTTATTGACAAGAAACACGTCTGTTTATCTGGTCAGCTTTAAATAACCATGACACGAACATATCGAGCATGTGATGGTGTTATATATGCTGATATACACACTTATCTTTTATTATGTATTAAAGGATGTATATGTATATATGTAAAGCACGGACTGAATTATATTTGTTTCTTTATTCATTCAATAGTTTTGCTAGAATACTTATTTATGTAATGATTGTGAATGCTCAAATTAAGTTAGATGTTTATATGCTTAATGTATTCTAATTATATGACAAGATCATCAAAGCCCCGACATTAGCTATATAGACAATTTTGGAGTTAGAGGCTTATATGCCTATTGTATTCTAATGATATGACAAAATTATCAAACTCCTGACATTGGCAATAGACAATTTTTTATTTCTTTATTTCGTTTTTCTTTTTTCTGAGTGTTGGCCATGGATGGATATATGTATATATATATTGGTACTTATAAGAACTTCATACATATGTTAACTTAGGTGTTAGGGAAAGACAGGCCCCTCATGGTACAAATCGTTTCATTTGGTCCCACCCTAAAAGAGATTTATGTGGCAAGCCAAATAGTGAATGAAAAAACAAGATAATCTATCTCAACTTGAAACGCATGTTCTCATTTGTTCATCGGTTAATCTTTGCTTGAGTTGTAGCTGACAAAAAATGGACAAGAGTTGGATAACGATAAATAATAGGTTGACAAGTACAGAGTATCAACAAGGGGTAAAGGCATTCCTTGATTTTGCTATGGCAAATTTAGGCATAGAGGATGAAATTAGGTGCCAGTGTGTCGATTGTATTAATGGCACAAAATATAGCAGACAAGTTGTGTGGATGCACTTGATCCGAAGAGGAATGGCATCTTCGTATATAACTTGGGTGCACCACGGGGAACATGTTCCCGTGTCTCATCCTGGTGTATCAAATGACCAATGTGGAGGTAGTGTCGAATGTATGATAGATATCGATGATCCACTCATGGGTGAATTGCCTATTATGTTGGAAGAAATTTACGTGAGTGGTCTTATGGATGATCATACCGACGAGGAACCTAATGGTTTGGAGAGGGAGGACTTGCATAAGTTCATTAGGTTATTCGAAGATGCACAACGCAAAGTTTACCTGACATGTGAAAAGTTCTCTGTATTATCATTCGTCATTAAGATGCTTCATGTGAAGGTGTACAACAAATGGAGCAACAAGTCATTCGACATGGTTATGCAGGTATTCAAGGACATTCTACCAGAATGTGATCAAACTATTCCATGGACACTCTATGATGCTAAGAAGTTCTTATGTGACTTGGGTTTGGGATATGAAACAATTCATTTGTGCAAGAATGATTGTGCACTATTTTGGAAGGAGAGTGCAAATTTGGAGAAATGCCTTACATGTGATGTGCATAGATACAAGTTGAATGATGATGGTGGTAAAAAGATTCCACACAAGGTATTACGGTACTTTTCTTTGACACCGAGGTTGAAAAGACTGTATATGTCCAAAAAAACAGCCGCAGATATGAGATGGCACAATGAGAAGCGTGTGGATGATGACATATTAAGGCATCCAGCCGATGGTGAAGCATGGAAGGACTTTGATAAGCAACATCCGACATTTTCTGATGACTCTTGAAATGTAGGGCTAGGGCTGGCAACAGATGGTTTTAA
The DNA here is from genome assembly GCA_036172215.1 of Camellia granthamiana. Classification (NCBI taxonomy): domain Eukaryota; kingdom Viridiplantae; phylum Streptophyta; class Magnoliopsida; order Ericales; family Theaceae; genus Camellia; species Camellia granthamiana. Next base: position 38,330,198 of record CM069905.1, read on the forward strand.
TCCATTTGGAAACATGAGCACATCATATAGCATGTGGCCTGTAACCATAATGCCTTACAATCTCCCACCGTGGAAGTGTATGAAAGAGCCCTTTTGCATGATGTCATTGCTTATTCCTGGACGTTCGGCACCTGGAAGAGACATTGATGTTTACTTGCAACCATTAATAGAAGAATTGAAGAATTTGTGGAAACATGGTGTGCAAACATATGATGCATCGAATGGGAAAATTTTTAAAATGCATGCGGCGGTAATGTGGACCATAAATGATTTCCCTGCGTATGGTAACATGTCAGGGTGGAGTACAAAGGGTTACTTGGCTTGCCCTAATTGTAACAATAATGCATCGTCCCAAGGTTTACGAAGTAAAATAGGGTATATGGGTGCTCGTAGCTACTTGCCTGAGAACCACACTTGGCGAACAAGTAAGCTTTTTAACTGTCAAACGGAGCATAGGTCCAAGCCTTTGGACTTATCGGGGGAACAAATACTAGAGCAAATTGATTCTGGTACTTACAAGCTGTATGGAAAGCACCCACAAAATCCAAAACAACAAAGAAATGAAAATCAAAATTTGAATTGGAGCAAGAGAAGCATTATGTTTGACTTGCCCTATTGGAAAACGTTGAAGCTTTGACATAACCTTGATGTCATGCATATTGAAAAAAATATATGTGACAATGTCGTTGGGACACTTTTGAGCATAGATAGAAAGAATAAGGACGCGGACAAAGCACGCTTAGATTTGGAGGACATGAGAATACGTAAAGAGTTACACTTGAAGAGGCATTGTAATGGGTCCTTTGAGAAGCCTCTCGCATTGTACACATTGTCTGTGAAAGAGAGAGAAGGCTTTTGTGATTTCTTGAAAACAATTAAGTACCCTGATGGCTATGCAGCAAATATCTCCAATTACGTGACCGCTCAAGCTGGGAAATTATCTGGCCTCAAAAGTCATGACAGTCATGTCCTTATACAACGACTTCTTCCAATTGGGATGCGTGGCTACCTTAATAAGGAAATTGGAACGACACTTTTTGAGTTGGGAAATTTCTTCAAACAGTTGTGTTCAAAGACTTTGAGGCATTTAGAATTGGAGAAATTGGATGAACAAATCGTACTCATACTTTGTAAGCTTGAGATGATTTTCCCGCCGGCTTTTTTTGATGTCATGGTCCACTTGGCAATTCACTTGCACTACTAGAAAAAGGAGCATTTGACACGGCACAATTTGCGACTGTTCAAGTGCCGTCGCAAAAGCTTGCTTTTTGCGACAGTTTAAGTGCCATCACGGAATTTATAGTTTTTGCGATGGGAAAAGTTAAACCGTGGCAAAAAATAAGGTTATATGCGACGATAAGTTAAACGTGGCAAAATTATTTTGGTTTTAATTTTTTTTTCCTATTTTGCGACGCTCTTTTGCCAATCCGTCACAAAATTTTACTTTTTTCTCTTTCATTTGCGACGGCCTTAATATCGTCACAAATAATAATTTCTAATTTCGCGCCAAAGCCCCCTCTCCCACTCTCCCTCTTTCCCGATATTCCCAAATTCTCTGTTATCTCTTCAGATCAAAAAAAAAAAAAAGAAGCCCTAATCTCACTGCTCTCTCCCTCCCTCTCACCCAGTCGTCACTCTATCTCTCTTGCACCGGCAACAGCAACGTCTAGGTAGCCAACCCTCTTCTTTCCTCTCGCTCTTGCTCACGCATACCCTCCCTCTCACCCAGTCGTCGTTCTGTCTCTCTTGCAGCAGCAACAACAATGTCTGTAGCAGCGGCAACAACTGCGTCTGTAGCAGTGGCAACACCGTCTCTCTTGCAGCGGCAACAACAGCGTCTCTCTGGTTCTCCCTCCGGCATCTAGGTATAGCCTTCCTTTGCTTTCCTGTGCCCTTCTATCATTTGTTTCTCCCTGCTCATCAATTCAAGAATTTGTTGGTGTGTGTGTTTGATTTGTGCCAAAATTGATTTTGATTTTGTGTTTGTGTTTGATTTGTGCGAAAATTGATTTTGTTTTGGTGTGTGTTTGATTTGTGCGAAAATTAGATGTGTGTATACATATATATCTTTTTTGTGGTTTGTGGTTATTGTCATGCTCCACCACGACAAGGCCTTGCAATTCTTGATTCCAAGATATCAATCTCTTCTGCTAAACGGTGTGAAAATGGAGTGAGATAAATGGCACCATGTTGCTTCATCTTCTCTAATGCATCCATTGTGTACCAACTGATAGGAGCATCTCTTGGTGGCCGAAGCTGAAAAGTTTAGAAACAGTTAAAAAAACATTTGAGAAGCTGATATTTAGGTGTTCAACTTTCATTAAACCACAGTGTCTAACCTGATAGGCTTTCATCTTCTTGTTCTTCCCATTTTTGTGAATTTCAGGAAGCTTTTTCACAATATGTACATCATATCTCAGTGACTTGATAAAATGTTCAACGTCATAGATACCTTGGAAGCCACTGTATGCAATAATGGAATCTAGTCCCATTAGATAAAGAGTTCATCATTTTCTTTTCCTTTTGATTTGTAAGAATATTTCATTTATGCTTCAATATAGAAAACATATATAAACCCACATAGTACCTGTCATCGTGCCAAAAGGAGTTAGCATCTAACTCGGGCAACACAACAGTAGCATTCATGATTCGTGCAGCTAGAACAGCATTACATATCTGGAACAACCAAATATAGAATGTGTCATCTCCTCCTTTTAGTAAAATTTATAAGAATTTTCTACTTCATGTGATGGAGGTACAAATGAAACAAATTGGTTATATATATACCATGCCTTTGTGTTTGTGATAAGTCACCGACCACAATGTTTTAATGGCCATGGGAATGGAGAATGGTCATATAGCCAGTTAGATGATGAAGACTCCCTGTTTTGTTGTATGTCATAACATAATTACAATTGCAGACCTTACAGTAGCCCTCAAGATGAACATTAGAAAGAGCCCAGAATACAAAATAACCAAATTCAACTAAATAACCTTAGTGACAGATACAATGCACTTCATTTCATCCCAAGGCACCAATTATAACCCCAAGTTGCATCTTCTTCGCAAGTCTCACAAAGTGATTACAAAGTGATTACAAAGTGACAAGGCCTTGCAATTTTCAGATTCTCATGCTTAAAATCACACCTTTCAGATTTCCATTATTCAGTGCATGATTTTATCTTCAATTTGAGGCAAGTTAGAAAGTGTTTGGGTGGGTCCATGGCAAGTTAGAAAGTAGCTGTGGTGCTGGTCTATGACTGTGTAGGCTCTAGTGAAGCTCTGCAGATCTGTTTGTTGCTGTATGAAGGCTGTGTTTTTGCTGAATTCTATGCTATAGGTCTGCAACAGTAGTGCTTGAAGGCTCTGCCGTTTGTTTTGGAGTCTTGGGGTCATGCTCAGTTTTAGGTCATTTGATGCAGTTTCATTTGCTATCATTCCTATGGTGTCTGCTGGTATGTCAGTTCTTCATCAGGTGTTGCCCAAGTTGTGGATGCGTAGCATACAGAGGTTGCTGATCTGTGTACTGCTTATGTTCCTAGTTGCTCTGTTGCTGATCTGTATGCTGTTAGTTTGTATGCTGCTCTGTTGGATTTGTTTTGGTTGTTTTGTTTCTGTTGTTTTGGTTGTTTTGTTTCTCTCTGTGTTGGATTCTCTCCAACTGGAGCTTCGAGCTTCATTTAGATCCGAGAAAAAAAAAGAAAAAGAGGTAATGGTTACCTCTTAAACTTTATGATTATCTCCTTTCATTCTCCTTTATGCTAACCATTGAGCAAACTGAAGTTTAATGTTCATCTTAGGAAGTAAAGAAACCCGATGGAATCGAACCGACCACCCAACACTAAGAAGAATTTATGTTTTCAGTTTGTTTTCATAATATAAGGTTTGTTTTGATTAATCAATACAAACCAAACCGATCAAAATATTATAATTAATACTTTTATATCGTAATTCCTTGAGTATTAGGAGACAGATGTCCAATATAATACACATTGAGTGATAATAAACCGTCGTCAGTTATTATCTATATCACTTTCTTACAAGTTCATCTGCCAAGTATAGCTTTATGTTTGCATTCTTGCTTTTAGAATGTTTAAATATGTTGGTATATTGATTAAATTACCAAGTTGCCTGGCTGTGATATTTTTGTGCCAAGTGGAGCACTTGCTCATACCACTGTTTTCTTTATGTTTTCCTTGGTACATTTGTATTCTCTGGTTTTTGAAAGTGAAAATGTATCGAAGTGAAGTAACCAAAGTGCATTTAAGTAGAAAATTCTCTTTCTCTCTCTTTCTCTCTCTCTCAAATGTTGATTTCGTTTAAAATGAATGGTTATGATTGGACTGGCTGTGGTTGTTTATTATGATTTTATTGCCTCAATATTGTCTTGATTGAATTTGTTATTGGTTACCCACTGTTATGCTTGTCATGTCTTAAACATTTTTGTATCTCTTCCTTCCTTCTTTCTTTCTTTCTTTTTTTTTTTCTTTTTTTGTTTTTTTGGTGGTAATTTATTATTATACTTGGGACAGAAGATTCATAACAAGCTAGTCTTCAAAACCCATAACAGTCTGCCCCCGGGGTCATCATCAAATATTTAAAGTGTTTTATTACCTAGTCAATACTTGTGTTAAAAATTGCCATTGCATATGTTGCTTCACCATCATGTTTCATAAATTATTGTTGCCTTTGTGCTGTTTCATAAAGCTTTCCTTTAACTTCAATTTAATATGCTGCAATTAATCTGGGAAAATAAATTCACCTTTATTAACTGTTTTCTTAGATAAATTGCTTCTAGCTTTTCTCTAATTTTCAAGGCCATTCTCTTTGCAGTCCTTGGAGGCTATGATCGTGCATTATATGTTGAGAAATGGGCTCCATTTGTAAAGGTTTACTTCGACTATGTGCCTTTAATTTAATGCAATATGCTGCTCTGTTTTTTCATTTCTTGTTCATTTAAGATACAGATTTCAGGGCTGAAGAATCACTGAAAATTTTATTTCTTTTTTAGGAGCTAGCAGTCATTGTAGCTAGAGGACGAGATAATTCTATCCTATGTTATCCTGTTGTTGAAACTATCCATAGGTAAGATGTTGGCTTTAGTAGTTTTTATAGCTTTTTGGTGCAATTTCCTTTTTCTTTTATTTCAAATTCTGATGACATCATCATGTTAATGTTTATATTTCTCCGTGACTTCCCTTATCATTGAATATAATTTATTTATCTGTGGATCCTTGTTTTGATAGAGAAAACATTTGTCACATCGTTAAGGCACCTGCTAATGTGCCATGGAAGATCAGGAAACTTGCTACTGATGTTGCCTATAAAGCTGTTAGTTCATTAGAGGGTGCTGGTATTTTTGTAGTGGAGTTGTTTTTGACAGGGGATGGTCAGGTTGTGTAATCACATTTCCATTGTTTGTGTTGATTTTGTGAAATCCATTATTGGTTTCAAAAAAATTTATTGATGTTAATTTTTCATCTTCTTGTATTCACTTGCACAGATTTTGCTAAATGAAGTAGCTCCTAGACCTCACAATAGTGGGCATCATACAATCGAATCTTGTTTCACTTCACAATTTGAGCAGCATTTGCGAGCAGTTGTTGGTCTTCCACTAGGTGATCCATCAATGAAAACTCCAGCAGCTATTATGTACAATATACTGGGTGAAGATGAGGTGAAAGACTTTGTTTTCTATAGTTTTCCTGTATAATCATTATTAGAAATAATTTTCAGAGCTGATTTGTAACTAACAATTAGATTATAGGTGGATCATGGCTTTATTATATGGCCAAGATCAATAAAAATTTAGTGTGCCAAATCCATGGCACTGCGATTAAGTACAGAATTGGATGAACTGCTAAATAAAAATATAACAGAATGTCATGTATATGGTGAGTGTTTAAACATTCAATAAATGAGGGGGAAATAAAGAATATGATGAATGTCACTGTGTGAAGTTAACTATAATTTGAGATCACAGGAGTCTTCCGAGATATCAATGGAGAATTTTAACTTCTCAAAAGTCATATGGTTTAAAACTAAAAGAAATGCAAGGACAAGAGAAAGGCTAGAAAGAATATGTGCGATAGTGTCTAGAAATGACATGATGTGGTGCTTTAAACATCAAGTGTTTTTATCAAATGATGTATGTTTTGTTTCAAAAGATGTATGTTAGTCACATATTGTGCTATCTCCTGCTTCTATTTTTTCACACAACTTTCTCATGTTTGTTTTCTGGTTTATCTCAATTATTTATTTATTTATTTTTAAAATAAAAAATAATAATATTTCACATTATAGACTATCAAGCATCCATTGACATCTTTTCTGTTTTTATTTTAGTGCTTCTAGAGGATGTAGCAACTAATCAGATTTGTTATGTTCTCTGTTATTATGCATCCAGGGAGAACAAGGTTTCCTTCTGGCTCATCAACTGATTGGATGGGCATTAGGTATTTCAGGGGCAAGTGTTCACTGGTATGATAAGCCAGGTTCGATTATATAAAATTATTAAGGTTCATTTTTATCATGTTTTGCTTGTTCTTCTTTTCTCCTAATACTTACCTTGCATTCTTCTAGCAGAAATGTGAAAGCAGCGAAAGATGGGTCATATAACTATAGTTGGCCCTTCTATGGCCATTGTGGAAATAGAGCTAAAATCAATGCTTAATGAAGAAATTTCAGATGGTCAGACTGCAGGTCTGTTGTGTAGACATAGTTTTTGGGCAGTCTGATTCAATTTTAATTTGATAGTGGAGTGGAGTCAGATTAGGAGCATCTGCATGTTGTTTGACACTTTTTTTTAGAAACACATAAAGATAACCAGTGGCAATTTAATTTAATTTTTTTTTAATAAATTTGTTCTGCCACTAGTTACAAATGCATGAAGGTTGTCTTTTTTCTTATTTTGATATTAGAGTTTACAATCTTATTTATTTATTTATTTTTTGAAGAAAATATCAAATGTTTTACATTTTCTGTAAGCTTAAAAATAATTATGTTGTAAATGATGATTTTTTTTCTTTTTTGTTTCTTTTTGCAGATGCAAACCTTTTGAGTACGTAATATCTTCATATATCGATATAGGAGCTTACTATTGATATCAAAACAAGCTACAGTATATTTGTTTTTATTTTTTTATTTTTTTATTTCTATTGTCGATACTAAAAATTTGAGTTCTTGAATTTCAAAAATTATTAGTATTGTTAGAGGTTATTTTATATATTTTTGTAAATAATATTTGATTGACAATTGTTACAAGGTACATATATTATTCTTGGGATATGATTTTTTGAATGTGAATTTGGATGTGGATGTGGATGTGGATGTGGATGTATTTTTAAAAATATTAATAATTTGTATAGGAAATATTTAATAAAATATGATTTTATAAAAATAATTTTATTGCGACAATAATAAACCGTCGCTAATGTAATTCTCATTTCTTTATATTTTGTTAGTGACGGGTTAACCTGTCGCATATACATATTAGTTCCAATCTTTTGTGACGGTTTCAACTGTCGCAAATAAATCTTTTGCGACGGTTTAAACTGTTGCTAATACGGTATTAACTTAATACTACTTTTTTGGCGACGTTTTAGACCGTCGTTAATAATACTTTTTGCGACGGCAATTAACATCGTCACTAAAAATGCCATTTTTTCTCCTTTTTTTGTGTCAGGCGAAACCATCGCAAAAACTATTGATTAGCCGTCGCTACAAGAATACGACGGTTTGTAACCGTCGCAAATACTTTTTGTCACGCCCTTTTCCGCCACCCCCCATTTTTCGTCGCTGCTCCGTCGTAAAAAGTCTTTTGCGACGATATATGGACCTTTTGCAACATTTGAGACTGTCGCAAAAAGTCTGGTTTTTAGTAGTGTTGCCTCAAGAGGCTATGCTTGGAAGCCCAGTGCAATATCAATGGATGTACCCAATTGAGAGGTATTAACTCAGCCCTTGTATTAGTGTCAAATTTTAATTAACGCTTTGTTGCTGATATAAAGATTACAGTATAACATTGTCATCGGCTTGATCGTTAGGTTGCTTGGTCGTCTAAAAGGGTTTGTGGACAACAAAGCTCATCCTGAAGGTTCTATTGCCGAGGCTTACATTTCCAAAGAATGTACAACATTTTGTTCAATGTATTTGGATGGAGTTGAAACATTGTCTAACCGCCCAGAAAGGAATTATGACATGGGTGACCGTGGCCTAGGGTTGGCGGTATTCACTCAAAATGTCCGTCCTTTTGGTCTAATGACAAGGGCGTTCGATGTGTCCGTAGCTGAACGCGAGATGGCTCATTGGTTTGTCCTATACAATAGCACTGAAGTGGACAAACACGTAGAGTAGGAATCCTTCAAACGTATTTAGAATCTGTTTGTTGTAAATTGATTAGTCTTTATCTTAGCAAATATTTTTGAATTGCATTTCTTGTAACTAGGGAGCACAAGAACTTGTTACAACAAAGAGCCGGTGCATTCGACATCGAAAATAGACAACGGAAAGAATTCCCAAAATGGTTCAAAGATCATGTAAGCTAGTATTCTCATATCCTATAATCAGTCGTACATTACGTTAATACTGTGCATGCTTGTAACGTGGCACATGTTTTTCATATAGATGAATGAATTGCGGAGCCAAGTTTCCCCTGAAGCAACTGATGAGATGTGGTCATTAGCCAATGGTTCTAGTGGCTTAGTGAACACATATTCAGGATGTATTTGTAATGGTGTCCGTTTTCATACTATCGACCGTGACAACCGTCGTAAAAGTTAGAATAGTGGATTAGTTGTGGAAGGGGAGCATGAAGGCCAATTGATACACTTCTATGGACACTTGTGCAGAGTGTGGGAACTGAACTATTTGTTCAGACGTCGGATTGTATTGTTTGAATGTGAATGGTTTAACATCGGTAGTAGCAGAACTATGCGTGTAGAACCACATTTGACAACAGTTGATGTAAGAAGTCGATGGTACAAAGATGACTCATTTGTATTACCAAGTCAAGTTGAACAAGTATTCTATGTCAATGACACCAAATTAGGTACCAATTAGAGAGTCGTAGAAAAGTTTCAACATCGAGGAATTTGGGATGTGGCAAAGATGGATGACGTACAACCTGATGATGTGTTCCAACAAGAAGAAACCATCGAGGTCGTACCAGCTATGGCTATTGATGATGATGTGGTTTTGCGTCGACATGATATTGAATCTGAAATTATTCCAATGGAAGTTTTGCAATCTGTCAGAGGTGTAGAAGCCAATGGTGTTACAGATGATGCCTTCATTTGTGATGATGAAGATGGATTAATGAGGGAGGGTGATGACCCAGACGAAGAATATGACCTACAAAGTGATTTTGATGCAGATGTTGATGTAGAATCTTGATGTATATCATGCTTTAGTTTATTCCATAATTAGAGTAATGTGAATGTTCAATTGGTGCACAAATGCAAATTAAACTCATTATAAAATGTCTGCTCTCTCTTTGTAAATGTCTATATGTCGTAGATATAAAACACTAGCTGTATTCGGTGTGTGGAGAGAATTAAATCTTTTAAAAACTGAGAGGATGATAAAGCATGTGAAATATGACCAAATTTGCACTATTGAAAAAAAAAGACTAAAAAAAAAAGACTGTGTGTAAACCAAAATCCTTTAAACATATTAAAGCATATTAAAAACTGAAAGGATGATAAAGCATATTAAATCTTTTTCTCCATTTTTGCTTTACATTTTTCTTAAGGTTTATTAAAAAAGACTGTGTGTAAACCAAAACCCTTAAAACAATTGAAAGGGAAAACAAAATGTCATGTCTTCTGTGTTTGTCATGGAGAGATGCTTGTCTCTAGCATTTTCTATTCTATGAGGCTTTTTTAGGAGTGATTGACATAGAAATGAATGTCAGCCGAAGTTGTTGGAATAAGGTCATTTCAAATAAATGAGGGAGGTTTAAAAATATCATATCTGATACAAACAGCAGTAGTTACGATTATCTGTAAATTCAGATTTTGTTAGTAACCAATCTAAAAGGTGCATTTCCATCTGTAGCTCTACTTAGATGAATCAGTGGTTCTGTTGACTACAAGTTCAATATTTGCCATGTTTTATAATTCCATCAATAAAACATGGAAGAGAACTAGTTGAATGATTCTCATCCTTGATTTGGCAGCTATTGTTTGGTTAGACAATGCATACCCACTTTGGAAACCTAAAACAAAGCCTATGGGGCCCATAGTTTAGCTCATGACTTTTTTAGCTGAATATGTTGTCCATGGTGTGTTTCCTAAATTAGAGTCAGTTTACTACTGGTTGCTTTTCATTTTCTTATGTTTTTGAGTCAAGGTATTGTGATAATTTCTAGTTTATTGGACTCGAACTCGAGAATTGGTCATGAACAGGGAATACTATTGGTTAATTGTTCAGTTCTTACAATGTAATATCTGTGGTCAACAGTAAATCTAGGATACTTCGTTTTTACTAAAAAGTTGAAAGTGTATTGGTTTCCTGAACTGAAGACTTACTACTATTAGAATTAGGAGCAGCAGTAATCTAGGATATCCTCCTTGTCAGTGAAAGTTGAAGCGTGAGAACTCAGTATTGTATTAGTGAGCTTTTGCATAGTACTTGCAAGTGTAAGCATGTTTTTTTCCTCTCTTCTTCTCTTTCTTCTAGCATTTAGTCCTTGACGAAGTAGAATAGTGAAAAAGGAATCTTGTAGCCGACCCCACTAGAGTGGGAGACAAAGCTTAGGTTAGTTTGGTTTGTTTTTCTTCTTTTTCTTGTTCTCCAAACAAGAATAACTTTGTTGTTCTAGGTGTTCATGGCCCAGGAACAGTCTCATTTTCAGCTATGAAGCACCATCGATGTCAGCCTAAACAATTCCCAATCCTTGACCTACCCTTCGGCCTTTGAATTGACACCAAAATCCCATAAAATCATTGGTGTCTAGACCTTCCAGCACCACTTTTTCTAAAAATCCAGTATTTTTCCATTTTGGCAATCAATCAAAATCTTGCACCTATTTGTCTACAATCCCTATAAACTTTCTTTTTCCCTAAGTACTAGCTTTTCCCCACCCTAACGCTTCACAAAACCAATGGTAGGCAGCTTCATTTTTACTTTCTAAAAGTTGTCCTACATCAAATTCCGATGTGTATCTGAATGAAACTCTTGACAAGTATTTGCATCATGGTAAAACTACAGTTGAACATATGATTGGGTTCTATATGGTCTTGCATGAATAATTATAATTATTTGTTGAAGAAAGATATGATGGTTCATGTTTAGGTGTTTGGGATGTAAAATCCAGCTTATATATTGAATATAGCCATTCAATAATTACTTATTTGTCTACAGGAATCCTTGCTGTGAACTCATTTTCCATCATTGTTAGAGTCATTTCCATTTAGTTTGCTTTTCTGAGTTAGGTTTCAGCTGATCACAATTTCAGTCTTTCTATACTTTAGAAGCAGGATACCTGGAGCTTCATTAAGAAGTTAGTAATATAGTAGCACTATCAAAATGAAATAAATTTAAATTTGCACTATCGAAATGAATAAAAGGTTGTTTAGTTAGAAGCTAGCTAGCGAGGAACATATGCATGTGCTATGGTTAATACTTGTCATAAATCTCATTTGGTTCATACTTGCCATGAATCAGTGGTGTCAATAATGTGGGACAGTCATTTGACTTGGTGATCATATCAATTGGAACTCTGTTGCCCACAATTTAAGGGTCAAGAACAACCTTATCCTTCATAAGATTGTAAGAGTATTTTAAGAAAATTCAAGTCCACAATGTATTTTATTTTCTATGTTATCTCTCTCTTCATGTTCATTTGAATCATTTCTTTTCAATTTTTTTTCCCAATTGTTTTGTTTGAGAGAGTTGGTATATAAATAAATAAATAGGTAGGTATTAACCACTGCTACGTGAGAGATTGGATTGCCTATATACTAATTTTTTACCTAATGACAAGCTAAGAAAGTTTGAATTTTAATTGAGTATCATTGAAATATGAATTTTATCATTGAAATATGAAATATGAAATATGAATTTTAGAGTTGAAATGCACTTGTCAAATATCGCTAAAATTGAGTTTAGGCAGTATGGGATTTTATGTCCTGAAATTCATATGTTCATTTGTTTTAATATATTCCAAATTATTAAATCATGTCTTCAGATTTACGTGTCTTAAAATTTGCATTTAGTTCAATAATTAAACATACATTAAGAAAAAGAACAGAAAATACTTAGTAACATAATCTTTCATATCACATATGTTTTCTATTTTCTTTGTCTATACTTTCCATAATTTAGCAATAGGAAAGAAATCATCTAAGCAAACTATTGTCATGACCAACAAAATTGTAATTTTTTTTTTTTGTTTGTTTTGTAATGGTGTCATGACCAACAATTGCAAGACATGATAGGTTTGTAAGTCGATCTTTGAAGTATCTCTCTTCATATAGAATAGAATATGGTAGACCAGTAATACTACTCGCATACGAATCGAACGTAGAAAATGATTGTGTGGTTCAAATTTATTTTTAAAACTAAGTCCCACTGAAAGTTTTTTGTGACGAATTTTCTTTTATGTATTATTGTTTTTGTCTAATTTAGTTCATGTATATCATGCTTTATAATGTAATTAAGCATGTATTAGTTGAGTTATAGACTTTTTTCTATTTATTTTTGTCTAATTTATTTCATGTATTTAATGCTTTATAATGTATTTTATTTCATGTATATCATGCTTTATAGAGTTACTTGTGTTATTGCAGTTTGAAAAATGGTTCCTGGTTTAAAGACTAGTCGGCTTCGGAAAAAGACAGTCATAGGCACAATAACAGACTCGCTGGCTACTATTCCTTTAGGATCATCGGTCGCTCCATCTCCTGTTGTCCTCGTACGATCAAATGTGGGACCAGGTCATCATGCCACTTGCCCACCATTGGTTGATTCTGATGAGGCACAAGCCCCATCGGAAACGCAACCGAGTGGCGTAGGTAAGATCAAAGCGTATCAAATTTGTCAATTATCATTTGCCATTATTTACAATTGTCGTATTGTTATTTTGTTAATAGGGACTTCGAAGGCCACATGTGTACGCGGACTGACACTTGGCAAAGGAATACAAAAAATAATTAGAGCCAAGAAAGGGGAAAAATGTTATGTTCACATTGATCGTGCGTTGAATGCAATACTGGCAAGTATGCCACTCCAGCAACTAACGAGTTAGGAATTCAAATTAGGAGCTTGTGCCCTGTGAAAGATGTCAAGTCGTGGCTGGATCTTGATGAGACTACAAAATCTGCCGTCATCCAAGCTGTTCTTGTAATTAATCTTACTTGTCCACAAGATGTAATTGTATTATGTATACTGATAAGAAAGACTTTTATTTAATGATTGTAATTTTCATTTGTTATGCTTGTAGGACAAGTTTGAAATTGGAGACGATTTCCACAATGACTTACAAGCACAACAGATTGTGAATAAGAAGGCATATGGGTTGTACAAAGATTGGAGGTACACCTTGAAGCAAGAATTTGAACTGTTAGAGGGACTTCCAATTGATGAGATCTATGCTCATCTGCCCCTAGGGGTGAGTTTAGATGATTGGAAGCATTTGATCAATGTGGCATGGCAAGATACATCTCACTAGGTAAAATAATAGACTAGAAAGAGTACATACATCTATGCCAAAATGTGATATGCCTTAATATTTATCAAAAATTTGTTTATCTGCTTGTCCTATTTTTAGAAACAGTCAAAAGCTGGCAAGAGTAATAGGAGTCAATTGCCGTACAATCATACCAATGGGTCTCGCTTATTTCCTATCGCAATGGCTGCTATGGTGGGATTGATTTTATTTAAAATTAAATCCATTATATGTTGTTTGGATATGAAAATGATATGTTGTGATTTTTAGAGGCAATTTGGAGTCTATTAGTATTGTTATTAAACTATAAAACAAAAGAAGAAGAGCTATGTTTCCATTTCATGCTTTTTTTTCCTCTTTCTAGGTAAGTAGTTGTATTGAAATTGTAAATGAAACACATAATAGAGCTCATATACCAAAAAATTAAAAAAGGCCAAAATAAGTATGTTTTCAACACCACAGGTTGTTGCTATCTGCAAAAACTCTGTCTGAAAAAAATAAGTATACATAATAAGTATACAAATATGTCTTCAAAAAATAAGTATACAAACTCTGTCTACAAATCTGTCTACAAACTCTGTTTTCAACATCTACTGTCTGGAAAAAAACTGTTTGAAAAAAATCTGTTAATGATACCAAAATTCAATCTCCACTGGTTTCAGCTGTTACTGAATAGTACTAGTAAGGAAAGTGAGCATGAGTTAACTTTTTCTCACCTTCACCATTTAGTTGGCAACTGATAAAATGCGAATGATTTCCATAGCTAATTGATGAGCATTATTGTTTTGGAGCCTTGCAAGTTCACCAAAGCCTCATTAGTCTCTTTAAAGAGCTTTAAGTTTATCCACCGGACCTTCCCATTTATTAACCAATTCCTGGAGTTTCTCAAATCCCTGATACAAATAATTATATTCTGCATTAACCCTTAGCCTAAATTGTCTATAATCCCACATGAAGATTTGTAATGGTGTGAAGACAATAGAGACAAATCTAACAATCTCTTATGCAGTTTGCCTAAAAGGACGATAAATTAGAATTTTAAATTGATTACTCACCATGCGATTTGTGAAGCTGCCGAATGATTCTTTTGACTGCTGCTTCCGCTTCCAATAGTAAAACAAAGGTTCCAAAACTTTCTCAAGCTCCTGAACCTTAACCTTATTCATAAAGCATTTTGCCAGCGAGGTTTGATTGGGTGTTCCCCCGAGCCAAATCTGATTAAACACAACAAATGCATTCAATATGATTTCACAAGTCACCCACTTGGGATGAGGGGTTCTGAGACCCAATAAAAATTGAAATTCAGGTACATCAAAACTTGAAATACCTGATAACAATTAGGACCATCACCAACTAATCCAAGTTCAGCCATGTAGGGTCTAGCACAACCATTAGGACAACCAGTTATCCTTATCACTATAGATTCATTATATTCAAGACCAACCTGAAATCATAAAAGTCCATCTGGTTCACAAGCATCATTACCCAATCTAACAATATGACCTTAATCGAAAACCTTTTCCAGCTACTTTGCTAGATTTCTTAATACTTGTAGTTTCATTAATATACCTTCTCAAATACAGCCCGAACCCGCTTTAGGATGTCAGGTATTCCACGCTTAACTTCAGTTATTGCTAGAGAGCAAAGTGGAAAAGCAGGGCATGCCATTGCAGTTACGTTAAGGGGACCTACGTCCATTGCCACTTGTGAAATTTGTGTAAACTAGAATAGTGGTGCTCATATTTCCAAATCTATCTGCAAATCTGTCTAAAAATCTAGCTACAAATCTGTCTAAAAATCTGTTTGCAAATCTGTCAAAAAATTTGTATAAAAATCTGTTAATGAAAATTTGTCTATACAAATCTGCCTGCAAAGAATCTGTCTAAACTACAAATCTGTTTGCAAAAACTCTGTTATTATACAAATTTGTCTGCAAAAATCTGCTTAAAGTGTCGTTGATTTATACATTGATGTGTTAACATGTAGCAAAAACTGGAGAGTTGGATTTTCCTAAGTTCTATGAGGACAGCCACACTTCGAAGAAAACGAATGACTGGATCCATCCGAAATGCCGTGAGCTGCATGTAAGTATGTGACAAGGAAATAATTGTATTCAATATGACTTTACTTAAAGCATCTCCAATGGTTGTTGTTATATTGCCATTGCTATTGTTATAATTTGGCAATGAATAGTACTATTTTGTCAAATTATAGCAATGGTACTCCAATGGTCATTTGCTATTTTGGCAAATCTCAACCAACTTTCCCTCCAAGTTTGTAGGTGTTGTTTGGAAATAGATTGTGATTTTATTTTTGTTTATTTTTTGTCTTTTGTGGCCTTTTTTTAACTATTTGTAAAAAAAATTATATATTTATATTATTCCCAACTAAACAAATATAAAAAATGAAAAAAAATTGAAAATTTGGGAAAAAAATATATTTAATGTCTTTTTATTATAATAAAATTATCTTCATTTAATGTCATGTATTTTATCTTTTTATTACCTTCATTTCAAAAAATAATTTTTTTTATTATACTTTATTGAAAAATTTAAATTATACTAAAAAATAGTCAACATTATTCATTGCAAAAATAATATTACATTCATTTATAGAAAATACTCAAAAATAAAAAATAAAAAATAAATGAAATTTCATTACCAAATATTAAAATGACATTGAATTGAAATAGAGTCGTTGTTGGCTCATGTTACACATTCCAAGAGAGCACCTTTATCGTTGGATTATATAGATCTAATGGCTGAGATCAAACCTTATCTATCTATTTCTCACTCCAAGACACTGCCTTCCCTCTTTTCCTTTTCCTCATTCTGATTTTACACCCCACCACTCTATCACTCTATCTCTCTCTATATCTCTTACAAACCCTATCTCTCTTCTTCACTTTGGGGATGAGAAAGAGGGAGCAATTGAAGGAAAGAAGGAGAAGGAGCGAGTGAGATCAGTAAATGGGCGTAAGTAAGGACCACTAGATCGACGATCGACGATTCATCAGGAGATAGATGATCAAAGAGACTCCTCTGTCTCTCACTCTCTTCCGACTCTCTCCACCTTCGGTTCTTTGTTCAGGTACTTTTTTTTCACTTTTCTTGTTCGATTTATGGATTGTTGTTGATTTTGTTGATATTTATTGCTTTGTTTGAGCATGATTTATTGATTGTTGTTGATTTTGTTAATTCTATAAACAAAAACCTTTGCTGATTTTGGGTAAATTAAAAAAATATATATTGAATTTTTTTTTTTGGTTCAATTCTTATAAAAAAAAATGATGAAACAGTTGCTGGGGAAGGAGGGAGGGAGGAAGGGAGAAAAACAGTTGGTTTTGCGGAGTTGGCACAAATGGCAGCTGCCAAAGCTTGTGTCAAATTTGACACAAGCTTTGTGTCACGACCCAAACCCGCCCCTATAGGTTTAGCATCGTAACCGGCCAGTAATCCGTGGATTACCGAAGGCCTCTGAACAGATTTACAAAATTTAAGGGGCTAGCGGAAGCAAATACATAAATATAATTGTCCAATGAGATGTGCTGACTTATATGAAACAGAATAATTAAAAATTTATATACATATCCGATAGTCAACCATACGTTATACCCACACACATTACAATATTTGAGTACAGCCAACAACATCAACTCAAGTCTTATACATATACAGAACCCAAAGGACTGAACATAGGATACTTTGGGAACCTCCACGTGAGGCGCAGTGGTTGGCTGACAACGGAAACACAGCACCAGGCAAAAGCCTTCGGGCTTGAACTCCAGAATGTTCATCTATATACATATATATACAAACAGTGAGCTAAAGCCCAATGAATAACATTAAGGTAAAGGGGTTAGTGAACGAAATCCGAACATATCATAAGCGAAAAACAGATCAGAGCATAATCATTCTCATATTAGAACATAATAATGGTACATCCCATAGAACACATCACAGAACATCTTCCGACTAGAGTAATCGGTTCCGGATACCGATTAAACACATATCACCACAATGAAGTGGGTAACGAGATCTCGTAATTACTTGTATGTCATGGACCCGCATTTTCATGCCGTCCCCCATGACTTGGGACTATCTATGGATGCCATAATAGATTTCAAACATGGAATGTTCGTTCACGAAAACATATATCATTTCAGAAATCATAGCTTATCACATTTCATTTGGAACATGATTCATATAAACGTATCTTTACAATAACGTTACTCATAGTGGTTCCAATAAGCGGTCAATCAATCTTCGAGTCTTGACCTACAATCACAAAATACATAACACAAGCACGTCTTATCATTACACATTCATGTGTCCAACACGGCTTAGCTTTCATTACGTTGGTTCTTGTTCTTTCTTATCACAATGCTTAAAACACACACACTTGCAGCCTCGGAACCTAGTACATTCTTTTCTTAGTGTGTTTCTAATCCATAACCTTATTACTATGGCTTAATTAAGGCTTAGGAATGCCTAACATGCAATGAGGATGCCAAAACACGCCTTGGAACACTTAGGCAAAATTTCTGAAAATGAGGCCCACGCTCGAGCGTGGCTTTCCCCGCTCGAGCGGGAATGCAGACAATAGAGCTCCCCTCGAGCGTGAACTTCCAGCTCGAGCGGACTGTAAAATTCGGCAAAAGTACTGGATGCACGAAATTTTCGCTCGAGCGGCAAATCCTCTGCTCGGGTGTCCTTCAAAAATATGGGTTTTCCAGAACAGGGTTTTGAGCTCCAAAAGCAATTTCAATGGCAAATTCGTGCATGGCTTGCTCATAAACTTGCAAAACTTATTCATAAACATGAATGTATGATTTTCACTAATTCTTTTTAGTCAAAACCCATGAATTTACCAAAATTAGAACCAAAACTTTCATACATGTAGAACACACAATTCTTTTCTCCAAAACTCATGAAATTAGTAAATTGAGCTTATCAACTCCATGCATGTAATTCAAAACATGAATTTCAATGATTAAACATGGTGATTCTAACATGCATGCACCAAATAACTCCCAAAATAAGTTAGATGCTCAAAATCAAACTCAAATGACAACCTTTACATATATATACACATGCAGGGGGAAGTATAGTCAAATCCTCCATCCTCTTCACAACCATATGTAAATTACATGCAAATGATCCTAACAACTCCATGAATGCATCTTTATAACACAACTTCTTCATGAATTATGGGTTAGATGCTCACCAAAAGCCCTCAATTACACAAGATCCTTGCCAAACTTGTGCTACTTTAGCAAAATTCTTCACTTCTTCCTTGAATCCACACTCTCTCTCTCTAAAATGGAGTCTCACTCTCACTCTAGAATGTATTCTCAGATTTTTGTACTAAGGGGTAAAATAAATGAGCTCAAAAGGAGTTTAAGGCCCATATATAAAGTTATGATGTCAAAAATGCATTAATTGGATTATTAAGCTAGCCAAACGCAACTTAATGAATCAGACTGAATCAATTTTTAATAAAATTTGCCAAATGATTCTAAAAATTCCAAATAACACATTGGTGTAGTCAATTTCGGTTTCGGATGCCGATAAGGCTTTCAATTTTCATATCAAAGTGGAATTCTAAACAGATATTTCTACAAGTGACAGATAGAAAGCCAAACCTCATGCAATTTACATAATAATCTCGTAATTTATTTTATTCACTTAATTAACATCCTTAATTACTGATCAGTAGCTAATTACGGGTCGGGGTTATTACACTTTGGCATTTCTCAAATTTGGCAGCTGCCATATTCAACCATTGGAGCATCATTTTTCAACACAGCTGCTATATTATAGCAATGGCAGCTCCAATGGCAAACCATTGGAGATGCTCTTAGTACCCAATAATACATATATGTTAGTTAGCTTTTTTTGTCTTATTTATTTACAATGACAGCAAGAGATGGTCAATGTACAAGCGGTTGCCATCGAGTCGGGGACTCCATTGACACAAGAGGAGCTTTCAAGGCAAGTGCTTGGATAGAAGAAAAGGTACTTGCTTGGATTTGGAAGTGGCCCACAACCCTCTACCATAGCTGCATCACGAGCACACGATAAGGACATAGAGGCAATGCGAGCTGAGGTGGAGGCACTTCGTGAGGAGCGACAAAAAGATCATGACGAGTTAATGAAAGAGCGAGAGAAGCGCGAGAGATATTACAATGAGATGTTGAAAGAGCGAGAGGAGCGCATTCAGTTAGCCAATGAGATGTTGAAAGAGCGGGAGGAGGGACAAAAAGTAAGGGAGGAGACAAATACAAAGGTCAAGCATCTTAATAATGTAGTCGCCAAACTATCACAACTTTTGGGAATCTAAGTTGGGCATCCGACGTTTACTTTTTGGTAAGAACAATTTCATTAATGTCACACTTACTTTGTTTAAATATGTTCACTTAAAGAGTTGAAAATGTCTTTAATTTGGGAGTTAGCTTGTTAGAAGCCACTGTAAATGAAAACAAATCGTACACTATGAGAACTGCTTTTAGTTAAGGTAGATTATGAGGGATAAAATAAGACCTATCATTAGGGCTGACCTATCATTTGGCATTTTAAGATTGTTAATCTATTTTAATTTGCCCCTTATTATTTGTCACATGTATAATGTGCATCCCCATATATTCATTTGGACATCTTAAAAACTGGCCAGGGCCTTAAACCACCTTTGTTAAATTTATTTGAATCGGTGGGAAAAATTGTAGAGTTGTCATGAAGCCTTCCTACTTTTTCTAGTACTACACAGCCCCAGTTGGAGTGTTTCGTTATCTTGCTCACTACCTTCCACCCCCTTCATCAGCATCTTAAAAGCTTCATTTTAAGGATGTCTTCAATTTAACATTTAAGGAATAATTTATTTCTTCCTTCAATTCCAAGCTTGAGATGGTGATCAATGTGTTGGAAATGGTTATAATTTCTGGGTAAAACCAGAATTTTATCCTAAGTTTGGTCTAATTTTTAGGTGGGCCCCGTGCGTCGTTTTACACGGGTCAAAGTGGTAACGCGTTCTATGCCGCGTTGTGATTCACGTGGTATATTTGGTTGCTTAAAACCATTACCGAGTGAATAGGAAATTGAAGCCAAAGTGTGCTCCATGGAAATGGAGTTTTGTTGAAAATTCCTTATTGCTTGTATAAGGCTTGTCCCACATTGATTTGGTGGGAGGTTTTGAAAGGGTTTATAAGGCTTGGGTTTGGTACTTGGGGTGTGCCCCAAGGGGTACCCAAGTGTTTTAGAGGGAGAGGTTATGGGCAAAATGGGCTAGACCCATTGGACTCAAAAAACCACCGCGCGCGCCGCCGCCGCCGTCCGTCCGTCCAGTCGGGCTGGGCTGGGCCTGGGCTTGGGCGCGGGTGCGTGGTGTGTGGTTGGGTTGGGCTTGTTTGGCCCAATACTAATCTTTTTGGGCCAAAAACATTTGAATTTAATCCAGAATTCAAATTAAACTGGGTTTGGAATTGAATTTAATCCAGAATTCAAATTAAACTGGGTTTGGAATTTCTGTTCATCCAAACAAGGCCCTTCCCGTTTTCAAACAGAATTAAACTGGTTTGGCATTTTGGTTCATCCAAACAGGGCCTTTCCCGTTTTTATCTGTTTGAATAGTTAACCAACAGATTCAAATCTGTTGAAATTCAAACCCAACAGGTTTCATACCTGTTCAATTCAAATCCTACAGCCACCTTAACATCTATAAATAGACCAGCCTCCCATTTGGATTAACACACCAATTTTCGTATTCCATCTCTGCTTTAAATCTCTGCCATATTGCTGCATTTTATTTCTGAAAGAAATAGTGTAAACACTTAGTGTGTTCGACGAACAATTAAATTGTAGTGCTGCATTTAATTGTTGATAAGATCATTTCATCCTGGGAGATAGACGTCCAAGTTCTGAAAGCACCGTGGAGAGGACGAATCTGTCTTAAGGACACAGTGTTAAACACTGGACTTGATCAGAAAGTTATTCGAAGAATTTAACCAAGTAAGTTGATTAAATTATTTTCTGTTTTTATTTGTTTATTAAAATCAGATTTTAATTTTGTTTTTGTAACAAAATAAAATCTGTTTTTATTTGTTTTATTTTTTTTTATTTTGAGTTTGATTTTTGTAATCAAACAAATTCTCTCCTTTTCTTTATTTCTTTAAATTCTAATTGTTGTTTTGTACACAATAGAATTAAATTCTAATTGTTGTTTTGTACACAATAGAATTAAATCGTTTAAATATAGTGAAGATTGTCCAACAATCTTAAGACAGATTCCTTTTTGGTATCTTCATTATATTTAATTTTCTGGTTATCAAAATAATATTCTGGTTGGAAAAACAAATAGTGATTTATGCTATTTGACAGATAGTAGTAATATACTGTCTCTTTTCTTTGACAATATACTAGTAGTAATATACTGGTGTCATTAACAATTTCAGAATATTATTTGGGGTTACAGAAAATTATTTTGGCATTTTATTTTTCTAGTTTTAGTAACAAGGAAAAAAAAAATTTTTATTTTATGTTATAATTTATTTTCTGGTTTTAGTAACTAGAAAATTAATTTGTGTTTTAATTTTTTCTGATTTTTGTAATCAGAGATTATGGCTACTACAACTGAAACTGCATCTGGCAGTGGTACTCCTGTTGTTACACCAACATCGGTCCCTATTCAGAACCATGTTCATGTACCAATCAATCATGGAGAAAAACCGGAAAAATTTAATGGTACCGAGTTTAAGAGATGGCAGCAAAAGATGCTGTTCTATCTTACAACTCTTAATTTGGCCCGGTTTCTCCATGAAGAGGCTCCAGCACTTAAAGAGGGTGAAAGTGATCGGCAAGTTGTTGCCGCAGTAGATGCTTGGAAACATTCAGATTTCCTGTGCAGAAACTACATCCTCAATGGCCTTGACAACATGCTGTATAATGTATACAGTCCTCTGAAGTCAGCAAAAGAATTGTGGGATTCTTTGGAGAAGAAATACAAGACAGAGGATGCCGGCACAAAGAAATTTGTCGTCGGTAAATTTCTGGACTTCGTTATGGTTGACTCCCAAACGGTAATATCTCAAGTTCAAAGTTTTCAGATAATTTTGCATGATATTCATTCAGAAGGTATGTCTCTTAGCGAGTCTTTTCAAGTCGCTGCTTTGGTGGAAAAGTTACCACCGGCTTGGAAAGATTTTAAAAATTATTTAAAACATAAACGCAAAGAGATGACTATGGATGAACTTATAGTAAGACTGAGAATTGAGGAAGATAACCGTAAGGCTGAAAAGAGAAATGGGAAAAATCCCATTGAGTCCAAGGCTAATGTGGTTGAACAAGTTCATAAACCACATAATAAAAAGAGGAAGTTTACTGGAGATGGTCCTAAACAAAGCGACAGCAACAAGAAGTTCAAAGGGAAATGCTATAACTGTGGCAAGACTGGACATCGAGCTTCTGACTGCCGCCGCCCTAAGAAGGTTCATGGAAGTACAAGTAAGAAGACCACCAATCAAGCCAATGTAACAGAATTGGATTACATCTCTGATGGAATGAATGACATCAACCTCTCTGCTGTGGTGTCTGAGGTTAACTTGGTTGGAAATCCCAAAGAGTGGTGGGTTGACACTGGAGCAACTCGTCACATATGTGCGGACAAGAAGATGTTCACTACCTACAATGAGGCTGCAAATGGTGAGCAACTTTTTATGGGAAATTCTTCTACTTCTACTGTGGCTGGACAAGGGAAAGTGATCTTGAAGATGACATCAGGGAAAGAACTGACCCTCAACAACGTACTGCATGTACCTGACATCCGGAAGAATTTAGTTTCTAGTTCTTTGTTAAGTAAAAATGGTTTTAGGCTTGTCTTTGAGTCTGATAAATTTGTATTAACAAAGAGTGGTATGTATGTTGGTAAGGGTTACATGAGTGATGGTCTCTTTAAACTTAATGTAATGACAGTTGTACCAAAAGTTGCTATGAATGAGAATAACACATCTTTTGCTTATATTCTTGAGTCGAATTTATGGCATGGTAGATTAGGTCATGTAAATTATGATGCTTTGCGTAGATTAATTGGTTTGGATTATATACCAAAGTTTGAAATTAATCCTAATCATAAATGTGAAGTTTGTGTAGAAGCAAAACTAACTAAGGCTCCATTTAAATCAGTTGAAAGAAAAACTGAACCTCTAAAATTAATTCATACTGATGTATGTGATCTAAAATTTATTCAAACTAGAGGAGGCAAAAAGTATTTCATAACATTTATCGATGATTGCACAAGGTATTGTTATGTTTATTTACTTAGAAGTAAAGATGAAGCCTTAGAAATGTTTAAACTCTACAAAACAGAAGTTGAAAATCAACTTGATAAAACCATTAAAATGGTTAGAAGTGATAGGGGTGGTGAATATGATGCACCATTAAATGAATTTTGTGCACAACATGGCATTATTCACCAAACTACAGCCCCTTATTCTCCACAGCAAAATGGAATTGCTGAAAGGAAGAATAGAACCCTAAAAGAAATGATGAATGCCATGTTACTAAGTTCAGGTTTACCACAGAACTTGTGGGGGGAAGCAATATTGTCTGCTAACCATGTTCTTAATAGAATACCCCACAAGAAAACCAAAAGCATTCCTTATGAATTGTGGAAAGGTCGACCACCTTCCTACAAATACTTAAAAGTGTGGGGGTGTTTAGCAAAAGTTGAAGTTCCTGTTCCTAAAAAGACTAAGATTGGACCAAAAACAGTAGATTGTGTGTTTATTGGTTATGCTCAGAATAGTAGTGCATATCGGTTTCTGACTTATAAATCAGAAATACCTGATATAAATGTGAACACTATTATAGAGTCAAGGAATGCTGTGTTTTTTGAACATGTCTTTCCTTACAAGAAAGGACAGGAATTAAGTTCACAGAAAAGAACTTATGATTGTACACAAAGTCAAGAGACTAAGGACAATCAAACACAAGAGACTAGTAATGGTCTCAACCAACAGGATTTAAATGATGATGAACCAAGAAGAAGTAAAAGAGCAAGAACATCAAAATCCTTTGGTCCAGATTTTCTGACATACTTGTTAGAAAATGAACCTCAAAGCTTTAAGGCAGCAATGACAGGTCCTGAAGCACCTTTGTGGAAAGAGGCTGTTAATAATGAAATTGAATCCATTATGCAAAATCATACTTGGGAATTGGTGGATCTTCCACCAGGTTCTAAACCTCTTGGATATAAATGGATATTCAAGAGAAAAATGAAAGCAGATGGTTCAATTGACAAGTATAAAGCAAGACTTGTAGTTAAAGGTTACAGACAAAAGGAAGGTCTGGACTATTTTGACACATATTCCCCTGTGACAAGAATAACATCCATTCGCATGCTTATTTCTATAGCAGCGTTGTTTAATTTAGAAATACATCAAATGGATGTTAAGACAGCTTTCTTAAACGGTGATCTAAATGAAGAGATCTATATGGAACAACCCGAAGGGTTTGTTGTATCAGGACAAGAAAAGAAAGTTTGTCGACTTGTAAAATCCCTTTATGGATTAAAACAAGCACCTAAGCAATGGCATGAAAAATTTGATCATGCAATGCTTACTAATGGGTTTAAGATAAACGAATGTGACAAATGTGTCTATGTTAAAAACACTGACCAAGGCTATGTCATAGTTTGTCTTTATGTGGATGACATGCTTATCATTGGAAGCAGTCAAAACATGATCAAATCAACTAAGCAAATGCTTAACAAAAGATTTGATATGAAAGATATGGGGGTCGCAGATGTTATATTAGGAATGAAAATAACTAAAACATCTGACGGATATGCATTATCTCAATCTCATTATATTGAGAAAATTCTTGATAAATTTATCAAGGATGATTTGAATTTAGCTAGAACACCTGTAGACATCAGTCTTTATTTATCGAAAAATAAAGGTGATGCAGTGTCTCAGTTAAAATACTCCCAAATCATTGGAAGCCTAATGTACCTAATGAATTGTACTCATCCTGATATAGCTTATGCTATCAGTAAATTGAGTAGGTACACTAGTAACCCTAGAAAAGACCATTGGAAAGCGATCATTCGAGTTCTTAGATATCTAAGATTCACTCGTGATCATGGTTTGAACTTTACTCGATATCCAGCAGTACTCGAAGGTTATTGTGATGCCAATTGGATATCGGATACTAAAGATTCAAAATCCACTAGTGGATATGTCTTTACTCTAGGAGGCGCTGCTGTTTCTTGGAAGTCCACGAAACAAACTTGCATCGCACGATCCACAATGGAATCTGAGTTCATTGCTTTAGACAAAGCAGGTGAAGAAGCAGAATGGCTTCGTCACTTCTTAGAAGATATTCCAATGTGGCCAAAACCTGTGCCAGCTATTTGCATTCATTGTGATAGTCAATCTGCAATAGGTAGGGCACAGAATCATATGTATAACGGTAAGTCACGACATATTCGTCGTCGACATAATACCGTAAGGCAATTGTTGTCAAACGGAATAATCTCAATAGATTATATAAAATCTAAAGAGAATATTGCGGATCCGTTAACAAAAGGTTTGACAAAAGAGCTAGTGTATAGTTCATCGAAGGGGATGGGATTAAAGCCTATTACATAAGAGTCGTCATAATGGTAACCCTACTTATATGACTGGAGATCCCAAGAACTAAGTTCAAAGGGACAACTAAGTTATGTATGGCTCGCCAGAAATCACCAAGGGATTCAAATTCCCTACCCATTCCTATGGTGAGAGTGATATCTGCAACATATGTTGTATGCAGGGGCATAAGGATAAGCTTTGCTTTTAATGATTACTTATATCTTGATTAAGGCATAAAATCAAGATGAGTATAAGAAGATACTCACAATAAGAATCACCTATATAAGTGTTGAACTGGGGCCGGTTCTATGAGAATGAAAGAGGCTACATTCTCTAGAAACACTTATGAAAACCAGGTGCGTTCAAGGCCAAAATGAACACAACAGTGAGAACCACGATGTGTTAGAAAATATTTTGTGTGAAATCTATTGTCTTGGCTTACACAAACGGCTGAACAATTCAAGGCATCGCGTCCATTGGTTAGCCAGTAAGTCCGATAGGTTATCACTAGGGAAGGTTCAAGGCCGAAAACTACCTATCCTGATGCAAGATATTTTCGACTTATACTCTTTCGATAAATCTGCATTTTGTTGCATTTCCGTTGTCATCAAATTCCATTCATGTGGGGGATTGTTGGAAATGGTTATAATTTCTGGGTAAAACCAGAATTTTATCCTAAGTTTGGTCTAATTTTTAGGTGGGCCCCGTGCGTCGTTTTACACGGGTCAAAGTGGTAACGCGTTCTATGCCGCGTTGTGATTCACGTGGTATATTTGGTTGCTTAAAACCATTACCGAGTGAATAGGAAATTGAAGCCAAAGTGTGCTCCATGGAAATGGAGTTTTGGTGAAAATTCCTTATTGCTTGTATAAGGCTTGTCCCACATTGATTTGGTGGGAGGTTTTGAAAGGGTTTATAAGGCTTGGGTTTGGTACTTGGGGTGTGCCCCAAGGGGTACCCAAGTGTTTTAGAGGGAGAGGTTATGGGCAAAATGGGCTAGACCCATTGGACTCAAAAAACCACCACACGCGCGCGCGCGCCGCCGTCCGTCGGTCCGGTCGGGCGGGCTGGGCTTGGGCGCGGGTGCGTGGTGTGTGGTTGGGTTGGGCTTGTTCGGCCCAATACTAATCTTTTTGGGCCAAAAACATTTGAATTTAATCCAGAATTCAAATTAAACTGGGTTTGGAATTGAATTTAATCCAGAATTCAAATTAAACTGGGTTTGGAATTTCTGTTCATCCAAACAAGGCCCTTCCCGTTTTCAAACAGAATTAAACTGGTTTGGCATTTTGGTTCATCCAAACAGGGCCCTTCCCGTTTTTATCTGTTTGAATAGTTAACCAACAGATTCAAATCTGTTGAAATTCAAACCCAACAGGTTTCATACCTGTTCAATTCAAATCCTACAGCCACCTTAACATCTATAAATAGACCAGCCTCCCATTTGGATTAACACACCAATTTTCGTATTCCATCTCTGCTTTAAATCTCTGCCATATTGCTGCATTTTATTTCTGAAAGAAAGAGTGTAAACACTTAGTGTGTTCGACGAACAATTAAATTGTAGTGCTGCATTTAATTGTTGATAAGATCATTTCATCCTGGGAGATAGACGTCCAAGTTCTGAAAGCACCGTGGAGAGGACGAATCTGTCTTAAGGACACAGTGTTAAACACTGGACTTGATCAGAAAGTTATTCGAAGAATTTAACCAAGTAAGTTGATTAAATTATTTTCTGTTTTTATTTGTTTATTAAAATCAGATTTTAATTTTGTTTTTGTAACAAAATAAAATCTGTTTTTATTTGTTTTATTTTTTTTTATTTTGAGTTTGATTTTTGTAATCAAACAAATTCTCTCCTTTTCTTTATTTCTTTAAATTCTAATTGTTGTTTTGTACACAATAGAATTAAATTCTAATTGTTGTTTTGTACACAATAGAATTAAATCGTTTAAATATAGTGAAGATTGTCCAACACAATGTAGCTCATTCCTCTCTTTATTCAGACATCAGTCTCTTTGCTTATGAAGCTTCTTTTCCTAGCTAAGACATGTTTGTTTGTAAGTCACTTCTGGCCAATTGTAGTTGTATTAAATTTTTTCATCAGTATGTGATTATGGGGATTCATGATCACTCATTTGATGCTTATGTAAAACTAATAGTTGTAAGTATATGCTGGTGAGTTTTTATATTACTAGATGACTCACATAACAACTTTGCTTCAGTCTATAGAGAATTTAATGATTCCTCCTATTTATATAAGAATTGGTGGGTAGTTGGACTGGTGGATGATGAGCAGAGGCGAAGCCATGATTTTATTTTAAGGGGGCCAAGAACAATTTAATAGAAAAGCTTCACACATATGGATAACTAGTGAATATAAACATTAGGTTATATATATATATATATATATGTATGTATTAAATTATGAATATGATAGGAAAAAATTATAATAAAAGTTATTTGATGAATTTATGTTGAGTGTACATTCATGGTAAATATGTCTTTAGGTTAAAGTTTTACTTAAAAACTATATACATCAAAGTATGAATAATGAAATTTTGATAGTTATAATGTAGAAGAGTCATTATATTAAGTTAGTTGTAAAGTCCCGGTGACAAATGTGATATGTAGGGACGGACAGTACGTAAATAGGACACCTATGTTGGGAATTAGAGTTGAAAATGTCATAAATTTAGTCGAAAAAAGGGGTTCAGGGGGCAAAAATGGAAAACAATCCCCGAACCATTGTTTTAACGTAACGGGAAGCTTTCTGGTGACAAATGTGTCATGTAGGTAGAGACAGTACGTAAATAGGACACCTATGTTGGGAGTTAGAGTTGAAAATGTCATTTATTTTAGTCGAAAAAGGGGTTCAGGGGGCGAAAATGGAAAACAGCCCCCGAACCACTGTTTTTACGTAATGGGAAGCTTCCCGGTGACAAATGTGACATGTTGGGATGGACAGTACGTAAATAGGACACCTACGTTGGGAGTTAGAGTTGAAAATGTCATAAATTTAGTCGAAAAAAGGGGTTCGAGGGGCGAAAATGGAAAACAGCCCCCAAACCACTGTTTGAACGTAACGGGAAGCTTCCCGATGACAAATGTGACATGTAGGGAGAGACGGTACCTAAATAGGACACCTACGTTGGGAGTTAGAGTTGAAAATGTTATTTATTTTAGTCAAAAAAGGGGGTTCGGGGGCGAAAATGTAAAACTGCCCCCGAACCTCTATTTTAACGTAACGGGAAGCTTTCTGGTGAAAAATGTGACATGTAGGGAGAGACGGTACGTAAATAGAACACCTACGGTGTGCTGTGATCAAGATTTTAAGTCAATAGGCAATGTAATGATGTCAATGTCATTGACAAGAACTCAGCATAATGGCACCATTTTCCTGACCACGTATCCCAGTCCTCCGACCAAATTTCCCTGTTTATTTTAAATTTAAATATTTTTTGAACTTTTTGCACTTAGGGGAATTGAAATATCTTCTGAATGTAGGATCATATTCCTTTTGCATAAACAAGTTGAACCCCTCCTCCCAAAGTTATATTTCTTTTTTTCGTGCGCAATATTACAATCCTTTTTGTATGGACACATTGACTTGTACCCTAATTTCTTGTAACTTTTTTTTGTTTATTTTCAATAGTACAAGCTCTTTCAGCTTTGTAAGTTGTGATAATTTTCCTTCATACTTTTAGGTACCTTACTGATTAGGCAACTAGATGAGAAGGAAAAAGATGCTTTAATTTGGCTAATGAGATATCCATTCATATGAAATCTTTATATTTTTGTCATCGTTTTTTGAAATCAAATAACTGTATGCAGAATTTTTAGGATCATGGCATGTCTTTGATAGTTTTGTTGCAAGTAACATGTCACTTTAAGCCTAGTCATATTGCATAATCAAATTACCTTTTTTTTGTCCCAATGAAAACTTTCTCAAATTACGTTGTGAACATTCGCATTCTGGTAAATTGTTTAGTGCTTTTGTTGATTGTGGCCCTTTTAATTGCCATAAACATAACTTTTGGCATTAATTCATAGAATCGATGCTCGTCTACCAGTTCATGTTTGCTTGAGTTTCATTAGTTAATAGCTATTACTCTTTTTGTCTTTTAATGTTTGAAATTAATACAGTTGCTATATGTCGTCCATAAGTGCCTCTATAGGCACCAAACTAATGAATTTTTTTTTTTTTTTTTTTTTTTTTTTTTTTTTTTTTTTGCAGATGGTTTTGGACATACAAATGTGGATATGATTTTTTTTGACAAGTACGGGAGGGCATTGTTTTTATATCTCTATCCATATATATAGTGGTTCGTACAAATTACTTTTTTGGTGTGGTAAATATCAGCTAATTTGGCATGGTATAAAGTAGTATAGCACGTGGTACGAAATAGTTTTGGGGTAGTACAGATTAAATTTTTGTTGTGGTATGTATTTCCTTGTTGTTAATTAATTAATTTGGTTATTATGTGGAATTAAATTATTGACGTTGGATTAGACTTGGTTTGTATGGAATTTGTATTATATATAGAATTAGACGTTCAATATTAATGTTTTGGATGGTTGGAACTGAAATGTATGCACGTTGTTGAATGCTTGAATGGTTGATAATATATTTACCGTTGATGGATTATATTGTTTATACAGGGTATAGGTTGTACTAATAATGGATATCTCCATTATATACAGGTTGTTTAGAAATTTTAAAAAAAAAACAAAAACAAAAACAAAAAAGTATTTGGTCACCAAATATTTTGGTAGCCAAATATGTAATCAAATGTTTTGGCGACGAATAATTTAGTAGCAAAAACATGACCAAAAAACTTTTTTCGACCAAATAGTTAGTAGCTAAAACCATGGAGAATGAGAGAAAGAAACTATTGGCCACTAAATTTTTTAGTCACGGAAAACAAAATGGTATCATTTGGCGACTAAAAATTTGGTGGCAAAAAGTAATGAAGTGAAACTTAAGAGGTTTTTGGCTACGATCAATTTTAGTCGGCAAAAGTCACAACGACAAAATTACATGGTCACGAAAAATATGTATTCTATTGGTGAGCAAAATATTTAGTCCATAATAGTTGGTCAAAATTTTACGGTAGCACTTTTAGTGACTAACATTTTAGTCGCCGAAATGTCACGTTTGCCGACTGACTATAATTCGTAGCCAAATATGACTTTTGGTGACCAATTCTTTAGTAGCAAAAACTAACACCTTCCCCAACCACATGAACTTTAGTCGCCAAAAGTCACATTCGGCGACTAACGGTTTTAGTGGCGAAAAGATAACATTTGCCGACTGAAACAAATTTAGTAGGCAAATGTTTCACTTTCGGTGACCAAATAAAGTTTAGTCGCTAATACTATCCCCGACAGGATATAGGCGACGAAATTGGCGATAGAACTTTTTAGTCGTTAAATCATTTCAGTGACCAATTATTGGACTTTTGGCGACCAATATTTTAGTAGCTAAAAGTGACATTTCTTGTAGTGTAGTGTGACCCCATCATCAGCAACTTAACGACTATTATTTTTTTCATTTATTTTAAAATGTTTGTTTAAATCAACATATATTTTTTTGTTTTATTAAAAAAACTTATTTTCTCTTTATATTAATATAAAATGAAAAACTAAGAATGTTAACAAGCGTGAATGAATTGTTTCCAAAAACTAACTCACTTTTCCGTAGACAAAAAATTATTTTCAGACTTTTTAACTACTTTTGCAAAAAACAAACCTAATATGATTGACGTTATAATTTTGTTATTATTTTTATTTTTAAAAATAGAAATAGCAAAAAAGGATTGCAAACAAGTTGTTAAGGCGTGGCTTAAAATATCGAAGGAACAGTCACATAAAGAAGCTTTTTTCCGAGTTAGTTAAAATCGGTTAGAGTGATGCATCTATTTCCCAATTACTAGTTGGCAGATCAACTTTTAAATAGTTGTGTGGATTAAATTTGGAGATAGCTACTCAACTTTATATGGTACATCATGTAATTCATGTGGGCCCACTGAGGGACCATTTTTTGGATTGTCTATCTGATCACCAAAGTTGGGGAAAAGAGTTGGTACTGAAAAATTATTTTGAATAAGGTTTTGTTTGGTATGATTTAAAAAAGTTAAAAAATTATTATTTTATTTAAGTCATATCATCTTATTTAAGTCACATCACTTTTTTAACACATCATTTCAAACTTAACCCATATCCAACCCATATTTTATAAAAAGTTAAAAAGTGCACTTATTTAGATCATCCCAAACCACTCCTAAATATAATTGATTTTTTTTTTTTTTTGATGCCTTAATTTAATTTTATTGATTTAAAGTGTGAGATTCGTTGTTCTTATATTAATTTGTGAGAGATAACAGAATAAATAATCACAATTAGGGACAAAGAAAATGGGAGATTAAGTGTGGGAAACATCTAAACTCACAAGATTTTTAATCTATTGTTTGTTAGCTCAATATTAAAACATTCAATAATTTTTATACTGGTATGGGAAATTAAATGATTAAAAATCAGAGAATAAGTAATATTTTAAGTATAGTATTAGGAGATTAAATATCTCTAGATTATTTTTTACCTTCATCCAATCATTTTAACAAAATATAATACCACACTCCCACTACCAAATCATTTATGGAAACTGTTTGGGTGTGCAAGGTACATATTATATGTATTTATTTAAATTCTGACAAATATACGTAAGTTATTTTACAAAATCGAGTAATTTTTCATAAACATATGTAAGTTAACCCATAAAAATTTTAGAAATCACAATTTACATATGTTTGTGAAAACTTACGTAATTTTGTGAAATAACTTATGTATATTTGTAAGAACTTATGTAAGTACATAGAGCATGTTTGTTTTGAGGGATAAAGGGGTGGGATTGGACTATTAGTCTCACCGGACTAATAGTCCATTGTTTGTTTGAAAAATTTTGCTTCGGACTAATAGTCCGCCGGGACTATTAGTCCCACAAATGTGAGACTATCCTATCCCATGGGGGGTGTGGGATAGAAACCATGGGATTGGTATCCCATGGGATTATTTTGTAAAATGTCCATTTTACCCTCCATGCTATTACTTAGTAAACAATTAGAAAAGGGTAAAATAGTCTTTTGAACATTTATAAATTATTTTTTTAGTGTTGTTAATTTAAAACTATATATTAAATAAAAAATTTAAATTATAAATTATAAATTATAAATTATGGCCTTATAAATTAATTTTTTTTAGTGTTGTTAAAAAATTAAATTTACATATTAAATAAAAAAAAATTTAGTATTGTTAATTTAAAATTATATATTAAATAAAAAATATAAATTATAAATTAAATTTATTTAAAAATAATAAATTATAAATTATGGCCTTATAAATTAAATTTTTTTAGTGTTGCTGAAAATTTAATTTATATATTAAATAAAATTATTTTTTTATTGTCGTTATTTAAAATTATATATTAAATAAAAATATAAATTATAAATTATAAATTTAATTTAATTGAAAAATTGTGGCCTTATAAATTAAACTTTTTTAGTGTTGTTAAATTATAAATTATAGATTATAAGGGTAAAATAGTCTTTTAAACATTTATCCTTATCCAGTCCGTCTAACCAAACATTGGATTTACTAAAAATAGTCCAATCCAGACATCTAATCCCATGACTAAACAAACATAGGATACAAATCCAATCCAACTAAATAGTCTCAGGACAATGTATCTCGGGACTAACAATCCGATGGATTACAATCCCCCCTTATCCAGTCTGTCCAAACAAATACACCCATATGATATACATTTGCACACTTAAGAATTACCCATCATGTATTCTATCTGTTTGATAAAAGGAGTGAATTCTCTCAAGTTAGCCATTCAAACCCATTTAATAATATAACTCACTAATCACAATTTTATTAATAATTTTATCATATCTATCTCACAAAAAATAATTCAATATTCAAATATAGCTCTACATAGGGGCAAAATTTTGTGACACGAGACATGATAATACGATTCGAACCATACACGAAGTTAGCAGATTAGGGTTGAACATTTTCCAATACGAACACGTATATAACACGGCCCGTGAACAAGTATAATAAAAAAGTCATGTTTAGGTTGAACCCGTGAAATCTGAACATGTCTAACCTGTTTATTTTAGCATATAACTCGTTAATCCGAACACGACACTCAATCCGAAAATGACCTGTTTAAGATCTGTGTAACTTTATATATATAAATGTATGTATATATAGGTAGATTTTTATATTAATTAATTGATATATATATATATATATATAAACAAAACCCTTTTCTAACAACTCTCATCTTGAGAGTGATAATCTTTTTTTATTCTCTTGATTTTATTTTTTCTTTTCTTCCAAACAAGATTTTTTATTTTCTTTTCATCAAAACAAGATTTTCCATATTTGATTCTCTCTCTTTCTCAAACAGGTTTTTTGTAAGTTAATCGTGTCGTGTCATGATAAGTAAATGGGTTTAGAAATTAATTGTGTCAATCGTGTCACTCAGAGATTGACACGATTATTAAACAGATATTATTTGTGTTCATGTTTTCAATATACAAACCCAATATAATATCATCCGAACACGACATGACACAACACGATATCCACCCCAATTTCTAAGCCCACTAAATTACTTTTGAATGGGACCATTACTCTTTTATGGCCAAGCATAGATGCATATATGTGGACCCAAACCAGCGAGGGAGTCACCACCACAGCCGTGAACAGATAGACATGATCTCTCCTTCAGAAGAAAAAGTTGATTCACGTGGGCTTTGGCCCCTCCAAGTCCTACTACCCATGTACATATGTATATACTACATACAAAAGCTAACGTCGGCTTTGTCTTTGTCAAAAATTTCGGTTTGTCATATATATTTTTCAATAAAATGGTCAGGCTTTAAGTCCTGTTTGTTTTCAGGAATGAAAGGTGAGATTAAATTAATAATGAGATACATTAATCTATAAAAATTATACTTGTTTTGAAAAACTGTTTAGGATTAAGAGTTTCATAGAATTATGAAACCACTCCAATGAAAGGACTGCCGATCCCATAGAAGATTTGAGTTTTCTAATTTAGAAGTAAAAAGACCTTATTGCCTCTCATATTATAAATATAATAAAGTCACTTTTTATACAATTAAAACTTTTATGTAATTTTGTTGATTTAATTTCAATCAACTAATATTACTATACTAGTGTACAAACAAACATAATTTATCTTACAATCTCCAACTTAATATCACCACACTAGTAATCATGTCACTTAATCTCACTAGGCTAATAATCTCATCCAACTTAATTTGACAAACAAGCAAGTCTTAGCTTTTAAGAAGATCCGACTTAGTATTTGATAGAAACTTGTGTAACGATTCTATATTTTTGAGTGTTTTATATGATGAAAAATAAAATTGATAGAAAAAATATATTTTTTTTTGATAAAAAAAAATATTTGATTTAGGTGCAAATATTTTTTACTTTTTAAAAAGAAAAATTATTTGGAGAAATTACAAGAAAAAATCTTAGATATGAGCCTTGTAATTAAATGAACTTTGAATTTTTAATTTTGTAAATTTAAATCATAATATTTTGATTTGTTTTAATTTAAATCACTTGCCTATTTTGATTAAGTAATATTGACATGAAAGAAGTATTTTAGTTATTATATTCAATGTAGGTGTATGAAAAATGACTAAAATAACTTTTTTTAATTGAGTTTAACGACTAATTTTTTTTTCTGCTTGTTTTAAATTAAAAAAAAAAATTAGAGTTTGAATTGACCACATTAGAAACTCACAATTTATTTTATTATAAGACTCAAATTTTGATATTTTTTTTTTCATTTTGTAATTTCTCCAAATTATTTTTACTAACCAAACAAGGTAGGTAATAATTTTATTAACGTCATTACTATATTGTCACTATCACCATTCTTACTTCCACCATCCTATCACCACAATTGCGGCCACCATCACTACTATTTTTATCACATTACAGCACTGCTACCACTACTATTACTGCCCCATCATTGCCACCATCACTATGATTCCCTCCATAACCATCTCACTGCACTACACCGCACCACATCACAACCACCAACGTTTTCATTTTCAGAATTACAACTAAACTAAAATAAATATCTATTATTAATGATGTTGTTTGAAAAATATTTTTTATCAAAACAAACAATAATAATAATAATAATATTCTAGAATGTTAGACAAAAGTATACTAAAAAGGTTAACAATACATAAATATTGTTAATATATAAAATATTATTTAAAAAAAAATTAAGAATAACAGTTGTGGTGAAAATTATTGTTCCATATCTCAAATTTCAACAATAATTCCATCTTGCCAATGACCTCTTATATGGCCAATAATTTCAAAATTAAAAACCTTTCTACAATTCTATTTGGTATAATTTTACACCCTTTTATTCAATCTTATTTTTTTTTATATTTTAAATCAACAAACAGAAAAATATTAATATCATAATATAAAAAAATTAAAATTAAAATTCAAAAAAAAAAGTCTATAAAATTGATGAGAGCCACAAAAGTTGTTATACTAAAATCGCATTGATTTCCTTGGGTGTGTTAGGTTCTAAAAGTTTAAACAAATATGGTTGCATTTCAATTTTAAATATTTTTTTGTGTGAACCAAAGTCTTAAATTCATAAAAAGAGAAATGAAAAATGATGGACTTGGGGTCACTGCTGTGCCTTTGGCACAGCGGTGACCCCAATCTAACGGTTAGGATTCTTGGATAGGGATTGATTAAAACAATCTTTCTAACTCCTAATGAGGAGCAAGTCTATATGAATCACATATATAGTTTTCTTTTTGTTTTAACTTAAATATAGAAAATGTTTGCTATAAGTTTATGTACTTTGGCCATGTTATTTGCTTTTTTGGTTTTTAAGTTAATTTAAAAAAATATTAATAAACCATTAGAAATATTGAAAAATAATAAATAAAATAATATCAATACAATCATTATCACCACCATGCTATTATTATAGTTCGAAAGATGATATTTGCTTTGAAAATTGAATTCAGCACAAAATAGGCGTTATATTTGATTTTTTTATGAAAAAAAACGTATTAAAAAAAGAAAAGAAAATAGGTTGACTTATGTATTAACTTTTTAAGTTTTTGATTAAAATATTTACTTTTGAGTAAATTATAGTACATTCCTTGAGATTTTTGACAATTATAGAGTCTTTCCTGTAATTTCAATAATTACATAAACCTTCCTTACTTTTTCTGATATTGCTAAGATTCTCCCCTCTCATTAATTTAGCTCAAACGGTGTTAACTTGGTTGTGCAAATGACCATAATAACCTTTAAGTTTAATTTACCTATATATATCATTTTATTTTATTTTATTTTATTTTTGTATTTCCTTGACTTTGTATTTTTTTCTTTTGAACTGTTATAAGTTAAAAAAAAAATCAATCATTAATAAAATTAAGAAAGAATATCCACGTTTCTTGTTTGAATTAATTTTGTGATTTAATTTAATAAAAATAATTTAAATGAAAGAAATAAAGATGGAGATATAGATTTTAGATGTAATAAATAACAAATTATTTGAGTATTTTATTATTTTCAAATAATTTATTTCTTTAAGTAAAATTCCATTTTAATTAGATGTAAGAAATGACAAATTTAAATAGTTTATTATCCTCAAATAATTTCTTTGTTCCCTATCAACTAATTTTTATTTATTGCAACATGATTAGATATTTTTCACTTTATATTTATTTTTAAAAATTTTATTATTAAGGTGAGAAATATTTACTCATTTTTTTTAATATCCGCCGACTGAAAATTGAAATACTCAGAGATGAAAATTAAAATTTGAGAACAATATAGGATTGTGAAAAGATAAAAATGATAATTTTATATATATAGATATTTTTATTATAAATATGAAATATTGTTATGTTTATTTTTCTTTAAAAAATTTAATACACAAACATGTTTACAGAACGGAAGAAAAATTTAAGTTTCATAAGTTGTTATGGTATTGGGTGATACTAGCTAACATCGAGGAAAAAATGATGAAAAAATGGAGGTAAGAGCATAGAGAAAAGAACAAATAACAATAATAATAATAATAATAATAATAAATTATGTGGTACTATTGTTAATTGCAGTGGCACTATGAAAAAATGATTGAGAATAAATAGAAGAAAAATGAAAGAAATAAAATTTAAAAAAAAATGGAAAGAGAGGGACAATTTCTCCAAATAGGTATTTTTCATACGAAAAAAAAAAATCAAATACCTATATGCATTTTTAAATTTTTATTCACACTCTAATTCTCAAATTAGGTATTCATAAAATTGGTGGTCTTTTTAACAAATAAAAATTGACATCTTTTATATTTTGTTTTGTAATTTTCAAATAAAGGATTGTATTTAATTAGTATAAAGTTTGATGGTAATCAATTTGTTGGCACTTTTTTTTTAAATATTTTTTTATAGATAAAGTAATGTTTGGTTATTCTACTATATATATGCTTAATTTAGAAAAAAAATTTTAATATTGTATAAATTTAATAATTTTGTTCACTATTATTAAAATAATGTA
Organism: Camellia granthamiana; assembly: GCA_036172215.1. Taxonomy (NCBI): domain Eukaryota; kingdom Viridiplantae; phylum Streptophyta; class Magnoliopsida; order Ericales; family Theaceae; genus Camellia; species Camellia granthamiana. The sequence goes on from CM069905.1 coordinate 38,369,143, forward strand.
TGAGTTTTTATTAATTTTTTATAAAATCTTAAGAAAGGTGAGTGAAATTTACTATTTTAATAGATAAGGGCAATTTTGTTTTTCATTGATTATAAAAAAATATTTTTTATTAATTTTTATTTTTTATCATTCTAAGACCTTGTTTGGGAAGAATAAATAAGTCCACATTTTTTATCTTTTTATCTTTTTTGAGTCACATCAATCAACATTTCCTCTCTACCTTTCTACACATCTTTTTATAAAAAGTTAAAAAATACACTTATTTAGAACATCCCAAACTATCCCTAAATCCAAAAAAAATATGAAAAATATTTTTTACAAAAAGAAAGGGGGCGAAAGTCAAGTGAGATTATCTTTTAGGGAGACACAAAAACACGAGGGGCGTTGCAGAAAAGCGACCGGTCGGTTAAACCCTGCACTGTGCAACGTGCTTTTCAACCCCCCCCCCCCCCCCCCCCCTCTCTCTCTCTCTCTGTTTTTGCTCGTTTTTCTAGTTTGCCAACCAATTCCACTCAAAAGGCGTTCTATCGGAAGAGGATAGAAGATTTGGAAGCAGAAAAAACAAACAATTGTTTGCTGAAAATGCTTTTTAAAATGGTTTCATGATTTTTTTTAATTTTTAATTTTTTATTTTAAAAAAAAAAAACATAGGTCGTGTGCAGAGAGAGCCATGTGAATTGCAGGTGGTATAGGGATGGGATGCCAAACCTTTTCGACATTCATTCTCTCTTCCTTTCCCTTATTTTAAAAGTCCTTTCCCATTCATTCCCTTCTCATCCCTCTCCTCTGTTCCGATATAATTGAAAAGTTCTTTTTATAAAGCTTTTTGGGCAAAGCCAAACGGAACTCTAATTCAGCAAGCTCTTCTCCTTCATTTGATCAGGTACTTTGATTTTATTTGTCTTCTTTTGTTTCTGTTTTTGAATTTTTTGAATCTTATGTTTATTTGATTACTACTGGTTTTAAGAGTTCAGATTTTGATAGTTGAGATTGAAATTCTGTTAAACCTAGTCTAAATTGTACTTGTATAGTGTATAAGGCTCGTCTCTAAGGGATTTTTTTTGGTTTTTATGGTTCTAAGAAACTGTATTCATGAATTATTCATCATTATCTCCTCAGTAATTTTGAATTTTTTCATGCTAATTGTTCTTCAACAGAAACAGAGGAGTTTATCCATACTAAATCAAATCAAAACAAATCAAACTTAATGTTTTAATTAAGTCAGATCAGCTACATGAATCAATTTTCATCATTATGTTACATTGAGAACTACATGTATAATTAAATTAAATAAATTCATATATTTTTAACTGTTGTATCCATATGAGAGTTTAGGTATTCAACTCCCCCAAAACATTTTCAGTTATGGTTGAGTTCAATTTTAAGGGAAGAGCTCAGAATTAATATATAAATTTAAATATGGTATGCTGCGACTTGTTTTCAGAATAAATTTGATCATACATTTTGAAATAACAATACTATGTATTCACAAAAGTACTCCAAAAATTATTTTGAAGTAAAATATGTTAACCAAATTTATTTTAAGTATAATTTACAATATACTAAGTTTGAATTTACATCATATATTTTGTTTTCGAGATACTTTTTAATACATATCCGATCTCTATTTATAATTTTTGAAAATATAGTACTATCTATTTCTAACTTTTTTGAATTTCTTTGTTCTTTTTCTCACATACCCAATTAATTAAGGAAGTTGAAACATTTTTTTTTAGAATGGTAAGTTTCTTAAAAACCGACAAAAATACATTTGTCCAAAGACTTTTACAGCTTGAATGTGGTACATTTGTTGTTTATTTTCAATTACTAATTTGTTATAGCTTTTTGATTGAGTATTAATTGGCTTTGTTTTCTCTCTTTCCATCACTATCTGCGACAGCAAATAGATGGCACTCTCTGCCCCGTTTGTTTAGAGAGTTAGGGGGAGGATTGAGATTAGTAGTGAGGTGAGACTCATTAATATTGTGTTTGTTTTGAGAGATGGGAAGGAGATTGATAGTGAGCTCCGGATTAGAATAGGCCTCCCCAAAGGGATTCGGATAGTCCTCCAATACTTGATATTAGAAAAATAGTCTGGTGGACTATAAATTTTTTGTTTTTATTTATTTTTTATTTTATTTTTTACATGTCGGGTATTTTTTTTTGAACATTAATATTTAATTTTTTGTATTTTTTATTAAGTAAAAATCATTATTTTATTTGTTTTATTTTTTCTTGAAATTTTTTATTTTATTTTTATTTTTAAAATTTTTTTTACATGTTTGCATTTTTTAAAAAACATTAATGTTTAATGTTTTTGTATTTTTTATTTGTTTTATTATTTTATATTTATTTTATATAAAAATAATTTAACAATCCTACACTAACAACTATCATCAAAATAAACATAATTTTACTTAATTCTTTCACTAATAATTTTTTTACTATCAATGTCTTTCATTCTACCTTTAAAAACAAACGGGACTCTGTGTCTGAAGTTCTCTAATAAAACGAACTACCTAGAAATTTGTCACAGTTATGGTTCTGAATTGTAACTATCATAGATTTAGCTGTTTCCACTTTGTAGTTTTATTTTATTTTGGCAGTTACTTAAAAGCTCATCAATTGACTAAACTGCCCTCCCAAATGTGAGGTGCTCTGAGTTCCTTGTGGTCACCAAGACATAAATGACACAAGATTGTTGAGTGATGATATTTGTAATGACCTAAATACCCTTGTTACTACTTTTATTTAAACCTTCATTTTCCTCTTCCTCCTTGTATGATCTACTTTTATTAACTGTTACAAAACATCACTCTCAAAGTCTCAACTACAACTAGTGTCAGCTTCATATGCCACCTAAAAAAGTAAGGTACTTAAAAAATATCTTTACAATTAATTTAAATATAAAGTGTGTGATGTGTAATTTAAATTATATTTAAAATATATTTGATTTGCAAATTTCATATAATGTACAGATATATATTTTTTAGTATATTCCATCGCATAAAATGTATGTATAATATATATGGAATGTTCAAACATGAATAAAAATTGTTTTTCAAGTAATTGTTTTGTAGTCTTAAAATACTTTGTAATATTATTCACAGTAATATATTGTGATCTTCTTCCTTATATAGCTGTAATGGAAGATCTCCACTTGATCATTCCATAATTGTAACATAATCCTATCAACTTGTTATTATTTATCATTATTTTAAATTTAAAAAAAAAAAAAAAAAAAAACTCGTTACAACCATTCATGTGAATTTTTTTAATAATTATTAGATGATGTAAAAGAGATCTTTTATTATGACCATGTGATGAAAAAAAAATTAGATAATTTAAAGTATGATGTGACATTAGATTGCTTTGAGAAGATGGTTAAAAGTTGATTTTTTAACTTTTTTTTTAAATTTTTTTTGAAAAAAAAATATATATAAAAAATTTGAGAGATGATGTGACTTAAAATATGTTAAAAACTGAAAGATACCTTTTAACCATCTTTCCAAAATAACCCATTATCTACCTCGTATCCTCAATAAACGAAAATTTTATTCATATCCTAATGTTTTATTTGGTTTATTGGAATGAGAAGAAATTAAATGGAATAGTGATTCCTTTGTCTTTTATATGGAATGATCATTCACTTAAAATGTTGTAAGATGATTTTATTTGTAATGCATTTGTCATTATTTTTTTAGTTTAACCAAATATAGAATTGAATATTTTGATAGAATGATTATTTTATTCTACTATATTCTAATGAACCAAACAACTTAAGTTAATCATTCTTTGTCTCTTAAGGTAGCGTTTAGTTCGTAGATTTGAGAAGAAATTTTAAAAAGAAATGGAGAAGTGTGAAATATAATTATATTTTGTTCATATTTTTTCTCTTTGGCTTTTTAAATTTCTCTTTAAATTTACAAACCAAACACAGGAAATTAAGATGTCTAACTTATAAAAAAATTTTTGCCAAGTTTAGTTTGCAACACGGCATATAAATACAAGACTAGCTAACAATTTTTCAGGTTTATCACAAGAGCATCATCATCCACAATGCCACTGAAAACTACTTATCAAGGCTCGATGAGTCGTTATAGATTCATAGTCTCAATCCTCATCCTGAATGGATGATCATATTTACATATACCTCTCTCTCTCTCTCTGTCTCTCTGTCTCTCTCTCTCTCTCTAAATATATATGATTTTGGTGTGTGATCTTCATGCAGATCATGGAACCAACAACAACAACAGAGCATTCAAACAAGCAATCTCCACTCAAACCACCTCTACCCAGAGACTCCCGAGGCTCACTCGAAGTCTTCAACCCTTCCACCTACAATTCCAGACCAACAACCAATCCAACCTTCGCTGCATCACACTCACAACAACCCACCTGGAAATCCTGGCTAGAACCACCTCCGCAACCGCCAAGTAGCAGTCCTCAGCTGCCGGAGCTCACTTCCAAGTCCGGCGGAGCAAACGCCGACGAAATCACCTCATGGATGGCCCTCAAGGACACCGCCACCGCCTCAACGTCTTCCCCACTCGCCCAAAAGACTATCTCCGCCGCCATAATCAAGGAGCACGGTGGCGGCGACAACCACCACAGGAAATTGGATGAGGTGGCGGCGGAGAAAGCGTCGGGGGAAGTGGGCGCCGCCGCGAAAAGGGCGGCGGAGTGGGGGCTGGTGTTGAAGACTGATACGGAAACTGGAAAGCCAAAGGGGGTGAAGGCGAGAACTTCAGGCGATGATCCGAATAATAAACCCGGGACCAGAAGGGACTCCGGTAACTCTGTCCGGAGCTCCGGTGATTTATCTGATGATGGAGCAGGTAAAGCTTTTAATTTACAATTTGGGAACCATATGTGCAAGTATTAATAATAATTTTTAAACAAAAATTTTATAAAATTATTCATTCGGTTGGTTTTGATTTCCACAATTCACTTTTTAAAAAATTTTCCTTATTTATTTTTTATTTTTTTTTGTTTTTATTGAATTTAAAAAAATATTTTAAGTAATTTTTTAATTTTTAGACATATTTAACATAATTATATTTAAAGAAATATAATATTTGTGAATTTTTTACTAAATACCAAAAATTCAAAAAAATAAATAAATGAAAACTTAGTATATTTTTCGTATTTTTGTGTATTTATTAATTTTTTAAAATATTTTTTTATAAATATTTTACTATTTTATACATCTAAGTAGGTGTATCTAAAAAAAATAAAAAAAAAAAATTGTTTAAAATTTTAAAAATATTCACTAAAAATAAAAAAATATGAAAAATAAAAAATTTAATTTTCAAAAAATTAAAACCAAACACACTGATTATTATTTTTTTATTTTTTAATTGTATGTAAATTTTTAGTGCCTTTGATAACTTTTATTTTATTTTTATATACTCGCTTTGTCCCAAAATAATAGTTGCTTTTGGAAAATTTAAGGTAGCGTTTGATAAAGTTTTAGAATTATGATTTGAGAATAGAGTTGTATTTTGAGTTTGTGAGTTTTGAAATTATGATTTGAGTGAAGAAAATTTGTTTGGTTATGAGTTTTGAAAAAAGTTTTGAATTGAGTTTGAAATTTTTGATGTGACATATGATATTTGATTAAAAAACTTACGACTCATAACTAAACACACAACCTAAAATTATATTCAATGCTCATAAAAAATTTTAAAAAAATTCCGTAAATATTTTTTATTTAAAATATAAAAAAAAAAAAAAAAAACTAACCGTTGGGTCAACCGGCCGAACGTCCGGGAGGATGATCGGGTAGACAAGTTTTCAAATGCGGGTGTGGAAATGATTTTTGAAAACTAAAACCAAATGTAGCATTCAAATCAGTGAGTGAAAAATTGATTACAAAGCCCCACCAAACACAGCTTAATTTTTTTTGGTAGTAAAATAATCACACTTTAAAAATATTACGTTTTCAAAATTACCCTTTGGTAAAATATTTTTTTGAAAATATCAATTGTCATAATTATACTTTTGTATTATTAATAAATTTAAAACAAGGACAAAATAAGAAATTTATATTATTTTAGTTATTGATTTTTAAAAATGAACTAATATTTTGGGATCATAAAAAATAAAATAAAGAATTAATATTTTAAAATAGAGGGAATATAAAAAAAATGAAATCGGATCAATTGGAGTAAATTATTCTTTAAAAAAAAGGTTCAAAAATGCTATTAGTCCTTGAAAGATGAACTGGGAAGCAAATAACCAAGAATTTTTAATTCAACTGTGGAATTTTGTCCCCTTAAGCTAATTATTCTTTTAACGGACCAATTACACTTTTAAATATCTTTTCAGGGTGTAATTCCTTCCCCCCCCCCCCCCCCCCCTCTCCCAAAAAAAAATAAAATAAAATAAAAAAATTAGGGGGCCACAAACTTTTGAACATCTTTCATTGGCCAATTAGGCTTGCAGTTTTTAACACCTTTAGGAGGTTGAATGTCAAAATCTCAATTTTTTATTATAAATTTGGTTATCATTTTGTACACTTTTCTCATTACTATTTTACTAGCATTAGTAGATTCAATACATTTTTTTTCCCCTTGTAAAAAGTGATAAATTAAGAAATTGGTGATTATTCAATTGTTGTGTTACCATTATAGGAAAGGAGAGAGGTCTTCCAAGAGTGTCTGAAGACTTAAAAGATGCATTATCGACATTTCAACAAACATTTGTCGTCTCAGATGCAACCAAACCTGATTATCCAATTCTGTATGCAAGTGCTGGGTTCTTCAAGATGACTGGTTACACATCAAGAGAAGTCATTGGTAGGAATTGGTATGGATTTCTTAATCAATATTAAGTTTTAATGAATACAATTGTTATTTTAATTATCACAATAACGGTCTTAGGAGGGGTATTTAAGTCCTTTTGTTGGTGTGGTTCCAGTCGATTTTTACAAGGTGCGGGTACAGATCCAGAAGAATTGGCAAAGATTAGGGAAACATTGCAGGCAGGCAATAGTTATTGTGGAAGGCTCTTGAATTATAAAAAGGATGGGACACCCTTTTGGAACCTCCTTACCATTTCACCAATCAAGGATGATACTGGAAAAATCCTCAAATTTATTGGGTTAGTTTCTTTTCAATTGTTACATTTTTCATATGCATAATATTTATTTACATATTATAATGTATAATTTCAAAAGTTATGTTTGAATATTATATTTGTAGAGGAAAATAAATGAAGTCAAGAAACTAAATTATTTATTTATGGTTGAATTAAAAAATAAAAGGAGGATGAATTGAAATTTGTCAAAAAAAATATTTTTGTTTCATTATTCATAAAAAAAAAATAATTATAAGTAATTTTATTTTATTACCCTTTCATTTTTTTTTTTTTTTTTTCAGTTGACAAATCCAAGATCTAAATGTGGTAGGGGGAAAAAGAATCATTTTCTATGGACTATATTTGGGGACTTGAATTAATTATATTGATAGCCCAAACGAATTTTGATATCAAATACCATAAATAAGAAGGGAAAAAAAATGAAATAATTTAAACATAAACAATTGTACACAATAAGGCCTCGTTTGGCATGTATTTATTTTAATTTAAAAGTCAAAAAATTATTAAAAAAATCAAAAAGTCTATAACATATACTAAAAAGTCAAATATTCTATTTTCACTCTACTTTTTATAAATCTTTTCATAAAAAATTAAAAATTTATTTCAAACCTACTAATTTTTTTATCTTATATTTTAGTCAAAAAATCAAAAAAATATTGAAATAATTTACTGTCAAACAAGGCGTAAATCATAAACATGATTTGACATCAACTATGGTCCATTTCATACTCATGGCCCACAAACCCCAGCATCAAGAAACTTATTGGACCAATATAACTCAGTGAATCATATCCCAAAGAATTTCTTCTTCTTCATCAATCACAACATCTTGACCATCACAACACCATCCTTCAAGAACACCCAATAACCACTCCTAAATTTCACAACAGTGCAATTATTGTTCCAGCTTTTTGCTATCTTTTATCATCCATGACAAAAGTACTTTGATTGTGATGTAATGTGGGCCTCCTTAACCCAAGGAAGTGTGGGCCTTTTAACTTTCTGTTTTGTTGTGTGGATTTGGGGTTGGTTGTGCTCTGGCCTTCATTGTTATAAAAATTGCAATCGTGTACTGTCGGGCCCATTTCACATGCCATTGGTCGGTTAAATTTGACCCCCCATAATTTATTCATAGAAAAAAAATAAATAAATAAAATATTATATATCTCAAATATTTTACCAAATCTCTCACATGGTTGGATTTACGCAAATCCGCATGTACATGGGTCACATACCCATGTGAGAGATTTGATAGAATATTTGAGATCTCTAACATAACTCAAAAAAAAAAGTACCACTCCATCCACCCAACTTTGCCACGCGAATTGCCCGAATGAAAATCTTAGATAAAAATAAGATATTCAAAAAATATATATTACTCAAAAAAAAAAAATTTTTTGAGTTTGATCCACGTAATAAAATAAACTTTGAAATTTTAGTTTTATCACTTTAAATTCTAATATTTTAATTTTTCAATCTAAATTATTTGTCTACTTTTGTTATGTAAACCGATAAAAAAATATATATTTTAGTTATTAAACTCAATAAAAGTGTACATAAAATGTCTAAAATATCATTTTTATTAAGTTTAATGGCTAAAATATTACTTTTGCGTTAATTTTACTTAACAAAAATAAAAAATAGTATCAAAAGATTAAGATTTAAATTGAAAAAATTAAAACCTTAATGTATTTTTTGTTATAAGGGTCAAATTATATATATATATATATATATATTTTACGAAAAAGAAGTCCATAAGTTGAAGCATGTTTGGCAATTATTTTTATTGTCAAAAAATGTAACAAATCGCAAAATTTACAGAATTTTAGGAAACAAAAAAATTGTCACCTATCGTGTGAAGTAGGAACTCGAACCTAAGACTACTTGATTCACTTTACTTATTTTTGCTTAAATTCCTATGTTTATATATATATATATGCTTATTTTGGCAGAATGCAAGTGGAGGTGAGCAAACACACTGAGGGTGCCAAGGACAAGATGACCCGTCCCAACGGTTTACCTGAGTCATTAATTCGCTATGATGGTATGCTCCTCTCTTTTCTTTTCTTTTTTTTCTTTTTTGTTAAATTTTTAAATTTTTTTTTTTTTTTTAATGAATGTGGGATCGGAGGAATGAATAGGCTTTGGTGTTTGTTTGGTTTTGTTATAGAGTCTGATTTTGTTTCCCCCACTATTAAATACATAACTTCAGGTGAAATTAATACACTTTTTAAATATGAAATTCACAATTTTAAAACAAACAGTGTTTTGTTCAGATTGAAAGTGTGTTAACAAGTTCACATAATTGATGAGAAATTTAAGAAGTTCAAATATTGAGATTTGTTTGGGTGGATGATGTGGAGAGTTCATGCTTGCAAATGGCATATCATTCATCACACGTCTCATTATTATTATTATTATAACTAAAAATAAAGATACGTAATGAAACTCAAGACACATTGTAAAAGAAACACAGACACAATCAAAAGTCGAACTCCTTTCATCATGGAGCATTAAAAGAAGAATTATGTTATACAAATAGAATTTGTATAGAAAAAACTCATATAGACATCCAGTAGAAGTCAAAATGCCCATCACTTGAGTTCATTATATAATATCTTGGTCATGTCTATTTTTATTAGTTTTTTCTGATAATGTGACCAATGCAATGTGTACAAAAACGTATTAATTAAAATATATAATAAAAAATGTGTGTTAAGAAAATGATATGTAAATAAAATCTGTAGACAAAAATTCATCTTAAACAATATATGACAGTGGCTTTTTTAAGTTATGGAGCCACAATAGTAAACATTCTGGTTTGAATTTTTTTTTCTTAAAACGCAGAAAGGCACATTATTTTGTTATGGATGGTTTTGATGATACAAAATTATTCTTCATGCTGTGATTTTCCTCAAGTATGAGTGAAAAAAAAAGAGTTATTTTTTCTCTCTCGTACATGGAGGCCATTGCTTATGGAGGAAGAGTTTTACTTATTGGAAGTCTCAAAACTGACAAAGGTGGGAGTCACATGTTTCAAGAAAGTTACCTATATTTTTGCCTATGGATTATCTGTCAATAAATATCTCTGTCCTCTAGTCTCAATCCACACATAATCATTGAATCACGGAAAAATCTTGAACTCAAAACATATCTAATCATTGGGAGTGATTTGAGATAACAAACACAAATCTTTGAAGACAAGAAACAGAAGATATCTCTGCTCATATCTTTATCTAGATTTTTTAGATTGGCGTGATTTACACCACATCCTACATTAAAATTCTCAATACTTTCAGAATAAACTTTTTGTGTAGATGGCATTTCCATTAATCCTTTCTAAGTTAATTGACACACCTATGATTGTAGTTACATTTCAATAACAGAATCAAAATATTGTTGCTCTGGTTGCCAAACTACCAAGTTATGAACAAGTTTTGTGTCACCTATTTTTGAGTGATTGCATGAATATAGTGAGTTTAATAAGCAAAACATGCAAATTACTGAACTCAAATAGCAACTGCTTTTGTAATTGTTTTTACAGCACGTCAGAAAGAGAAGGCATCTAGCTCAGTAACTGAGCTAGTGGAGGCAGTGAAGAGACCGCGGTCACTCAGTGAGTCCACAAACCGTCCCCTTCCTGCGAAAATCAGAGGGTGGTAGTGGCAGTGGCAGTAGTGAATCAGAAGCTGTAGGGAGACGAAGCTCGGAGAATATGGGCCTACCTAGACGACACTCAGTGGCTGGCACCAGAACCTCCATGTCTATGCAAAAAATCAGCGAGTTGCCTGAACCGAAACCCAAGAAATCTGTTCGTCGCTCTTTCATGTCGTACGTACTCATCCTGTTTGACAAAATGCTATACATAAATGGATTGGGTAATAATATATAATTGAAAAATTATGCAGAAAAATTGTACAAAAAATGATGTGGAAGGTTTGTCTTCATTCGTTTCAAATAAAAAAATCTATCAAGAGGACATATTATTTTAAGAATAACACTATCACATCATTCTGGTAAAATTTTCTATATAACAATTACATGTAAAAATCATTTTCTGAATGTGTTTTTTACTCATTTCGTTTCTCTCATATATATAATATATATTTATTAATACGGGCCTCATTATCTGTGTCCAGTAACAAAGAATGTTTATGTATAATATTTGTGAGCCAGTTTAGGACATTCCTGTGTAACGCTATACAAACTAAAAATACTAACAAAGTTTTCTTACTTTTTGATGTGACACAATCCTTATCATATCATTAAAGTACGTTCTGCTTTTATTTTCTATTGTTGCATAGTAAGAAAATTTTATAAGATTTATTAGTTTGTATAATATTTTTCCTTCCTAGTCACCTCTGTGGCACGTATAATCGCCCCCCAAAAAATTTAATTACGTACTTTTTGCATGCAAGTTTTTTATTCCATGCACATTTGTAGAAATTATGATTCAGGCTATAGCCTAACATAATCTGTGACAATGTCACATTGTTTACACATTTAATTCCCTCTTCTTGCTTCAGGATTATAAAGAAAAGTCGTCCCAGCAGCGACGAATTTGATGTTGGAGTTACTGTGGAGGATGATGAGAGTGATGATGGTGATGGTGATGGTGATGATGATGATGATGATGATGGGAGGCCAGACAGTGTGGATGACAGAGTAAGGAAGAAGGAGATGAGAAAGGGTATTGATCTCGCTACGACACTTGAACGTATTGAGAAAAACTTTGTCATTACTGATCCAAGGCTGCCCGATAATCCCATTGTAAGACTCCCTCCTAGCTAGCTACTTAAAAAATACTATTGTTTTTCATACTGACCATTCTAGTTTTCTTCTTATAATTTGAGCTCACTTGTAGGAAAATAATTTATTTATCTGTTCTTTTTGAATTTTTAGATATTTGCATCTGATAGCTTCTTGGAGCTAACTGAATACAGTCGCGAAGAAATCCTAGGAAGAAATTGCAGGTAAGAATTGAAACTTAGGCACTTGAATTTAAATTTTTGCATGTCATTGAATTGATTTGTTTGCAATGGAATAGCTTTGAGCTGTAAAAAATTGTCAAAAAACAATATTAACAATTTGGATTGGATTTAGCTTCTCTATTGCTCTAATTGTTGCAATGGTACATGACCCAAACAACATTTGGAAATATTTAAATTCAGTTTAGTTTATTATTATTTATTTATTCTGATATGCCTACTACTTGTTTGAACTTGACTAGGTTTCTTCAAGGCCCTGAAACAGATCCAGCCACAGTGAGGACAATTAGACATGCAATTGATACCCAAACAGATGTTACTGTGCAGCTTATTAATTACACCAAAACTGGTATGCTTATCATTTCAACTTATAACATGAATCTAACTTCACATTTTAGTGTCATATGGTGTCAAATGGTCTAAAGGATGAAGCAAAACAGACATTAATTTGATCTACATAAAGCATGATATTCACTAATTGAGAACATGTCATGCTAGACACAATAATTCTGTTAATTCTTTTTTGTGTCTGGCAATAATTATGCTAAAAGAAAACCCGAACTGTAGTCAATTTTAGTAATTTGTTTCCACCACAATTGACTAAACTTATTTTTTTCTGAAATTTCCCCAGGCAAGAAGTTCTGGAATTTGTTCCATCTGCAGCCTATGCGTGATCAGAAGGTACAGTTTTTAAAATGATCCGACATTATTGCTATGCTGTGGTTTGGAAAGTTGCCAAGTTTCTTCTTCACTACATGAATGGTCAGTTATAGTTCTCACTTTTTTTTTTCATTAACAGGGTGAAGTGCAGTATTTTATCGGGGTACAATTGGATGGCAGCGAACATGTCGAGCCACTTCACAACTGCATCCCTGAGGAAACGGCAGAAGAGAGTGCAAAACTGGTCTGACCTCTCACTTCATAACAGTACAAAAAATACATATTTGATCAGAGAACATTGTTAAATACTTCAAATCTGGCCTTACTGTGACCAATTGCATAATTTTTTTCATGTGGGTGGTAATTACTGAAAAGATTGATCTTTCCCTGCTCTTAGGTGAAAGAAACTGCTGCAAATGTTGATGATGCAGTGAGGGAACTTCCTGATGCCAATTTGGTAACGTCCAAATGTTAAAACATTAAAAACAAATTCAGACAATTTTCTAGGTTCAAAATTGTGACCATTTCTATATCAATGTTCAGAAACCAGAGGATCTTTGGATAAACCATTCAAAAGCAGTTCACCCAAAGCCCCATAGGAAGGACAGCACTTCTTGGAGGGCTATTCAAAAGGTATAAACTTTGTTTTTTTCCAAGTTTTTTTTTTCTCTAAATTTGCATTGGATGCTAATGACCCATGTGGTGTAATGAACTTAGCATACAATTGATTGGTGTTGATACAAAACATTGATGATTGCTTTTAATGAACTTAGCATACAATCGATTGGTGTTGATACAAAACACTATGGCATCTAAAACAGATTGACAATTGCTTTGTGTTCCTTATTTCAGTCCTGTATAATGTGATTCTATTTCGATGCTTTGGCCTTTTTTATCTCTTGAATTTGCTCATGTCGTTTGTGAATGGCAGATTATAGAGAGTGGAGAACGATTAGGGTTGAAGCATTTTATGCCAATAAAACCCTTGGGATCTGGTGATACTGGCAGGTTTGTCCGTTGCTCTCAATTTTGATTCAATTATGTTCTCATCAATGATATTTATTTATATTGCATTCATGGATGGATTTATGATGCAACTCAGAATTTGATTTTTTTTTTATCTCAACCCTTCATATTTCTTCAAAGAATTTTTAAACGAGACAACCATTTTTAAACGAGATTTATGGCCTGTTTGATAACCATTTCGTTTTCAGTTTTCAATTTATATTTATAAAAATTTTAAAAACTATCATAAAAACTTGTTTGATAATTTTTCTAGTTTCTAAATGGTTGTCTCAATTTGTAAATTTGAAAAAAAACGTAAACCCATTTTAGTTTACGTCGGTTTTTAACAGGAATTTAAAATTTGACTAACAAATTGTTTTTTTCAAATAATTTTTTTCCAATCAATTTTTTTTTTCAATTAATTTTTTTAATTAATTTTTTTTTTCAATTATAATGTGTATGATCCCATTATCATAACTAATAAAAAATAAATATAAATATTTTAAGCCTAAACAAACATATTTTTTAATTTATATTTTTAAAATTTTTCAAACATTTTATTCAAACCAAATGCGTTTATAATTTATGTTTTTTTAAAAAATAAACAAAAAATAATTTATAAAATTTTTGTAAACATAAACTAAAAGCTTAAACTTTACCAAACGCTGCATAAAGCTAGTATGGATTTTTTTGTTCTTTTTTTTTTTTTTTTTGGTTTTTGGGTGCTCATACTTTGTCTTCCAAAATTGAGACATTGAGTGTATATGACAGTGTGCATTTGGTGGAATTGTGTGGAACCGGCGAATTCTTTGCCATGAAAGCTATGGACAAGGGGGTTATGCTCAACCGCAATAAGGTTTTGAAACTGAACTATTGCATCAACCTCTCTCTCTCCCTCTCTCGTGCTCGCGCGCATTATCTTCACAATACTCTTTTCTTCCTTGACGGCAGGTGCATAGAGCTTGTGCAGAAAGAGAAATCCTGGACATGCTGGATCACCCTTTTCTTCCAGCATTGTATGCTTCGTTTCAGGTTAGAGAAATCAGTTTCAGTGTGATCTAACAATAAATCAAGAGAATTGCCATAAGCTGCAGAAAATGATTGCTTAATGAGATATGAGAAATTCTATCGAGATATGAGAAATATGCGTTTAAGTGTCTTTTGTTTGCCTTCTAAAATAATTTGAATTGTATGATAGGATATCAACATGTAAAATATACTTTGCAGACCAAAACACATATCTGTCTGATAACTGATTACTTCCCCGGTGGAGAGCTGTTCCTGCTTTTGGACAAACAGCCGACGAAGGTCTTGAAGGAAGATGCTGTGAGGTAAAAAATTTATATACAATTGAATACTATGTTTCAAATACAAGAAAAATTCAATAATAATTTTGACCTGAGATTTTGTTTTGACATGTAAAAGGAGTTGAAACAGTCTGCATAAATTTTTTTCTCCTCTGATGTTTTCAGTTTGCAGATATATGGTCAGGATATGAATTTGTGATCATTCATTAGTGTGTTGATATAAACTTATAATATTGTTCAGATGGAGACAATAAAATTCTCGGTGTATATATGCTTTTTTTGTTGAATTTCATGCATTTTATTATATTCGTTATATAACAATTTACGTCAATCTGGAAATTGAAGAATGAATCAAATAAAAATGATTACTTTTTTTGTGGCAATTTTTATAAATTTGTTGATATTTGTAGATTCTACGCTGCAGAAGTAATCGTTGCATTGGAGTACCTGCACTGCCAAGGTATTGCCTGTAATCCTTACATATATATTTTTTTCCCTTCATTTAGAAAATACATTTCAATACAAATTCAAAGCTGGATTTTCCTAAATCCAACAACCCTTTTCTCTCTTGAAAATAAATAAAAATAGAATTCAACATTTTGTTGGGGATATGACTCTATATATATTTCACATTTTCTTTCTCGTACAGGAATAATTTACAGGGATTTAAAGCCTGAAAATATTTTACTTCAAAGCAACGGGCACGTGTCCTTGACAGATTTCGATTTGTCATGCTTGACATCATGCCAGCCCCAGGTGTGTCCACGCTTCAATCTCCTACTCTATCTGAGGTTATATTTGTGAAGTTTTGGAGTACTTGGTGGAATTACAAATTTGTATTGTGTTCGTTGTGCCTTGTGCAGCTTCTGATTCCCGAACCAAATGAAAAGAAAAAGCGTCAGAAGGGTCAACAATGTCCAATATTTATGGCTGAGCCAATGCGCGCGTCAAATTCTTTTGTTGGAACTGAAGAGTACATTGCTCCGGTATATTTTCTATGTCTATGTCTACCTATAAGCACATAACATTGTTGAGTAATTCTGAGTTTGTCTGCCAAAACTTACAATTTTAACCTTGGTAATCAATTAGCCTTTTTCCTAGGTTTCTGTTGATCCAACTAATCTAAGAATTCCTCTGCCACGTGTTCTACATCATGTTCTTTTAGCCTGAAATGGATTTGAAATTTCATTCCCTTTCTTTTTTCACCTTGAATAGCTTCCAATCAGTTTGTTCAGTCATCTCTAAACCGTCAAGAAAATCTTTCTCTAATTCAAAATACATATTAGCTCTCAAAATATTTCTTCATGTTCTATGCTTTTATGCTTTTTTAATTTCTTTTTTTTTTTTCTTTTTTTTTTTTTTTTGTCATTTTCAAAATTTTCTCAGTTAGAATGACCATTGTTTTCATAAGTGCAGGAAATCATAACTGGAGCAGGCCACACTAGTGCGGTTGACTGGTGGGCTCTAGGTAATTTTGTTTTCTTTTAATAAAACCCTACATCTTTATATTTTTTTTTCCTCAGGCAAGTGCTTCCTCTATATTTTCAATTCTTCTTTTTCATTAAGAAATCACAGATAATAAATTACAAAAATGGTACGAGTCATGTGTAATTTTTTGGGTACACATTTACTGTTCCAAAATTATTATTTCTAAAGTATCAGTCTTGCATGAAATTATCTATTGTCTGTTTGACTCTGAAATTCACAATACTTTCCACTGCATACAATCACCACCATTCTTTCTTTATATTTTCATTTTTTATTTTTTGTTTTTAAAGTGAATTCTTTGTATGAACTGACTTAATTCCGTTACTGTTTAACTGTTGGTTAATTCAACAGGCATTCTGCTCTATGAAATGCTATACGGATACACACCATTTAGGGGAAAGACAAGGCAAAAGACATTTGCCAACATTCTTCATAAGGATCTTAAATTCCCAGGCGCTATATCGGTGAGATAATCCTCCATCTTCATTCAAGTACTTTCTAATTTATGATACTTTCAACTGTTTTCTTTTTAACAGAACCTAATTATGGTGTCTGATTATGACGATATAAGCCTACTTAAACAATTACTTCCTAAATTTACACACATAATGTGGATAGAAATTTGATGGAATTAGTGAATTTTCACATAATTTTGTTTTTTTTAAAAATTCAAATGCTGCAGCACGAGAATAACTTTTGTGCATGGTGGTGCAGGTGAGTCTCTCAGCAAAGCAGTTAATGTACCGGTTGTTGCACAGAGATCCCAAAAACAGATTGTGTTCAAGCGAAGGAGCTAATGAAATTAAGCGACATCCTTTCTTCAAGGGTGTCAACTGGCCTTTAGTTCGTTGCATGGTAAAAATCAAGAAACCATACAACCAAATCATTTTGCTATAATTTCTCTTTTTCTACCTCTGTTTTGTTTTATGTTTTCAATTTTTCTGGAATATGTTTTGTTTTCTGTGTTTTCATTTTAGTTCATGAAATAGTAAGAAATGATCCTTCATGTATGGATATAATTCAAATTCTGCAAGTAGCAAAACAAAAGCGTTTCA
The DNA here is from genome assembly GCA_036172215.1 of Camellia granthamiana. NCBI lineage: Eukaryota > Viridiplantae > Streptophyta > Magnoliopsida > Ericales > Theaceae > Camellia > Camellia granthamiana. The sequence continues at coordinate 38,386,747 of CM069905.1, forward strand.
ATCCCATGGATGAACAGGAAAATTTTACCATTGTCAAAAATTGGCAAATGTCATTTTTTGGCAAATACCCTTTTAAAGACGATAATTCAGAGAACTTGTTTTGATGAATATTAGAGATTCTAAGCCTACTTATGGTTTATAAATGATGATCAATCGCTACTTGTTTAGTGACTCACATATATGTATCTAATATGTAGAACCCTCCGAAGCTAGATGCTCCACTCTTTGGGACTGAAGATGAGAAAGAAGCTAAAGTTATCGATCCTGGACTAGATGATTTACAGAAAAATATTTTCTAAGAGGTCTGTCTTTGCTACTTGCTATTTTCTTATAATCAGTGTCACACATTTAGGAGAACTGAAATTTATTTCTATGCCTAATACTTGGTATGCTGCAGAATTGGATATATCCAAATTTTCGTCTCTCAGCGAGTTAGAATTTCAATGGTTGCACTGTTTTTAACCTGAGCCTGGGTTTTGCTTCTAGAATGAATTCGAGGTTCTTTGAATCTTGATCATTGTTCAATTTGTATGTGTGGTTTGATGTTTTGTAGTCCATGTTCATTGATATACTTGAAAGTTTTGTTAATAAATAACTTTATTGAATGCTTCTTCTCTCTGTCTATCATCCTCCACCCCCACCTTTTTTTTAAACCGTGTTGTTCCTGTTTGATACCCTTTTTGTTTTCTATTTTCTGTTTTCATCTTTCAGAAAAAACACAAAAACCTTATTTGGCAAACTATTTATGAAAATTATTCTTGGAAAACTGTTTCGAAAACAACCTAGTTTTAGGCAGTTTTAAGAAATATTTTTCACAACAAAAGTCGAGACGATGGTTTTTTTCTAACTTTTTATTGTTGTTTTTGAAAACACAAAAAATAAAAAATAAAAACAAAGAGATCGATTCCGAATTGATGAACCTCTAAGCTTTCTCAATAATAGCATTCCTAAGCTGGTAGTTGGCTCTCCCAAACCCTCTTGCCAAATAACCAAACTCATTTGAACTAAGAGTATCCTCACCGGGTGGTTGGTTCAGCGGGTGGGTTTCAGAACCCCCACCACCGCGCCCCCCCCCCCCCCCAAAAAAAAAAAAAAACCCAAGAGTACCATCATCAAACTAATTAAACTTTTGTTTAACAAATTTATTTTCTTTCTATTTTGACTATACATATTTTAAATATATTTTCTAACAAATTGTCTATCATTTTTCCATGCTATTTTAAATTATTTTTTATAAACTTTACGCAACTAATTTCAAAATATCAAAAGTAATATATATATATTTATTTTGGATTAGTCCAAACCACTAGTTGTATTTGTTAAACCAAATCCACCAAAACTAAAATAGCTAACTTTTTTTTTTTTTTTGTTTTAGATTGAAACCAAGATAACTAACTTGATAGCTAGTAGTTGAAATTTAATAATTTATTTACTATTTTAACCAAAAAAAATAAAAATAATTAACTTGATGGAAATGCTCTAGCATCACCTAATAACATGGATTGCTAATTTTGGCAAATCCCAAACCTCTCACTCTAGAGAAGATTTTTAATCAAAAAGTTAAATCATTCTCTATACTTTTTTAGACATTTTTTTTTTTTTTTTTGTAAAATTCTAAAAAAATCTATTAAAAAAACTAATTCGCAAACTCAACAAATTCAATTGCAGCTAATATTCATTACTTCAACACATTCTAAATTCTAATACTTACAAGGTTACATACAATGTTGAATCAACAACAATCACAATACAATTCTAACCCATAAGTGCATCAACTGAATCGCAAAACTATCATATCATGTATAAAGATCACGCGATCAAATCTCCAACCATATCTAGTGAAGTATATGGTTTTGGCTTTTTTCTCTTTTCTTTTTTTTTCTTTTTTTTCTCCTTCAGTCCATTATGTGCATTTGTTAACATAATTTAAAATTATTAATAAAAAAATCAATCGATCTATAAGTCATTTCTTAATATTTATTTCAATTATTTAAAAAAAAATTAGTTATGTAAATTAGGACTTTAGTGTGAGATTTATTGAAATATATCCTTTTAAAAACATTTTATTGGTTGTTATAGTTGCGTAACAATTAGTGATCATTGATGTTAGAAGGTGGGCGACAGCCACTCAATCTGCCAAAATCGAATGGCCGAATAAATTCATTACAAAATGGATAATTTGAATGGTCAGATGGATATAAATTTATTTTTTCTAATCTACTTAAATTTGGACAGATGATGGATAAGAGGCCATCCGACTTAATCCGATCTACCAACATTTCTAAGAAAATGAAATTATACTTTTATGCCTTGTGTCAAAAAAATGACCTTTTATTTAGTAATTACATTTGGTATTTATGAAATATGAAAATTGACCTTTTATTTTTATTATAAAAAATGAACAGTTGAAAATTTTGATTGAAAAATAATAAAGAATTACTAGAAAATAATTTGAAAAAATTGCCAAAACAGTAAAACCTAAATTGCCAAACCAATCTGCATTTATGCGCCAACTTGCATGGTGTGACAACCCAGACTTGCTAATCGTGATTTTAATTAATTAATTATGTGTTAATTCTAATTGAACTAAGTGCCTAGTAATTTAATTTGTGCATGTCTGTCCAAATTGGAAAAATTACCTATTAAGGTTACAACTTTGAAACTGAAATCGACAATTTTATTGGGTTTACAAATTGAAATTGAGTGTATAGATGGACTCATGGGAATTTTTAGAGCCATTTGAGAAATTTAATTGAAAATTGATTCAGTTTACTAAAATTATCTGTGATTGAATTGAGCATTAATTGAAACTATTAATTATGTTCCTACGTATTAATTATGTGATTAAATCATTCTCTATACTTTTTTAGACAAATTTTTTTTGGCATAAAATTCTAAAAAAATCTATTAAAAAAACTAATTCGCAAACTCAACAAATTCAATTGCAGCTAATATTCATTACTTCAACACATTCTAAATTCTAATACTTACAAGGTTACATACAATGTTGAATCAACAACAATCACAATACAATTCTAACCCATAATTGCATCAACTGAATCGCAAAACTATCATATCATGTATAAAGATCACGCGATCAAATCTCCAACCATATCTAGTGAAGTATATGGTTTTGGCTTTTTTCTTTTTTTTTTTTTTTTTTTTTTTCTTTTTTTCCTTCAGTCCATTAAGTGCATTTGTTAACAAAATTTAAAATTATTAGTAATAAAAAAATCAATCGATATATAAGTCATTTCTTAATATTTATTTCAATTATTTAAAAAAAAAATTAGTTAGGCAAATTAGGAATTTAGTGTGAGATTTATTGAAATATATCCTTTTAAAAACATTTTATTTATTTATTTATTTTTGATCGGAAGAGATATTTCATATAATAAAGCCAAAATGGCAATTACAAGAGTCCATAGAACCCAGAAACTTACACCAAACAAAGAGAAAATAATGCAAGAAGCACCAAGGAAGAAAACTATGAAAATATTCAAACGTACATAACGTACTTGTGCTCGTACTGCGATGCAGAGTCGATCATAAAGGTCGACAATAGAGCATGTTCGAAATAAATCATAGATCCCAACCACAATGAGGGTAAGTTAAACAAATACGCACAGATGGACTCTAAGAACCAAACAAACCCAGAAAACACAAACTGTGGAAAGAAAATCAAAAAACAAGCAAAGACAAAACCAAACAAGAGAGACCCACAACCAAAGCAAATCCGGCAGCAGCGTCGGCAAATCCGGCGAGGGAGAAGACCGGCGAGGAAGAGGCGGCGGAGAAGGGTCGGTGAAGGTGGTGGCTAAGGCGAATCCGGCGTCGGCAAAGGAGGGAGGAAGAGAAAGCGGTGGCGATGGGGAAGATGAATCCGACCGGCGAGGAAGAGAAGGCGGTGGCTATGGAGAAGACGATGGTGCAGAGGCGGTGAAGGCGCGGATCTAAGGATGCCATTCCCGGAGTGAATGGGTGGGGGAAAACACCTCACAAAGGAGGGAGATGATGGAAGGCAAAGCTTCCAAGTTATGGGAAAGCAAAAATGAAAGGAAAGAGCAAAAGAGGGGTAGGGGGAGGGGAGAGGAGGCCGGAAGGCCGCCGGAGACCCCTTCCCTACCACCAGCAGCCACCAACTCGAGAAACCCTAGGAGAAGAAAAGTTTAGAGAGAGAAGCTCTGTTTTTTAGAGAGAGAAGCTCTGTTTATTGGTTGTTATAGTTGTGTAACAATTAGTAATCATTGATGTTAGAAGGTGGGCAACCAAAATCGAATGGCCGAATAAATTCATTACAAAATGAATAATTTGAATGATCAGATGAGTATAGATTTATTTTTTCTAATCTACTTAAGTTTGGACAGATGACGGATAAGAGGCCATCCGACTCAATTCGATCCACCAACACTTCTAAGAAAATGAAATTATACTTTTATGCCTTGTGTCAAAAAAATGACCTTTTATTTAGTAATTACATTTGGTATTTATGAAATATGAAAGTTGACCTTTTATTTTTATTATAAAAAATGAACAGTTGAAAATTTTGATTGCAAAATAATAAAGAATTACTAGAAAATAATTTGAAAAAATTGCCAAAACAGTAAAACCTAAATTGCCAAACCAATCTGCATTTATGCACCAACTCGCATGGTGTGACAACCCAGACTTGCTAATCGTGATTTTAATTAATTAATTATGTTTTAATTCTAATTGAACTAAGTGCCTATAAGTGCCTAGTAATTTAATTTGTGCATGTCTGTCCAAATTGGAAAAATTACCTATTAAGGTTACAACTTTGAAACTGAAATCGACAATTTTATTGGGTTTACAAATTGAAATTGAGTGTATTGATGGACTCATGGAAATTTTTAGAGTCATTTGGGAAGTTTAATTGAAAATTGATTCAATGTTTTAATTCTAATTGAACTAAGTGCCTAGTAATTTAATTTGTGCATGTCTGTCCAAATTGGAAAAATTACCTATTAAGGTTACAACTTTGAAACTGAAATCGACAATTTTATTGGGTTTACAAATTGAAATTGAGTGTATTGATGGACTCATGGAAATTTTTAGAGTCATTTGGGAAGTTTAATTGAAAATTGATTCAGTTTACTAAAATTGTCTATGATTGAATTGAGCCTTAATTGGAATTATTAATTATGTTCCTACATATTAATTATGTGATTAAATGTTATTGATTGTTATGAGATTTATTGACTTGTATTGTTTGAACAGATAGGTTAGAATGAAAATTAAACATGTCTAATTTGCTAATTTTAACAATTTAGAATTAAATAATTTGATAAAAATTAGAGCCAATTCACATTAATATAATTAAATTTCGTGTAATTGAGATTTTATTGTGATGAGGATTAATTTAATTTGCATAGATTTGATTTTTATTTAACTTAATTAGAATGAATTAATGGTTTAAAGCTAAATGAATTAATGATAATAATAATTTGGAATGCTACTCACTTTTGAATCAACAAACGTAGTAAGAGACAGAGAGAGTACTTGGTTGCCTAAGTTTAATCATCTTTTTGACATACCAAACAGACCCACCACGTAGAGAGAGAGAATGAGAGGAAAAGAGAGGGTTGAGTTCAAGAAAGAAGAAGAAAAGTAGGAGCTTGAGCTATATTTCAACAAATCACCAAATTTAGGTAAATTTCATCTCAAAATTCATGAAATTGAAATGATACACTCCTAATTCCTTAGCATCTAAGTTCAAATAGGAAAGGATTTTGGACTAATTAGGAGTTCTTGGAGAAGAAATAAAGTTGAGAATCCATATATATTATCATAAAAGTAGAAATTGAAGGAGATAGTGCAATATATTCACATGCATGGCATAATTTTAGCTCAAACACCTATTAGGTTGCATGATCCTTACATGCATGTCATGTTTTCAAGAATCCATGAACAAAATAATTATTTACTTGCATGGTTTATGAACTTTAAGAAGGAAATCTCAAAAGTTTTGAAAAAGAACATAATTTGTATATATAATGGTAATTTACACTTGAAAATGTTTGAGTCCAAAAAATATGATCATCTCATGGACAAATTTGTTTTACATACATGAATTCTTGCTTGGTCTCTCATAATTTCTAGGAAATTCTCATTTAAAAGCTTAAGTTGTAGCTTGAATACACATTTTAATATTTTACAATTTGCTTTAAAGTTTTTTTGTTATAAATTGAACAATTAAGTATTGTTATAAATTTATGGTTTTGTTCAAAGTCACGTCTATAAAAATTAATGTTTTCTTAAAAGAAGTTTTGGGTCTTGTATTGTATAAAATTGAAGTTGGAAATTGCAATTTGCATGGTTTGAAAGTGTTTGTCATGTGCATTGCATCTCATGAACATGAATAATATATAGAACAAAAGTTAGAACCGAATTAGTGAACAACGAATAGAAATCAATTAAATTAACAGCCGACTGAATAGAAATGACTTGAATGTAATTGAATTGTGCTTAAATTTGTTTGTTTAGGTCAGATGCCGCATCTTTAACGCATTGTTAACACGTGTTTTAGGAAACCCACTATGAGTAACACTGTTGTAAAGATATGTTCAAATTGTATTTATTTTCTGATTGATAAATTATATTGGTTTCTGAACTAATACTTTTTATTGACTAAATGATGATCTTATTTTCTGAACTGTATTTGTGGCATCCACAATATATTGCTATTGTTATTGATATTGTTATCGTTATTGTAACAGAGATCTCTGTCAGTTCCAATTCTTGAAACTATTGCCTATTGTTTGATGGTCATCAATTGATTGTTCGGTCTTTAAGACCTATTGTATTGTTGCTATTGGATGTACCACGTATGACTTATATGAATCTAAATGATTGTTAAATTGACTGATTGAATGATTGATTGACACAAGATATTGATTGAGAAAATGTTCTATTGATAATCGATCGTTTCAAATGTTGTGAGGACATCATTCATAACCCCTTTACGCAGTTGTTATTTACTGGGCTCTAGCTCATTGTTTATTATATATATGTAGGTAATTGGGCACCGGATCAGAGTTAGCAGCGTTGACCCGAACCCTGTTTTTGTTAAGCCAACTACTGTGCCTCATTGCGTGATTCCGAACCATTGCATGTCAGGGTTTATTGGGTGATTCAAATTCACCCTTTTGACATTGTATTTATGAGACAAGCATGTTTATTGAGTTTTGTTAATTGTTTTTGGCAATGGTATTTGATTCCTTAGCTTATGTTTTGTTATGAACACATGTGTGTTATGGACTTAAGTGTTTGTATAATTCTAAGTGTATGAAATTTGTTTTGTTTATTTAAGTCCCCACAACTCATTGGATGGTATTTTCTAGGGAAATTTGGCTATAAATCCCCTTTACCTTCCTTTCATTGTTAGAAAGACTAAGAAAAAAATTATACTTTCTAAACCCCCTCATAATTATAAAGTCTTGCATAAATGACAAAATTTATTATTTAAATATTTTATCAGACTATTATACCCTCACATATACACAATCCAGATACAAAATTTATCTTCTCTCTCGTCTTTCACTTCTAACCCTAGCTTCCTCCATGGCCGGAGCTGTGTCATTCCTAAGCTCCAACGATCTCTTTCCGCATCTTCTCAACTCTCCTCCTTCAACTCTCCTTCAACTGTTCATCTTCTATCTTGTCTCTCTCTTCTAACCCTAGCTTCCTCCATGGCCGGAGCTGTGGAGAACTTGCAAATCGCGCTGATACATATATATATATATATATATATCTATATATATGTGTGTGTTTGTGTGTTTTGAGATTTGAATTCGAATATATATATCTATATATATGTATGTTTTGAGTCTTTAAGATCGGAGATTTGAATGATTGCATAGATCGGTCTCGGCGATCATTTGATTTGAACTCAAAAGCTCAAAGATTTAAAGTAAAATTTGAAAAATCTGTGTGTATGAAAAATCTCAAGATTTTGAAAGCTCAAAGTTTCAAAAATCTGAAAAATCTGTAAAATCTGCAAAATCTGAAGAACCGGGGTATGAAAAATTGAGATTTCTCTAAAATTTTCAGATTATAGGCCTGATTCAAGGATTATAGGCATGATTCAATGTTTTTCAGAGTAAACATCGATTGATTCAAGGATTATAGGCCTGATTCAAAGCTCAAAGCTCAAAGTTCCATCGATTTTTCAGAGTAAACATCAAATTTCATTTGATAGAACCAGAGTAAAATTTTACTCTGGTTCTATTACTCTGTTTTTTTCATTTGACAGAACCAGAGTAAAATTTTACTTTTATACAGAGTAAAATTTTACTTTAGTTTCAGAGTGTAAAATTTTACTTTCATACAGAGTAAAATTTTACTCTGAAATACATAGTGAAAATGTCTTAATAGGAGAGCTGATAGATATGAGGGTAATATAGTAAAAGAAACAAGTTTTAAAATATCAGGGGGTTTTGAAAGTACTTATATAATTCTTGTCCTTTTGAAAGAGAAATTAGATAGTGAGGGGGCTATGACCAAATCCCCCTATTTTCTATTATTGATTGCCTTCCGCAGCCCCTATTGCGGTGTTATTGTCATTATTGTTAAGTAAGCCTTTGGTAATCACGAATTACTGACCGGTTACAGCGCTAAACCTATAGGGGCAGATTTGGGTCGTGACACATAGACTGCTTAATTTACATCCACTAACTAAGTGGACGAATACGTAATGATTTTCTCAATCGACCAAAGTTCAGTAGGATAACGGATGAAAGGCCACATAATTCAACTCGATCTGAACACCCTTAATTTATCTATATTTATGCTAATATATAAAATAACACAAATTTCTTAGTGTAGATGTCACAATGTTTTAATTTACCCACAGATTGCAGGGAATAAACCTATTAGTGTGTTAGGGTTATAAGGATTTAATTTGGTGCATATAAACTGACCCATGATATTCTACATATAAAAAAAATGTAAATAAAATAAAATAAATTTAACTACCTCAATTATAAGCAATATTTTAAAATAGAGAAAAACTGTCACACCAGCTTAAAATAGAGAAAAATATTTTACAAGAATATTTTTTATACAAGAATATTGGGAAATTGCCATTCAGGTGGGTCTTTCAAAAATAATCGTACTACAAAATTTTAATAATATTGGGTTTATAACTTTAATAATTAAAATTTATAAATTTCATTATTAATTTATAATTTTTTTCACCATCCACCGGTAGGCTATTTTTCCTAATAATATTAAATATATTGAAAATATTGTTAAAATATTTGGTGTAACATTTACTTATAATTTAGTATGAAATAAAAATAATTTAACCAAAATTGAAATAATTAATGATCGAGAAACATGAGGTTTGGCATAAAACGAATCAAGATCCTCTCCTTCATCTCTCTCTTTAACTCCCTTCTTGTTAGGCAATTGGGCCCATTTTTGGGTCCAATTTTGATGATCCAAAATGTTCATATTTTCAGATTTGTTGAGTATATCATACCTGTAAAAAATCAAGTTGATCGGATATCAGAAACTACATGTTTAGATCATCGAACTACAAATCATTTTTTAAAAAAAACTAATAAACAATTTTCCGAACACATGCTTTCTGATATCCGATCAACTTTGATTTTTTACAGGTATGATATGCTTAACAAATCTTAAAATGTGAATTATTCGGATCATTAAAATTGAATCCAAAAATGGGCTCAATAACCTAGCAAGGAGGGAGTTAAGGAGAGAGATGAAGGAAAGGATAACCCAAAAAACCAGTCTTCATACTTTTCAACCATTGAATATAATAATTTTGTAGTATAATTATATTGATTTCTCTTAAAAATTTGGGTAAATTAAAAATACACCTCTTGAGATTTGATTAACATACGAATCACCCCCTATGGTTTTGAAAATTACATTCCACCCCCTGAAGTTTTTAATTTCATAACAAATCACCTTTTTTATTAATAAACCATCAAGTCAATCAACAATTTTTAATGATGTTAAAAATAAGTTTCAATTAATAATTTAAGTAATTTTATTATCGTATAGGAGAGAAATTATGAATTTCATTTTTTTAGTTAATTCTGTTAAATAAAAAATTCTAATAAGGGGGTATTTGTAATTTTTCAAACCACAGGGAGCAATCTGTATTTTAAGTAAACCTCAGAAGGTATATTTGTAATTTACCCAAAATTTTAATAACACTTTGCATCATTTTTATTAATAAATCATTAGTTATATAAGTAAGAAAATGATATTATTATTTTTATTAGACTGAAATGTATATATTTTTCATTATACCTTTACTATTTGCACTAGTCTCTGTCATGTTAGCCTAAAAGAAAATAGTGGAACACCAATAAATTTTAAATAGTGGTCTTATGAATTGTTTGATCCTCATTTTTTCTTATAGATCTAAAGGTCTAGTTTTAGTGTGAATTACATAAATGGCCAAGTATAAACGTGCGTATGTTATGTGTTGAGGGACAAATGTGAGTTTTCTCATATTACTGAAATTACTAAATGTAACACTTAAAAAAATCTTCTTAGTGTACTTTTTTAAAACGTAACACTCCAATGTAATACTCAAAAAAAAATAACACTCTAGTGTAACACACTAAAAAATTTCTTAATGTAAACGTAACAACATAACATTTAAAAAAAACTCCTTATTGTATTTTTCCCAAACATAACACTCCAATCAATGTAATACACAAAAATTTTTTAGTATACTTTTTTCAAATGTAACACTCTCAAACATAATAACGTAACATTCCAAAAAAACTTTTTAGTATACTTTTTTCTCAAACGTAACACTTCAATGTAATACACAAAAAAATTTCTTAATGTACTTTTCTCAAATGTAATAATGTAAAATTTAAAAAAAAATAATTTAGTGTATTTTTTCTAAATGTAACACTCCAATCAATGTAATACACAAAAATTTCTTAATATATTTTTTTCAAACGTAACTGTAGACCGCCCGAACTCCGCTCCGCGTGCGAGGGCGCGAATTGTAGTTCTTAGCTACTACAGTTCGAACTCCTGTCACGGTTCTGAATCTAATCTCACAAAGTGCAATGTAAGACTGATAAATCACCAAACAGTCCAAATCCGGCAAATCGTTTTGGAAAACCAATTTTAAGTAAGAAGTGCCAAACATGGACTACTTTGCCAGATTTTAGAGTCACCACCTAAATATTTTATTTTGGGAAATTTAAGAAACCCTGACTCGTGCCTAAGGCCACGTGTCCGTCATCACCAAAGTTGCCTCGGCTCGGGAACTTGGGTACGAGAGGGGAAGGTTCTGAAATGAGCACCCCCGCTCGCCCGATCAAAGGATCGGCCTCCACTAACATGATATGTTATTTTGAAAACACGTGTTCTTATTCTGATTTATTAGCTAGCTTACTATGTGATGCGCATAGCACACAAGTATAGACTAGATCGCCTGAATTGGAACAAAACAATTCAATGTTTGTTTTTTAAAATGGTTTGAAGTTGCTACTCGCAAGTAGGTTAAGACGTGGATTTGCCACCCTCGAGTGAGCTTAGAAAACAACATGATTTTGCCACTCTCAAGTGGACTTGAAACTCACATTTTGATGAATTGTTCCAATTCAGGCAATCAAGCCTCCACCCACAGGCATTCAAGCAGTTATAGCAGTTAAGCACATAGCCTCATGGCAAGCATGCTAAACATGGCAACACTTACACGCATGCAAGGATGCTAAAGCGTAAAAGCTTACATAGTACTCCGAGCCAAAACAAAAGCTATGTTAGAAATCAATGCATGATCCTAGCTATGTTAAGAATGCCTAATACAACACATGCAAAATGCAACTAAGATAGGCTTGGCTATTCTAAGATGTCATGTGAATGTAACTAGATAACATGTATTCAAATTGGTATTGAAATACAATGCAGTTAGTATGATGCGCCGAGCCTGGTGCATGTAAGACAGATGAATGAATGCAAACATGCGAAGCATAAGTATGCTAATTGAAACATGCCCTAAAACTAACCATCAAAAGCTGGTAAATAAAAGGGAGAAAGAAATGGGGGTTGGAAGACATGTATCACACACACGCACACTTATTACAACAGTTGCGCCCTCTCGACGGAGGGTCCGAATAATAAGCTAACTAGCTAATCTATACTTTAAACTAATTATTACAAAACAAAACTAATTAACTAATCCTAGTTAACTAATTAGTTATTACAACACAAATTGATTAGCTAAGTGCATCAACTAATTAAGTACAAAACCAAATCAGTAGCTAGCTAAGCAAAGCAGCTAAGTAAAGCAGTAAAGAGATGTCCTCAGGGCGAGAAGTGCATGCATGCTCGGTCGCCTCGTTCGGAAATCCATCGCTATGCCCCAACTCGCCTCTATTTGCATTTGTTTTCAGAACACTGCACAAGCCTCCAGATAGCTTTTGCACCACCATGGAGACTTCTAGGAAGGTTGCCGACCACTTATCAGTGTTGTAGACCACCTGCCGACCACTTACATTTGCTGCAGACTAGAAAAAGTGGTCGGCCAGCCACTTTTACTGGTCGGCCGACCAGAAAATTCTGCACAACTCCAGTTTGTTGCAACAGAGAACAAGAAGGGGCACGGTAGTGTATTTGCAAGATATGTGTGCACGACCACCCTTCCTATCATTTCTTAAGCTCAAGGGAGTGTGGTTCTCGACTCTCAGGCCACCAACCAAGCATTGCAATGCACGGTGGTCGAGAAGCCAAGATTGCACAATTCAATGTAAATGAATGCACAAATAACACATAAGGGCCTTAACCTCTATCATGCATGATCAAGAGGGTCGGCGACCGAGAAATGAGGCACATTTCATCACTTCAAGTATGAAACGTCTTTCGTTTCTCGTTGGACTAACACCCTTTCCAAACACCATGAAATGCAACAACATGCCAAACACAATGCAATGCAACATAAGCATGTCAAAACAAAGTCCTTAAGCATTGAGGCACACAACACTAAGGCTATACAATGCAATGCAAAATGGACTAAACCAACCCCCAAGTGGACTTCATACATGCCAAGACAATGGCCAAAACACTCTTGAAAGATGGCATAAAAGGCTAGAAAATGCATGCTTATGCATTGACTCACCAATTAAGTATAAGAGCACAACTCTCAAAAGTGCTCAAGGAGTGACAAATGTAAGAGTATAGCCACACTATAAGCACTGAAATCATGTATGAAATGATGCCAAATCATTCAAACAACACAAGCATAGCATGCAAGAGGGCCTAAGGCGCAAGGCCACCAAGGAGGACTACACAAGAGGCATGCAATATATGGCACAAATGATTGAACCAGCCATGGACAGAGCTTAATTAGGTCAAAACAAAGACCAAAATATGCTGAGATGGGAGCTCACAAGTCTAGACAAGCATGCATACAAGCTAGGCCACAAACAAGGTAATAATGCATGACCCTTAGAGGCACTCAAAGGGTGAAAGAAATGAGAACATGGCAATGCTATATGCTCTGAAATATCATGATAAATTATGCCAAATCATGCACATGTCACAAATGAAGCATGCTAGGAGGCTCAAAGCTTGAAACTAGCATAGGCACTTGCACTATAGCTATGCAATACATGAACCACATGGCCAAGACAACCCAAAACAGTCCTAGAGCATGCCAAAACAATGCTAAAACATGTATGGAGCAAAGCCAAAACAAGCTAGCATGAAGGGTCAAAACATTAAGTAAGCTAGGCCAATGAGCATGATTACACTACACCTACCAAAACCTAGCATAAGATGACTTTACTAACAAAAATCAGAGTTGTAACATGGTAAAACAAGACCAAATACACACTGAAATGATAGCCCAAAAGCCTAGGCAAGATGGCATGCACATTGGCTCATACTTAAGGCATAAAGCACCAACCCTCCAAAGCATTGAATGAGTGAAAGATGTGAGGGCATAGCAATGAAACATGCTCTAAAATCACATACCAAATGATGCTAAATTATATGAATAGCCCAAATAATGCATGCTAGTGGACTCAAAACACAAAGCTAATGAACAAGAATGCACTATGGCTCTACAAAGCAAGGCATGCATGACCCAAAACACTTAAATCAGACATAGAGCATGGCAAAACATGAAGGAAAGCTTCTTGGAGTAGAGCCAAAAGCATGCTAGAATAATGGTCAAAAGCATGATGCATGTTAGGCTAGTGAATGGAAATACACTACAAGTGCAAGGAGCATGCAAGAGGCTATCAAACCAAACCAAAACAGAGCTAAGGCATGGTAAAACAACACCAAAAACATGCTGAGATAGAGCCAAAACATGCTAAAAAGGTGAGCTATCAACTTGAGCATGTAAGGCTAGCTTGCAAGGATTACATTACAAGTGTATAGAGCATGTAAGAGTGGCCTAAACTAAGCCAAAACAAAGGTATGCCATACTGAAATAACGCCAAAAATAGGCTGAGATGGAGCCAACATATGCTAGATAAACATGCTCAAACATGAGGCCAACAAAGCAAGCAACCAAGATACAAGGAGAGGGGATGACCCCCTCCTATTTGGGACCTCAAAACACACTTTCCACCACTGAAATTCCTTTGAGTTTTAGTGGTGAGAAGGCCAAAAAGAGGTGGTCCCAATAGCTTAAAAGGATAGCTCAAAACAAGGCTAAACAAGGCATAAAATGGGGGTAGACCACCCCCAACACCAAAGAGACCTTAAACAAACATGTTAAGCACTTGAAATCAGAACTTTTTGTAGTTTAAAGTTAGGCCCAAAACATCATGCAAATGGGGCCAAAAGCTTAATTAAAACAAAGCTTTAAAGGGGTTAGAGACTTACCCTTGTAGAACAACTTCAAGGAAGCAACTCCAGCAACCTTAGCAACCTTTTTGGATCAAAAGCAGTCCAAAAAACACAAAACCAGCTTCAAAATGCCTCAGCAACAAGAGTGTGGTGTTTCACTATGTGCTTGTGTGCAAAAGTGTGAAGAAAAGGCACTTTTAAGCACAAATATGAGATAAATGAGGAATTATAGAGATAAAGATGTATGTATATCTCCAATGGAAAATTCTCAACCTGAGGTGTGGGGGCCGAATATTGGGAGTCGTAGAGATGCTGTATAATCGAACTTGGAGTCGAAATATATAGCACTCGGCGCCGTCTGGCACGCTCGAATCTTATCCTATTCGGCTCAAATAGCCGGTCGAGCAAGGGGCCGAATGAAAAGCGGTTTACAATTGAAGCCGAATGGCGAATTGAAAGTGGACCCAATCCCGAGGCCCAAGAAAGAAAAGATATAAATAAAAGAACACCAGCTAGGAAGAGGTATGTGAGAACTATTGTGCTTAAACTTATAATACAAGTAATCCTAAGTGCAGAGACTAACTTGCCCGTCGGAGTGCTAATTCCGGCACCCCCGACCGGAATGTTTATTCCTTTTCAGGTGATTAGCCGAGGATCATTAGCGTCCCCCAAGATCAGAAGAGTATTTCTAAACCACTTCTCCACAATTGGCACCATCTGTGGGAATACTCAAACACATCCATGGCGGGCGTACTGGAAGACCCTCCGATAGTCACTGATGAAACCATGCAGAGAGACAACCTCACTCCAACAAACATACTTGGAGCGGAGACTATCCCCGCGAGACGCGCTTTGAACTTCGCCTTACCCTCGACTCCAGAGCATGAGGCAATGCAAGCGATCATGGAACAAGCAAAGCAAAACAAATAGAGGTTGGAGAACATGATCACTGAGAACGAACGTCTCCGTCAGGATTTGGCCTTAAAAGTGGCAAAGTCCAAACAAGCTGTACGCCAAGATCAGGAACGACCTGTGAGGGCAGGTGGTCGACGATCTCGAGCCCGACAACAAGACACTGATAGCGACTCTGACTCATTATCCCCGAAGCCCAAGAAGAATGGACGATCTCAAACTTCCAGTTCCTCTGAAGAGAGTCCTCGTATAAGGCATAAGCGCAGAAGAAACAGCTCAGATGAAGAAGACCAGCATGATCCCTTTGTACGACGGATCGCCAGGGCGGTTCTACCCAAAAAGTTCAAAGCTCCGTCGTTCACTCTCTATGATGGAAAATCAGACCCCACCGATCACATCCATCACTACAAGCAAGCCATGACATTGCATGCAGACGACGAGGCCCTTATGTGCCGAATATTTCCCAGCAGCTTGGGACCATTGGCTGTCAGGTGGTATTATAAATTGGAGCCGGCTTTGATCAAAAGCTTCCACCAATTACAGAAATCTTTCAGGGCCAAATTCATCACCAACGAGGTCCAACCGAAACAAGCCAACTCACTCTGGGCAATGCAGATCCAGCCAGGAGAAACACTAAGAGCATATTCAGAGCGCTATTGGGAGTGCTTTAATCTTATTGATGACGCTTGCAACGACTCTATGGCCATCACCGCCTTCAAAATGGGTTTGCATCCTGACAGTGCTCTCCACAGTTCTTTGACTAAAAGACCCCCCAAGACGGTCTGGGCGTTGATGAAAAAAGTTGAAGAATACTGCAAAGTGGAAGATGACGCTTTGCAAGTTAAAGCCGGAAACATGGCAAATAAGACAGCTCCTGAAATTGCTCAGCTAATAAATTCTGTACCACTTCAGAGCCCTGAACCACAGCATCGGGCCAAACGGGACAAGAGACGAGATTCCCGCCGATCAAGCGACCACTGCTCCCACCGAGAAAGTGAACAACTGCAAGTTGACAGCAGGCGCGTGAGGGGTGCCGACAAGAAATATACGGAGTTGACAGAGTCGATCAATGTGGTTATGTCCAAAACCCAACACCTTCCATTTTTCAAGTGGCCGTCGAAAATGGTGAGACCTCCCGACACGAGAAGATGGGATAGACGGTGTGAGTATCACACGGACCATGGCCATGATACTGAGAGTTGTTATGCATTGAAGGATCACCTGGAGGAATTGGTACAAAATGGCCGCCTACAACAGTATGTCTGAAAATGCAACCCAACCAAAGCAATAGCCTTAAGACAGGATTTACCTCCGCTTGGCGTGATCCACGTGATATACAGGCTGCCAATGTCATCGGCGGTGCATACGATTCAGTCGAATCCCGACCCTCAAAATCAACTTACTCCGGCTAAACGGCCCCATGAAGCCGTAGGCATTACTTTTGATGATTTAGATTTGGCCGGAGTGACACTGCCCCACATTGATCCCTTGGTAATTCAGTTACGCGTAAACCAATTCACAGTTGAGCGCGTACTCATTTATCTGGGAAGCACATCGGAGGTCATGTACTACAAGACATTCACCAAACTCGTCTTCTCCGAATCAAATCTCTCTCCGGCTCCTTATCTACGATTCGGCTTCAACGCCAATCCAGAGTACCCCTTGGGGAACATCACACTACCTGTTCGAGCGGGCTCCTGAACAGTGGATGTAGAATTCTTGGTTGTCAAGTTGCCATCGCCGTACAATCTCATTATGGAGCAAACTTGGTTGCACACCATGCAGGCCGTGCCGAGTACGTATCATCAGCTGCTACGCTTCCCGACGGAACGCGGCATTGAACAAATCCGCGGCTCCCAGAAATCAGCACAAGCATGTTATTTCCTCGCTGGAAAGACGACAAAGGAATTGCAAGTAAATTCCATTGAGGTGCCGGATCGGGAGAGCCTCGACGATGTTGGGCGGCTTCCAAGTGAAAAGGCCACGGAAGGCCTAGACCAAGTTGAAATTGACGGAAGCCCAGAGTTCTTCATGGTCGGCGCCTCCCTGAGTCAAGCCGATAGACAGCAGCTAATCTCTTTCCTGCTCAGCAACCTTGACGTCTTTGCGTGGACTCTATACAAGATACCGGGTATAGATCCGTCCGTTTCACAGCACCGTTTGAATGTTGACCGTAAATGCAAGCCGATTATTCAGAAAAGCCGGCGGTCAGCCGCAGAGCACACCACCACCGTTGTTGAGGAGGTTGACAGGCTGCTTGACGCAGGGGCAATCAGGGAAATGAGCTACCCTACATGGCTCTCTAATACAGTGGTTGTGAAGAAGAAAAATGGGACTTGGCGAGTGTGCGTCGATTTCACAGACCTAAACAAAGCCTGCTCCAAGGATTGTTTTCCCCTACCCAGAATTGACCAACTTGTAGATGCGACGGCACGCCATCAGCGCATGAGCTTCCTCGATGCTTACAGAGGCTACCATCAGATCGACATGCATCCTGAGGACCAAGAAAAAACTGCATTCCTCACCCCAAGAGGAACCTACTGCTATAAGGTTATGCCTTTTGGGCTGAAGAATGTAGGGGTAACTTACCAAAGACTGGTCACGGCTATGTTCAAGGAGCAACTCGGCCACACTATGGAAGTGTACATTGATGACATGGTGGTCAAGTCCAGAGAAGAGCAAACCCATCTAGCCGATCTGGAAGAGACGTTCGGCATCTTACACAAATACAAAATGAAGCTGAATGCTTCCAAATGTGCGTTTGGGATCGGCTCCGGCAAGTTCTTGGGTTACATTGTCAATCACCGGGGAATCGAGGCCAACCCGAGGCAAATCACAGCAATCTTGGAACTTAGCTCCCCTCGTTCAGTAAAAGAGGTTCAAAAGTTGATGGGGATGGTCGCCGCACTCAACAAGTTAATCAGTCGGTCTACAGATCGCTGCCGATAATTCTTTCATACACTACGGCAGGGCAAAGCTTTTGAATGGTCCGCCGAATGCGAAACCGCTTTCAACGGCCTCAAGACTTACCTCCGTTCAGTACCACTCTTGACAACACCTGCTGCTGGTGACCCGCTGTCACGACCCCAACCCGCCCCTAGTAGGATGGTGCCGTGATGGCCAGTAACCCGTAGTTACCGAAGGCCAACTTTCAAAATCACACACAATCAGAGTATAATCTATGGGGCTAACAAGAGCGGAAGCAATAACAAAATACAAATGGTCCATAAGAGCTGTGCATAAGTCAAATGAAATGGCATACATCTTTACATAACTTTACAACTTATAGAATATACATTACATCTTGACAAAAGGCTTCTCAAGCCGACATAAACAAAGTACAATATATATACAAGTCAAGAAACATCATCCACAGAACTGCCGACGTCATTACAAGATTGCCGACCTAACATGCATACAAAACATCGGCACAAAACACATCTCGGCGTAGCCGACTTCTTGCTTGGAACCTACATATATATAGAGAGGGTGAGTATTGAAACCCAGTGAATGGTACAAGTAATAAAGGGGTTAATGAATGATCCCGAGGTTCGTGTTAAAACAGTACGTACATATCATAGTTGTTTCAAAACATACCTATAGCATAGCTTGTTCAAAACCTTTCGTATAACTTAGCTTGCATCAAAACATATACTTAGCATACTTGTGTCAAAACATGTACTTAACGTAACTTGCAAAACATGCACTTAACATAACTTGTATCAGAACATGTACTTAGCATAGCTTACATCAAAACATACTTAGCATAACTTGAACCGAAACGTATTCTTAGCATAACTTGCATCAAAACGTGTGCTTGGCTTAACTTATAACAAAACATACCCACCCGTTCATAGACCGTCGGTGGCAAAACAAAGGTGCTACTTAGGCTTAAAGTCCCCTAGCACGGAAGGACTATGCTACTTAGGCTTTAAGTCCCCTAGCACGGAAGGACTATGCTACTTAGGCTTTAAGTCCACTAGCACGTACGGACTCCAAAAGGTTGTGCTACCAATGTTTTAAGTCCACTAGCACGTACGGACTCCAAAAGGTTGTGCTACCAATGCTTTAAGTCCACTAGCACGTACGGACTCCAAAAGGTTGTGCTACCAATGCTTTAAGTCCACTAGCACGTACGGACTCCAAAAGGTTGTGCTACCAATGCTTTAAGTCCACTAGCACGTACGGACTCCAAAACAAAACTCATACTTAGCAATCAAAACTTATTCTTAATATATAAAAATACGAGTAATCATTCATGCTTAACAAATACTTTTCAAAACAAGGCAAAACAAAGCTTATCAAAACCTTATAACATAACTTTATTAAAAATACCACTCACTTAGTTCTTAGGACGTCGGATTCACAGCAAGGGTCCAAGTCCTACAAACACATAACAAGTCTACTGAACATACTTCTCAGAACAAGTCTTACATGCATGCAAATGATCTCGGAAAACATGCTGGGAGTCAAAACACTATTTTACATGTCAAGGGGACATGCTGGGTACCAACCAGGCCTTTGCCGAGGTCCCACACCTCCTAGCCGAGGTGTGGTTGCCACGGCTTCGGCGTGCAACTGCATGCCGAGGTTCATACAAGACAAACCAAAGGTGCAAGTGATCATGCAAGGTAGGCCAAGGTGAGATACGATGCTTGGCCTGAGTGTGAGGTCTAGGTGAGAGTGATCTCGGCGACTACATTTCGGGGAGCGAAGTCTGGAAATCTGGGTTTCCACCCGTGAAGAACATGAAGAACATGAACATGAAAAACATGAATGAGATGAATGCCAAAACCATAACTTCCTTATTCAAAATCTGGGTTTTCATGTTATGAGTTTGAAAACATGGACCTAGGCACCCATACTTGAAGATCATATAAAAACAAACATGAAAACATGAATCTTGGCATGAGCTTTCGGATCAAAACATGACTTTTCTTGAAGAACACTTGAACACCATTTTCTCTCTCCAAAACCGAACTTCAAAACAATGCATGGCTTACAAATCATATTCAATCATGCAATGCGATAACATAAACATCAAGAACATCATACATTGATCAAGAATCTAACCTTAGAACACGAATCTAACGGTTCGATCTCTAGGAATCAGGCTTGGATCTCTACTCCCTCTCTAGAACTCCTCTCCCTCTTCCTTAGAGCTTCTCTCTCCTCTTCAAAACAAAGATGTAACAAATGATAGGTTTCTCTCTCTGCCGGCTGATTTAACACTCAGCTCGGCCACGTGGCACTACCGGGTTGGTCCTCTTCAAAAGGTGACTGATTGACAAGACAAGGCTCTGACAAAGCGTATCTAACAAGCTTCACAGCAAACACCCCGGCAAGTGATGACATCAGCAAAAGACAAGACATCGGCAAACAAAGGACAATGACCTCAGCTAAGAACAACACTTCGGCAGTAAGGAAACAATGACATCGGCTTGGGAGGACAGAGCCTCGGCAACTAAGATGACAATGATCCCGGCTAGGAAGGACAACACTTGGCTGAACTGTGCCACACCTCGGCCTAGGTCATACCACTTCCAGGACAAGATCACTTGGGTTCAAGATAACATCTCGGCCCAGATAATACACATCTCGGCCTCGGCGACACACACCTCGGCCCAGATGATAATCATCTCGGCCAATATGCCAGAACAAGGGTAGAGGTCAAACAAAGGGATTCCAAAACAGTTAAAGGCTTAAGATGACCTCGGCTTAGATCAACCTAGGCTTCACATGACCTAGGCTTGACATAACAAGGGAGGAACAAAGCATACATATACACTTAGGCAAATCAAATACATGCAAAACAAGACACAATTCATGGTAGCAAATCCTAACATGGCAAAATCATATAAGTGCATGCAAGCATGACTAGGGCATGAAATGTGGGTTGTTACACCCGCTCATTTTGTATCTGGCAGTTTCTGACAAGGCCGTCAGCGCCGTACTGATAAAAGAAGAGATGGGGGAGTAGCGGCTAGTGTATTATGTGAGCAAGGCAATGGTTGACGCCGAAACATGCTACCATCCGCTGGAAAAACTCATCCTAGCCCTAGTCATGGCGGCAAGAAAACTGATACATTACTTCTAAGGACATAGCATTGGGGTGCTAACAGATTATCCCCTCCGATCAGTACTACGAAGTGCAGAAACATCAGGACGTGTTTCAAAGTGGGCTCTTGAACTCGGCCAGTACGACATTTAGTTTCTTCCTAGAACCTTAATCAAGGGACAGGTGCTAGCCGACTTTGTTGCCGAATTCACTGGGGGTCTTGTCGATTTCAAGTCCGATGAAATTCGACCGGAGCCGAACTGGAGAATTTATGTTGGGGACATCTGGCGGTTGTATTGTGATGGATTATCCAATTAGCGGGGCAGCGGAGCTGGAGTTGTGATCATGGCTCCCGACGGCGCAATAATTGAGCAGGCCGTCAAGCTCGGCTTCGAAGTGTCAAATAACAAAGTCGAATACGAAGCCCTTCTAGCCGGTTTGCGGAATGCACATCTTCTGGGTGCTCGGTGCTTACTTGTATTTTGCGATTCAAAACTGGTGATCAATCAGCTAAAGAGAGAGTACACGGCAAAAAACGACTGTATGGTGGCTTACATGAAAACGGCCAACTCCTTGCTGGCAAAATTTGACCATCATGAATTGAACCAGATAACACGTGATCAAAACACACATGCAGATGCCCTTGCCAGCCTAGCCTCTGCCATTAACTCAGAGATTAAACGGACCATCGAAGTAGGTTTCATCCCGGAACCGAGCATTGGCCCTTCTGAGGAAGTCCAAGTCAATATTATAGAATCTGGACCGAGCTGGATGGATCCCATTGCTGTATTCCTATTTTCTGAACAGCTCCCAGAGGACAAGAAAGAAGTGCACAAGCTGCGAAACAAAGCCCTGCGATACTACTTGGATCCGCAAGAAAGGCTTTATAAAAAATCCCTCTCTGGTCCATATTTAGAATGTGTACACCCTGACAAAGTCGAAGAGCTTCTTATTGAAATACATGAAGGCAGTTGTGGTGCCCATTCTGGTGGGCGCTCTTTAGCCCATAGAGCTATAACACAGGGGTATTACTAGCTGACAATGAGAGCTGATGCCGAATGCTATGTGAAGAAATGTGAACAGTGCCAGAAGTTCTCCCCGTTAACCCACCTGCCTGCTGAAGAGTTAAGCTCCATTACCAGTCCCTGGCCGTTCGCCCAGTGGGGACTTGACATCGTGGGACCATTGCCAAGGGCCCCAGGGAACAAGCGATACTTGATCGTCGCGATAGATTATTTCACAAAATGGGTCGAAGCGGAGGCATTAACGCACATTCGAGATGCTGATGTTAAGCGCTTTGTATAGAGAAATATCATAACGCGATTCGGCATTCCAAGAGCTCTTATTTTAGACAACGGCACCCAGTTTGATTGTGGCGTCTACCGAGAGCTGTGCAGCAAGTATGATATCCGGTCTTACTTTTCTACGCCGGCTTACCCACAAAGCAATGGTCAAGCTAAGGCCTCTAACAAATCCATCTTGGACGGCATCAAGAAGAGGTTGGAGAAAGCAAAAGGCAAATGGGTCAAAGAATTGCCGAGTGTACTGTAGGCTCATCGAACTACGCCGAGGCGATCCACTGGAGAAACGCTGTTTGCTCTATGCTTTGGAACCCAGGCCATCATACCCCTGGAAATCGGCCACCCAACCCTGAAATCGCAAGTTTTTGATATGGGCCGAAATGACATGATGCTGGCTTTGGATTTGATTCTAATCGAAGAACGAAGAGATCGTGCCCTTGCGTCCATGGCGCGATACTAGTAGCAGCTTGCCAAGTCATATAATCAACGTGTTCAGCTGAGCCGTTACACAACAGGAGAGTTGGTCCTGAAGAAGGTACTTCCAGATGCCAAGAAGCCGGCAGACGGAAAATTGGGTCCAAACTGGGACGGCCCCTATCAGATTGATTCGATCGCAGGAGTAGGGGCATATCGGCTCAAAGACATGTCAGGAAGGAGTCTGCCACGGCCTTGGAATTCAACGCACTTGCGCAAATTCTATCATTAAACCCGACCTATGGGGAATTATTCACCATGTACACTTTCTAATTTTGTAATGCAAAGCTTTCTGTTTACTGACTGCCAAGTCCAGTTCAAAAGTGTTCCGATTAAAGCCTCCGGATTCGGAGCGCCCTTCGTGGATATCACGATTGGCCAAATAAAGCCTCCGGATTCGGAGCGCCCTTCGTGTATCACGATCGGCCAAAGTCTTCAGATTTAGAGCCCCATCGGCGCATGACGTCTTTGGGCCGATAAAGCCTCCGGATTCGGAGCGCCCTTCGTGGATATCACGATTGGCCAAATAAAGCCTCCGGATTCGAAGCGCCCTTCGTGTATCACGATTGGCCAAAGTCTTCGGATTCGGAGCCCCATCAGCGCATGACGTTTTTGGGCCGAGAAAGCCTCCGGATTCGGAGTGCCCTTCATGTATCACGATTGGCCAGTCTCCGGATTCGGAGCCCCATCAGCGCATGACGTCTTTGGGCCAATAAAACCTTCGGATTAGGAGCGCCCTTCGTGTATCACGATTGGCTAAAGTCTTCAGATTCGGAGCCCCATCGGCGCATGACGTCTTTGGGCCGATAAAGCCTCCGGATTCGGAGCGCCCTTTGTGGATATCACGATTAGCTAAATAAAGCCTTCGGATTCGGAGCCCCATCGGCGCATGACGTCTTTGGGCTGACAAAGCCTCCGGATTCGGAGCGCCCTTCATGGATATCACGATTGGCCAAATAAAGCCTCCGGATTCAGAGCGCCCTTCGTGTCACGATTAGCCAGTCTCCGAATTCGGAGCCCCATCGACGTATGACGTCTTTGGGCCGATAAGGCCTCCGGATTCGGAGCCTCATTGGCGCATGACGCATTTGGGTTGAATAAGCTTCCGAATTTAGAGCCAAGACTGTGCGTAACACGTATGCTGAATAAATATTTAGTGAAAAACGCCCTGTTATGACGAGCCGGCAAAAAGCGTTTGCACATTAAGGCATATAAACATTCGAAATAAAATGCTTGATTGTGATTAACTTGGGTCAACCAATGTCTATTCAATCACCTAAAACACGTTTATTCAAACATTTATACAATGGAACACATTGAAAATAAAACATTTTATTCGGAAACACGTGTGTGCCGAACAAAAATTACAATGAAACAAGCTGAAAAAATTACACATTGAAAATAAAACATTTTATTCAATCAGCCAATAATTACATAGTTTTAAACGCAATCTACGTTTGAGCATTACAATGAATATTTTTATCCGACGCCTCCCTCATCATCACTCTTTTCGATTTCAAAAATGGAAAAGGGAAAAAGATCATGCTGGTACAGCGGTAACGCCGAATTAACACCATTTGCTCGGAGGGCCTCCGCGGCTTGAAGTGGCTGGATCCAACAGTGCCTAAAGCCCCAGTTCTCGCACCGGCAGACCTCTTCTACAAGGTTCTCTTTGGTTTTATCGATCCCAACCTTCCGGCCTGCATGGAAGCCTTGTTCATAACCTATGGTCCTTGCGTTTTCTACGGCAAACATGCTTGCCGTATCTCGGTCGGCGATGGCGTGACTCAACAGCCGTTGGGTCACCCTCTCCTCTACGATCGGGTTAGATTGACCCGCTACATGTGGCTCGGCCGCTTTAGCCTTCCTAAGCTCCCTAAGCTCACGCTCGGCCTTCTCTGCGCAAGCCTCCAAACTGCGGATTCGTTTGTCCTTTTTCTCTATTTCCCGTCGAGCAGCGCGCAAGCGCGTGCCGACTTCATAGGCGGTGTACAGCCCCTTCACCGCCCCATGGATACCTTCTCGAAACACATTGAAGTCTTGTCGTCCAACCATCGATTGTTGGACTTCCGGTGGAAAGATCTGTCGAGCGAACTCGACCGCTACACCCGGATCTTTAACGATGGAATCTGCCTCAGTCATCGGTTTATTCCCCACGAAAATTGCAAAACTCAATGGTCGTGGCATCGCGTCTAGCTCGCCCCTCGGTCGCGGTCGCGGAGAGCTTCCCCGTTGCTGTTTTTCTTTTCGGGGTGATCTGCTTCGACAGGATGGGGGCTGACGTTTTTCCCGTTCCTTGGACGTCCTTCCTTCCATGCGTGTAGGCTTGTTGCTGCGATTCATTGCAGTGTCTAGCTCAGCCAACGTTCGTCCTTCTCCTCTGCTGTTGAAGAACAGTCTATTTGATATTCGCACTTGCCTCAGGCTAGTTTAAATCGAGTCTGAATAAGAATAAGTGGAATCACTGGCGCGAACTCACCCCATTTATTCTCAAGTATGCAGCGCCCCCGAGGCGACGTCATTAATGCCAAACGCCAAAAGCCAAATGCCGATCGATGTATGCCACAGTCACTCCATGAACTAGTCCTATTCGGCATATGAAGCTTATGCACTGGCTGGGGCAAGGGCAGATTTATTAATCTGATCGGCCAAAGCCAAAACATGCTAGAACAAAGGACCAAAAGCATGAAGCAAACAAGGCCACAAAAGAGGTGTTACACTACGCCTATCAAAGTCAAACATGGCATGACTTAAGCAACTAAAAACAGAGTTATGGCATGTCAAAATGAGCCCAAAAACCCACTTAGATGGCATCCCAAATGCCTAAGCATGATGGCATACACAATGATACATTCATGAGGCATAACATACCGACTCTTTAAAGCATTAAAGAAGTTACAAGTGCAAGCATATAAGCATACTATATGGATTGAAATAGCATAACAAGTGATGCCAAACCACTGAAATGGTCGAAATAGAGCATGCTATTGACTTGAGCACCCAAAGCTAACAAGCTAGATTGCATGGTAGCTATACAAAACAATGCAAGCATGACCAAGAAGACCAAAATTAGAGCTTAAGCATGTCACAACATGGCTAAAAGCTTCATGGAGTTAGGCCAAAACATGCAAGCATAGTAGTCTAAATGCTAGGTACATGTTAAGGCAAATCATGAGATTACAAGACAAGTATACAAAACATGCATGGTATGTCTAAACTAAGTCAAAACAGTGCTATATCATGGTAAAACAAAGCCTAATATATACTGAAATGAAGCTAAAACAAGCTAAGCAAACATGATACTAACATAGCCATTTATGCAAGCATTAAAGACAACAACGAGAGGGGATAACCCTCTCCTATTTAGGATACCAAAACCACCTCCCCACCACTGAAAATCCTCTGGATTTCAGTGGTAGAGAGGTCATGCAAAGCTAAGAACAATAGCCAAAAGGAATGGCCTAAAATGAGGCCTAACAGGGCCTAAAAGGGGGGAAACAACCCTAAACCTCAAAATGACCTTAAACAAAGTTCTAAAGCAAGAAAAATCATAACTTTTATCAGTTATAAGTTAAGCTTAAAACAATAAGCAAGAAGGGCTAAAGGCTTCAGCAATAAAGGGGTATCTAAAGCAAAGAACTCACCCTTGTAGAACCTCTTCAAGAAGAAAGCTCCAGCAGGTTTTCTGAGTTCAAACCAAGCCAAGAACACTAAAATCAACCTCCTAGCACCTCAGCAACCAAGGATGGTGTTCTAGTGTGTGTTTGTGTACAATAGTAAGACAATACTACACTTTTGAGCACAAAATAGGATCAAACAAGGGAGTATAGATACAAAACTATATCTAACTCTCCTAACCTAATTTTTCTGAACCCTGGAGGAGGGATAAGGGGCTCCCTCTTTATAGAAGTTCAAATTCTAAAGCTTCCAAGAGAAGCTAAGCAAAGGGCAAATCCCTTCATACACGTGTATGGAGGGGGTGAATTGTGGATGCCAGCTGCACCAGCTGGCACAAAATATCTGCATAAAGCAGATGAACAGGGTTCGACCACCAAAAATGGCCGATCGACCAACATAAGTGCCGACCGACCAAATATAGTGCCGATCAGCCAACACTCTTGGCCGATGGCAACAAAAAGGGGCTGATGGCATCATGCCCTAGCCGGTGGGTTGAGGGGATGGCAAACAAGCCACCCTATTCCCTTAGAAGCAAAAACACAAGTGTTTAGTCCACAACCAAGCACAAAACAGACAAGTTGAGAGATCTTGAGGCAAGGCGCGTAGCCGAGACCTCCGAGAACTCAAAACGAACACGAGCATGGATGATCATCAAGTGTTCAAACGATGACGTCCAAGTCTTGAGGATGGTCAAAAATGGGGTGTCTACAGCAGGGTCTTTAATTGCCGAAGCGTCAGAGGAGATTGGCGTGTTCTTTATCTTGGGTTGAATTACAAAGGGCACAGTCACCTCCGATTCCTCTAAACGAGGCTGTTTGTCGGCACGGTCTTCTTCCGAGCCGGCCTCGACCTCGGCAGGGCGCTTGTCCGCCCTTTGCTCAGCCTCTCGATCGGATTGAACAACCACTTCGGACTCAGCCAATCGGATTTGGCCCGTTTCCTCAATAACGGGCAAGGAGGGCTGAGATTCGGCAACAGGAAGTGAGGGCCGAGATTCGGCGGCGGGCGACATTTCAGACCGAATGGCCTCAGCTCTTCGCCGCGCGGCCAACCTCTCCGCGTTCCTCTTTTTTGCAAGTTGGGTGAGGCTTAACCTAACCATGTTCTCAGGGAGTGTGCCAGGAAGGTCCTCTAAGCCGTTGAAAACGTCGTCGAACAGAATGTCCCCTCGGCCTGAAGTTGATGGAGGGTCGACCGAATTGAGACCGGCTTGCTCGAAAGCCAATCTGAGAGCTTCTTCTACCTCCGCTTCGGACTGGTAAGATTCGCCAATCTCAACTACTTCCACCCGCTCTGAATCGGACCCCTCCAAACCAACTTGTCGCAGGTTTTTGAAGTCGGTTAAGATAAGCGCGGTAAGAAATTCTTCACCTTTTGGAATAGGGATGTTTTCTGACGCCGAGAAAGTGGTATAGGTCGGCTCGTAGCGAAACAGAACGTGGGCCGCCCTCCCCTGTTTCTGGAGACTTGGACGGCCGAAATATTTGAGCGCGACTTTGATTTCTGAAAGAACGGCGTCGTCCGTTGAAGTCAGGACCTTCTTCAAATCGTTTCCTGCACAAGCAAAACTAGGAGATCTCAAAAATGAAGTTTGTAGATATATAACAGAAAAGTATACATATATATATATAATAAACATAAGAAGCTACACGGCCACCTGGTTCGCCCCTCCGTCTAGGAATAGGGTCGAGGCGATCCTCGCCCTCGCCGAATTCCCAGTTGCCTTGGACGACGACCATAACATCATCGACTCTCTTCCCAGAGCTGGAAAGCATGGTTACTAGTTGATGGTCTGTGTCCTTGGCCCTAAGGAAATAACGCCCGTGCCGACCAGAAGACTTTGCCAAGGCGTAACAATGCCGAATAGCAGGAATGCTGAGGTTAATCCTAAGGTGACGGTTTAGAGCGATAATCCCCATTACGATTCTAAAAAAGTTGACATTGGGTTGGGAAGGGATTAAACCCCAATGGCAAAGCACAGCCCTAAGGAATGAGTGAAATGGAAAACGGACTCCACCCTCTGCGATTGATAGGAGAGGGAAGATAATCGTGGTTTCATCAGCCCTCTCCATCGAGGGTGCCGTCTGTCACAAGTGATAGACGGACATCGTCAGGAATGGAGAAATGGCGTCGGAAGCCAAAAATTCGATCCGAGGAAAGGAGATCTTTTAAATGTTTTGCCATTTCCTTGAGTCTATAGGAATATGCTAAAGCCAAAAACAAACCAAGAAAAAAAAAGATTCAGGGCAGAGAGGGAGAGAAATTACAAAAGATGAAGAGGATGGTAAAGAAAAGGAAGTTGCAGAGGTAATTCGGAAAGCAGTCCAGCGACGAGTGTCTAAGAGTGTGTATGTATTTGAAAAGACGTCGAAATTTTAAATCACAATAAATAGAAGTGTACGAAGGGGCGGGAAGTTGAAATGATAACCGAAAAGCGTGTGCTCAGACATTTGCATTGGAATGAGGTCAGCCACTGAATTTCGGCTCTGACTTTTTGAGTTCGAAACCAAACACTCCAGTTAACTGTCGTTGGAGGAGTGCTTGGGGGGTAATTGTGGGGGCCGAATATTGGGAGTTGTAGAGATGCCGTATAATCGAACTTGGAGTCGAAATATATAGCACTCGGCACCATCTGGCACGCTCGAATCCTATCCTGTTCAGCCCAAATAGATGGTCGAGCAAGAGGCCAAATGAAAAACGGTTTGTTACAATTGAAGCCGAATGGCGAATTGAAAGTGGACCCAATCTCGAGGCCCAAGAAAGAAAAGATATAAATAGAAGAACACTAGCCAGGAAGAGATATGTGAGAACTATTGTGCTTAAACTTAGAATACAAGTAATCTTGAGTGCAGAGACTAACTTGCCCGTCGGAGTGCTAATTCCGGCACCCCTGACCGGAGTGTTTATTCCTTTTCAGGTGACTAGCAGAGGATCATTAGCGTCCTCCAGGATCAGAAGAGTATTTCAAACCACTTCTCCACATGAGACAAGAGGGAGAAGGCTCCCTTATATAGAAAAACATGCAATAAGCTTGTTGAACAAGCTTTTGGCTCCAAGCAATCCCTCCATACACGTGTATAGAGGATGCCTTCTGTGCCCAACAGCTGGCACAGCTGGCAAGAAAATATTTGCAGGAAACTGCAGGAAAGCTGCCGACCAATTGAAGTGGTCGGCCAGCTACTTGCACTGGTTGGCCGACCAGAACAAGTGGTCTGCTAGGATGAAAAGTGGTCGGTAAGGGGGGAAAGGTGGTCTGCACAGAGAGAGGAAGGTGGTGGCATGGCTGCAGACCACTTTTTTGGTCTGCAGACCAGAAAATGTGGCTGGTAGACCAAAAAAAGTGGCTGGTCGGGAAGAAAAGTGGCTGGTAAGGCCAAA
Organism: Camellia granthamiana; assembly: GCA_036172215.1. NCBI lineage: Eukaryota > Viridiplantae > Streptophyta > Magnoliopsida > Ericales > Theaceae > Camellia > Camellia granthamiana. Next base: position 38,417,365 of record CM069905.1, read on the forward strand.
AAGTGGCTGGCAAGTATCCAAATTGAAGCCCCAGAAGTAAGCTTTCTAATGGTGGCAGCCTTGCATCAAAATTCCAACTGTACAAAAAGTTATGCCTGTTTTGGTGAAGTCGCACAATTTTGGTCTTACCCGGATTTATGCCGAACTTCTCCCAAACTAGTTTTCTTCTCTCCTTTCCTCTTTTCTTCAACTCCAAACCCCTAAATAAGGTGTTTTGAAAGATTTTTCAAGATTTCATCTCTCTTTCATTCATTTTCACTTTGTCCTCGCTCAGTTTACCGAAAAGTGCAACATTTAACGAAATGCGAGCCTCGGAACATCATAGGAACTTATTTTCAAAAATGTTTTGAAAGAGAGGGTTTTAAGGTCTAAAAACCATTCAAAATAGTTTTGGTCCAAAAAGGGGTGTGAAGTTGGGATTTGACTCTCTTCTTGCCGAAGAAATCGAACCTTTTCACTGCACATCTTCATCACCGAGTAAACCATCAGTAGCGCCCAAGTCTTAAGGGCGGTCAAAAATAGGGTGTCTACAGTAACACTCTAATGTAACATTAGAAAACTACACTAATAGAAATGTAGATTTCAACACTCAATAACCAACACATCAGCCACTAATTCCTCAAAAAAAAAATCTTCCACACTTCACTTTTTCATTCCCATCCCAAAAACAAATAAAAAAATTAGAAAAATGAAAAACAAAAAAATATTCACTTAAACTCAAATGGTATCAAATCAAATAAATACAACTTTCCAAAACAAAAATAACTAATTGGTTCATAAAAAAACTCTTAAAACTAAATAGATAAACATTTCTGTATATGAAATCTATGGATAAATTTTCCTTTTTAGAAAAATCAATTTGCTTGTTTAGTTTGGATTTTCAAGATTCACTTTTCAGAAAAATGAATTTTTCGTGTTTTTTTTTTTTGTCTTTGTTGGCACATAAATTTCAACCAAATTTATGTTAAAATTTCAAATACGGTTAATCAGTCAATGACACATATAGATCCTATTATAGGAATGCTGTAGGTAATCACTTTCTAAAAAGATTAATATGATCTGTGGAAGTGCATAAATAAAACGACGTTGCATCTCAACGACGTTATTCAACATACTCAAATGACACGTAGAGCCTACGAAAGATGACACATGTAGAGCCTATAGCAAGGACACTAAACAGGATGAAACCCCAAAGATCAATCCGGTTAATCAGATATACAATTAATCATATAGCGCTATCATTCAAAATTCAAATGGCGCTATCATTCAATTTGACATTCAAATTGAGGATGAGACACTCTTATCACTTGGATGACCCTCTATAAATATGAGGACCATCACACAAGAGAGGATGAGAAAAATCAAAAGTGAGAAGATCGAAGAGAGAGAAAGAAATCAAGAGCTAAAGAAGTCGTTACAAGAAAGAAGAAAAGAAACCCAGAGAACTCAAGAGCCTATGCTACAAACACAAAATGACGATGACTAGGCAAAGGGTTCCAAGCCCAAGAATTGTACTTTGTATTCAAGGGTTCAAAACCCATAACAATTTCAATAAAATATTTATTTTTCTTAAATTGTCTTCTATTATTTATTTTGTTCTTCATTAATCGAAGGTTTCATTTAAATAAAACGTGTAATTAATGATTTGGAATATAAATCGGAAATAAGAACCTGCTATTCAAATAATCAACACTGTTTAGTCCAAAAGCTAAACAGTGGATATTTATAACATAAAATTTTAAAATGTGTTGAAACACGTCATGTTTTGAAATTTGTGTCTACAAATTCTGGCACGCCCAGTGGGACCTGATTCTCCTCCCATCTTTTAAAGAACAAAATATATATATATATATATATACATATTTGAAATCTACTGAACTGTTAAGAGGCTAACCTACACTCCGGTGGTTTTGAAATCACGAAGGGTAGAGATAGAACCCATCACCCAAGGGGCTCCGATGCGAATGCTCTTGGCTGTCCCAAAGGTAGAGGCAGTGAAATCCTGGTAAGATGCATTTCTTTCCCTAGCACTTGTCGCCCAAAGGGTTTCGGAGTGAATGCTCTTAGTTGTCCCAAAGGCAACTGGTGTCACAAAAAAGGTCACACTTCTTTAGAAAGCTAAACACTTGAAAAAGATTGCTAAAGATTATGAGAAGGCATCGAAGCAGTACGCAAAAGTCAGGGCCACAACCCGAACGAAGAGCTTCCTAATCCAGGCAATGGAGACTAATCGAGTTGCAACTACGGCTTTTGTTGCAACTTTAACAAGAGCAACACAAAATGTTGTAGCCCAGCTACTCACAAAGGTAGAAGACTGCATCAAAATGGTAGAGTCTACCCAAAGGAGGGCCTCTGCTAAAAACAAAGCCATCATCAGGGCCATTGGGAGGAGGGTAATGACCCAGACTCCTATTGATAGAAAAACAATCACCTCTGTTGATAAAAAAACAATTGAGGCCTACAAATCGATAGTTCTGTTCAAAGCGCAAAGTTTGCCTATTTAGAACCTAATCATTTCTAAGGGTCCAAATAAAAAAAAAAAGGAGCACCCGTTGGCCCAATGGGATTTGAATCAACATCAATTGGAGGAATTTGCAAAAATGCAAAAAGATCCTCTTATGCCCCTAAGGGGTAGACTTGACATGTCATCAAATGGTCCACTTTCGAAAAGACAAAGGCGCAGAAGAAACAAGGCCTTAAAGAAACTGGAACGAAGAACAGTAGCGACAAATGTTATAGGAGTTGTTGAAAAGGCTCTCTCGAAAGATAAATGCCAAAAACAAATTGAAAGTCCTGTCTTTGTTAGAAAGTCAAACCTTTCAAAGGCGAAGGGTAAACAACCCTTGGGAAATATTTCTGCCTTGATTGAACTATCTATGGAGGGAATAAGAAAAGGGCCTGTAACAAGGTCTATGACCCATAAGGCTCAAACAAAGCATCACGGTCAGATGCTTCAAATCTGAGTAATGTTGTCGGGATTGATAATCCTTTATACAAACAAGATGATTTTGTCTCATCTAGCTCGTATGTTTCAACTAATATTGACAACGATGAATTGAGAGACGTCAACAAAGTTGTTGCAGTTATGATGACTGAGGTTGACAAAAAAGGTGAAAATTCGCAGGTCCAATAGGACCAACAAGGTCTCAAGGAAAAAGTGGTGGCCCTACAAGAACAACTTGAGAAAAGAGAACGAGAAATGGCTATTATGTTGGAGCAAATGCAACAGTTGCAAGCCCAAATGACAAGAATAGGAAGTGCACCTAAACAAATGGCGCAATCTGTAGCAGGAACATCCGTAGGCATACAAAGCACACTAGCCCCAGGAGGCAATGGTTCGTGTTACTCTGATCTAACCAGTGGTGGTATGAATCCAATGCTCATGGCTATGATTGATGATATGGTGAGGAGACAAGTAAAGAAAGTCAAGAAAAACGATAATGAGAACTTTCGAATAATTACAAAACCTTACCCAGCATGGTTAGATATTGTTCCATTTCCTTCTAGTTTTTTCCAACCAGATTTCAAAATGTTTGATGGAACAGGAGATCCAAGACAACATGTGGCTCATTTTCTTTCAAGATGCGGGCCAATAGCCCAGAATGAGGCCCTTTGCCTACAACCATTTGTCCAATCACTTAAAAGTTCTGCATTTACATGATATGCTAACCTTCATGAGAGATCAATTCGAAATTAGGATTCCATGGTAAAAAAGTTCCTTAAATAGTTCTATAACACGCAAAGGCGAGTCGGAGTACCATAACTAATTGAGACCAAGCAACATGACAATTAGCCTGTTACAGATTTCATTATAAGATGGCGAGCTTTGACATTGCTTGTCCTCAAAAGTTTACGCAATTAGAGTTAATTCAGATGCGCCTTAGCAACTTCCGACATAAGCTCTCTACGGCTCTTATGACTCAAACTTTTAAAGGATTCAACGATCTATGCACTAAAGCTCATGATATGGAACTGCATCTAGCTAAGTGAAGGAGGTCTAGGGCGGTTGAAAGGGTTGAGTCCTTGACTGCAACCATAGTTGAAACCAGAAAGAAGGGTCCTGTTGTAGTTAGGGCTAGAAAACCCAATGAATTTAAAAAGGTGACTATGCAAGAAAGGTTGGAAAAAAAAATATTCTTTTACAGATGATCTCATCAAAGACTTGTTTGAAGATTTGTTGGAGCAAAAGTTGATTGCTCTCCCCGAGGTAAAAAGACCACATAAGGTAGGAAAAACCAACGGTCCAAGGTGTTGCCCCTATCATCGTTTGATTAGCCATCCGATAAAGGAGTGCTTTGTTCTGAAAGATAAAATTCAGGAACTTTTAGACTCTAAGATTATCGAGCTCCCTCCTCAAGAGAAAGCATCTGTTAACCTAATCACTATCGACAATGATAATGAAGGTGAATGAGTCGTTTATCAATCAAAAAGCATGAAGAAAAAACAAAATGCCACAGTGAAAGCTAGAAATGTGGTTACTTCAACAAAACAAGGGCCAAAAGTTTCAAAAAAGTAAAAACCGAAAACCAAAAGTTGCAGGATATACAAAAAGACTAAAGTAAGTAAGAGAAAAGGAAAGAAGAACCCAAAGAAGGAAAAATGAGAGAAATTGGTCCCTGATGAACAGTTAGAGCAATGTTCCCTTGTCCCAGTGACATTGGAGGAATTCCTACCTTCAAAATGTCAATCTGTGGAGTTGCAGACATACCTTGATAAAAGAAGGGAGGAAAAGGTCCCTTGCCTAACCATCATTATTTTGAGTGATGGTTCAAAAGTTAGGGAAGGAGATTGCATCACATCACTTATTTGTATACTTGACTCTCCAAAGTATACACCAGCTTCTCCAAAGTATACACCAGAAGCATTTTCTCCAGAATATTTGCCAGTACCATCAATGTACTATTAAAACACTCCAGAATATGTAAGCGAACAGAACAAGAAGATACTAGGTGTAGGTCCGACTCTGAGCTTATGAAAAAGGCGAAAAAATGACTACACTTCAAGGATGATGAGGTGAATGGCAGGTGTATGTCAGATGATGAAGTATGGAAGCATTCAAATAAACAAGCAAAGTCATCTCAAATTAAGGATCCTAATGAAGATTGGGAACTTGACTTTTCTCCTGATAGTTCACCATACACATCTCTAGCCAGGACATACGATGAAGAAACTGTATCAAGTGACCACTTTGACTTTTCTTGTAATGTCATCACTATGGATGTAAATTTTGAAGAGCGAGAAATACATATCATTCGCAATCCAAATGATAATAAGAAAGCAAGAATTGAAGCTAGAAGGGAAGCGGAACATCAGACAAAAGTAATAGTCTCTTTAAAATATAAGGGTTTTGAAGCCCATCAAAATTTGATTATTGAAAGAAATCAAATTTCTGGACACCCTTTCCCTAATTGGGTCGAATGGGTTCAGTTCCCACAAGGATATATAGTACCTCGTTTTCTCTTATATAATGGGATAGGTTGTCCAAGGCGCCATTTGGTTTGTTTCCTTGCACAATGTGGAAACACAGTAAAAAGTCAGGCGTTACTTCTACGGTAGTTCGTTCTTTCTTTGGATGGGTGGGTAGCAGATTGGTACTTCAGCCTGCCACCTAATTCAATACCAGATTGGAACACCATGGCTGATCGATTCTATAGGACATTTTATAAACCATGGCCAATAGAAATCGAGGTGTTAGAACCTTTGAAGGACGAGGGTACATCTTCTCAAACATATGATTTCATAGAAGGCACAATTGAGGAGAATATTGAAACTGTCCTTGATCTTCGAGAGATAGGCACTTATCACCCAAGGGATTTGTTTCCTTCATAGGTAGAGCAAACACCATTTCCCAAAGGATATGAACTTCTAAATTTTGTCCTATATGAGGGGTATGGAGATCCATAAAAACATATTAGGCATTTTTTGAAATAGTGTAGGGAAACAACTCAGAATCAAGCACTTTGCCTAAAGAAATTTCTCCTTTCTTTGGAGAGGATCACCTTTGACTGGTATTGCTCTCTCGAAGAATCGTGGTGCCTAGTTGAGAGGCTATGAAGAATGGTTTTGTAGAATCCCACTGCTTTTATAGGCATGACTCCTAGTACCTAAGAAATGGGAGAAGAATGCAGCTCCAGGAAGATCGAGAAGTGACTAATGATGATGATCACCCTGCAGCTGGACAAGTTAACATGGTCTAAATAAGTGATGGAAAAAAAGAAGTTGAGGTCAACGAAAAGGCGGTTGCCGAAGTATGCCAGACTTACTTGACCTACAGGAGGAAATTACGAAATCCTCAAGACCCTTAAGCGTTGAAAGTTTCACAGGTTTTGCCAGAGGAAGAGCAAGTGAAATAGAATGTAGTAGCTCATCTAAAGAAAATTCCAGCATTGTTGAGCATATATGATGCACTGAAAATGTCTCCAGAGCTTCGGAAGTCTTTAATATATGCGCTGTCCAAGCCAGAGGATTTCTACAAAGAAATCGAGGGTAAAAATCAAGAGAAGACAACTATATGCATGGCTATGGTAACCTTTGGTGAGAATGACATGTGTGTTGAAATGGCAGACCATAATCGGCCTTTGTTTATCACTACAATTTGTAGACACAAATTTCGAAACATGATATGTTTCAAGTTTCAACACATTTCAAAATTTTATGTTACAAATATCCATTATTTAGTTTTTGGACTAAACTGTGTTGATTATTTGAATAGCAAGTTCCTATTTCTGATCTGTATTCTAGATCATTAATTACACGTTTTATTTAAATGAAACATTCGATTAATGAAGAACAAAATAAATAACAGAAGACAATTTAAGAAAAATAAATATTTTATTAAAATTGCTATGGGTTTTGAACCCTTGAATGCAAAGTACAATTCTTGGGCTTGAAACCTTTTCCTATTCATCGCCATTCTGTGTTTGTAGCGTAGGCTCTTGAGTTCTCTGGGTTTCTTTGCTTCTTTCTTGTAACGACTTCTTTAGCTCTTGATTTCTTTCTCTCTCTTCGATCTTCTCATTTCTGATTTTTCTCATCCTCTCTTGTGTGATGGTCCTCATATTTATAGAGGGACATCCAAGTGATAAGAGTGTCTCATTCTCAATTTGAATTTCAAATTGAATGATAGCGCTATTTGAATTTTGAATGATAGCGCTATATGATTAATCGTATATCTGATTAATCGGATTGATCTTTGGAGCTTCATCCTGTGTGGTATCCTTGCTGTAGGCTTTACATGTGTCATCTTTCGTAGGCTCCACGTGTCATTTGAGTATTTTGAATAACGTCTTGAGATACGACGTTATTTTATTTATGCACTTCAACGGATTATATTGATCCTTTTTAGAAACTGATTACCTATAACATTCTTATCATAAGCTCTATACATGTCATTGATTGATTGACCATATTTGAAACATAAATTAATTTATGTGCCAACAAATGCCCCATCGTGATTTGTACAAGTGAATTTTCTAACTGTGCAAATCACGACAACTTGGTGCTTTTTATTTAGGCCTTCTTTAGATCATAGATTGGATTATTTCTTGGCCTTCATCACTTTCGGCCCCTTTGACTTTGTATGCCCCCCCCCTCCCCCCAATTTTTTTTTTTATGCCATACATGGACGGCCAGAGAATCTAATTAATCCATTTTTAAAAAAAAAAATTAAATAAAGGGTTTTGCCCTTTATAATTCATGGGCCTTTTACTTTTGTTACATGGGTCCTTTTTGTGGACTTGATCCTTTTTTTTTCTTTTTTTTTTTTTTTTCTCTAAGGGTCATGGGTAAGGTCCAAGATTTAATTGAACCTTTCCTTTTGTGGGCTTTCAACTTGCCACATTTTTTTTACAGAAGATTGTTTTTCTAGGCCATCATGGATATTGATGGGTAAGGTCCAAGATTTAATTGGGCCTTTTCTTTTGTGGGCCTCCAACTTGCCACACTTTTTTTTTTTTTTTTTTTTTTTTTTTTTTTTTTTTTTTTTTTTTTTTTTACAGCGTATATATATATTAGGAGTTTGTCTAAATGAAATAGGGTGGATTGACATTGGTAGGATTTCTGATCCTACACAAACTCTTGCTTCTTTGGAGTATTTCAAATCCTACATAAACTCTTGCTTCTTTGAAGTATTTTAGGAGACCATTACCTCTTTTCTTAAGTAAGACTTTTTACTTTATATGACACCTATCCATGCATGTAGACAATAGATATATATATTTTTTCTCCTGCAACAATCTTTCTCCCAGCATTTTTTTTTTTTTTTTTTTCTTTCTAGCAAATCTTTATCCTACCGACAGATTTTTTGTTTCCAGCAAATCTTTATCCTTTTAGCAATTTTTCAGCAGCCTCTTTTTTTTTTTTCTTGCAAATTTTGTAGTGCATATTAGGTCTTCATCCTTCTAGTTTATTTCCATCAAAAGTTGTTTGGCCATTGTCTTTCTTCTGTTCCCAGCAGAAGCTATTCTTCTTACACTTAAAAAAAAAAAAAAATCCTTTAAATTCCTTTTAATCAGGTATGCTTCCCTCGTACCTTTATCATAATATGAACCTATTTGTCATTGTTGTTGTTGTTGTTATTTCTTCTTCTTCTTCTTCTTCTTCTTCTTCTTCTTTTTCTTTTTCTTTTCTTGCTAACCATAAGCCCAAGCAAAGACTTTTCTTATTTCATGATAGCAAAGAAAAAAAATCTGCTATACTTTTTTTTTTTTAACAGCATGTATTTGTTTATTTAGTAGATTTTTACTAAACCCAAATATGAACACACAGACAATCATTTTTTGTTTTTATAGTAGCAACTTTTTTTTTTTTTTTTTTTTCTTTCTTCACAATAGAATAAGGTAAGCAGATTTTTAGCCACTCCCAGGAGATTCGGATGATCCCAACCTAAGTGAAGAAGTATGATTTTTAGTAACATTCATATGTTGTGATTCATAGGTAGATAAGCCTCTTGATATCATATTGGCCCCGTTTGATAGAGCTGTGGGAAAGTGATTATAGCTTATACCTTAACAGCTTATAGCTTATAACTGTGAACATAAACTGATTTTTGACTTATAAATTAAGCTTCTCCTCCTCTACTCAAAGAATAAGTTGATTTTTGACTTATAAAAAGCTATAAACTGTATTATTAAGCTGAACCAAACACATCAAAATAGCTTAAATTAAGCTAAAAGCTAAAATAAGCTGGAAATAAGCCCTACCAAACAGGGCTATTATGGTGATCAGTTTTAGTCTCCACTCCCAAAAAATTTGCTTCATTCTGTCTTGTCTGCAATATTTGGTGTCCATGCTTATAGCCATTCAAATTTGGTTGTTGGCTTTGAAACTCAGGCCTCAAAGTTGATTATGTAAGGTTTAAGCCATCTAGCTCTGGAAAAGAATGACTGCTAGGCCCTCTGTCAACATCTTGAATAAAATATTCATATAATATGAATAATTTGTGCATATAATATCTTCATCATTTTTTTACAGCAGAAGCCCCTTCCTTTTTTTTTTTTTTTTTTCTGTTCATGTGTATAACCTGCTTTCATGTTTGTTTAGCAGATGTGGCCTAGATATAAATAAAGACGGCCCATTTTGCTAGACAACAAACCCAAATAGTCAAACAAAGACCCGTTTTGAAGTCAAGACAACCATGTAAAAAAACTGCAGCCTCATTTTAGCTGCTGCCTTTTTTTTTAGTCTGCCTATCACAGTAAAGATCTGTCTACTGCCTTATATATATATATATTTTGAAAGTCATGCAAGCATTTTTGTTGCTAGATCATGAGTTTAAATAGCCCAAGTAACATCCTTGCTGATACAAACAAAGAGCCCTTCTCTTTTTTTCTTCTTCTTTTTTTTTTTTGCACAAGAATCGTTGACATGGTTGCCTTCCAGCAAATTTTTTTTTTTTTTTTTTAAAACCCCAAAGTCCTTGCTTGTAAACATGAACAAAAACCTTTTTTTTTTTTTAATTTTTTAATTTTACTTTTTTTTCCCCCAAAAGAAACCTGATACAAATGAAGTCTCAGGCCCTGTTTTAGAAACTATAGATTTTTTTTGTCAACACCCATACCTGGTTCATGAGTATCATGTTCTTAAATTCTACATGCAGTAGCCTACCTTGTATGTACAATTGGCAAAACAAGACTCTTTGTGAAAATAGAATCAAGTCCTACCCCCTCATGATTCGGGTAAGTGAATTTTAATTGTACAAATCACGATAACTAATTTCTTTTTTTTTTTTCTTTTTTTTAACAATTATTTCATGTCTTTTTACCTCTTTTGCAGGCAACACGCAAGACTTCATTGGCTCTTCTACCCCAATGGCAATGATTGGCTTATATCCTTGGCAGTGAATGTGTTCCTTTCACCCTAATGGCTTGAATCCTTGGCAGTGAATGGGCTCCTTTCACCCCAATGGCTTAGATCGTTGGTAGTGAATGGGCTCCTTTCACCCTAGTGGCTTGAATCATTGGCAGTGAATGGACTTCTTTCACCCCCAATGGCTTAGATCCTTAGCAGTGGATGAGCTTCTTTCACCCCAATGGTTTGAATCCTTGGCAGTGAATGGGCTCCTTTCACCCTAATGGCTTAGATCCTTGGCAGTGGATGGGCTCTTTTCACCCTAATGGCTTAGATCCTTGGTAATGGATGGGCTCTTTTCACCCTAATGGCCCAATGGCTTAGATCCTTGGTAGTGGATGAGCTCCTTTCACGCTAATGGCTTAGATCCTTAGCAGTGGATGGGCTCCTTTCACCCCAATGTCTTAGATCCTTGGTAGTGAATGGGCTCCTTTCATCCCAATGGCTTGCATCCTTGGCAGTGAATGGGCTCCTTTCACCCCAATGGTTTAGATCATTGGCAGTGAATGGGCTCCTTTCACCTTAATGGCTTGCATCCTTGGTAATGAATGGGCTCATTTAGATCATTGGCAGTGAATGGGCTCCTTTCACCCCAATGGCTTGCATCCTTTATGTGTGGTGTTTCTAAATCAGAAGAAAATGTTCAAACTGCTCTGAATGTTTTGAGCTAGCACAAGAAGAAGAATAGGCAACATAGTGTTGTGGAATGTGCTTTTGAAAGGGCTAAGGCTTCTCTTAATGAATGAATGTATTTTTATTTTGTTATTCATTCATTTATTATTTTCCAACGACCATTTTTTTTTAAGAAAACAATATATTAATGAAATTTCGCTCAGTGATAGATTTATTTATTATATGAAATTTGTCGACACAATACATTGATTTGTCTTATTTTAGCTGTACACAGTTTATACTCTTGCGGGCTAGGAGTATCCAATGTTTTACCACCTTAGATTTCGGTGGGGTATTTTAGTAGTTTAACCACATACAATACCGTTGGTGGTACTAGAGAATATTCTGGAGAAAAGGCTTCTAGTGTGTACTTTGGAGAAGCTAATGTATACTCTAGAGAGTTAGGTATACAAATAGGAGATGTAATGCAAGCTCATTCCCTAACTTTTGAACCAACTTCATCCTCATCTTCTTCGTCATCACTCAAAACAATGATGGCTAGGCAAGGAGCCAAAGTAAACTTTTCCTCTCTCCCTTTATCAAAGTATGTCTACAACTCCACAGATTGAAATTTCGAAGGCAAAAATTCCTCCAATGTGACTAGGACAAGGGGACATTGCTCTAACTGTTCACCAGGGACCAATTTCTCCCATTTTTCTTTCTTTGGGTTCTTCTTTCCTTTTCTCTTACTTAATTTAGCCTTTTTTTTGTTTCCTAGAAACTTTTGGTTTTTACTTTATGGAAACTTTTGGCCCTTGTGTTGTTGAAGCAACCACATTTCTAGCTTTCACTGTGGCATTTTATTTTTTCTTCATGCTTTTTGACTGATAAATGACCCATTCACCTTTGTTATCATTGTCGATAGTGATTGGGTTAGCAGATGTTTTTTCTTGAGGAGGGAGCTCGATAATTTTAGAGTCCAAACGTTCATGAATTTTATTTTTCAGAACAAAGCACTCCTTTTTCGGATTTGCTGGAAACACAAAATCTAATGGAAGGATAAAAATTTACTGGAAACAAAAAAAATCTGCTGGGAGAAAGATTGCTGCAGAAGAAAAAATATATATATCTATTGTCTACATGTATGGATAGGTGTCATATAAAGAAAAAAGTCATGCTTAAGAAAAGAGGTAGTGGTCTCCTAAAATACTTCAAAGAAGCAAGAGTTTATGTAGGATTTGAAACACTTCAAAAAAGCAAGAGTTTGTGCAGGATTAGAAACCTACCAATGCCAATCCACCCTATTTCATTTAGACAAACTCCTAATATAAATATATATATATATACATATGTTGTAAAAAAATCTGATCTTGAAAAAAAAAAAAAAAAAAAAAAGTGGCAAGTTGGAGGCCCACAAAAAAGAAAAGGTTCAATTAAATCTTGGATCTTACCCATCAATATCCATGATGGCCTAGAAAAAAAATCTACTGTAAAAAAAAATGGTGACAAGTTGGAGGCCCACAAAAGGAAAGGTCCAATTAAATCTTGAACCTTACCCATGACCCTTACAAAAAAGAGAAAAGAAAAAGGATCAAGTCCACAAAAAGGACCCATGTAACAAAAGTAAAAGGCCCATGGACTATAAAGGGCAATTAACCCTTTATTTAAAAAAAGAAAAAAAAAAGGATTAATTATGTCGAAGACCACCAACGGTATTCTATGTGGTTAAACTGTTAAAATACCCCACCGAAATATAAGGTAGTAAAACATTGGATACTCCTAACCCGCAAGAGTATAAACTGTGTACGGCCAAACATAAGTTAAGATCACCAACGGTATTGTACGTGGTTAAACGGCTAAAATATCCCACTGAAATCTAAGGTGGTAAAATACTGGATACTCTTGACCCGCAAGAGTATAAACTACGTATGGCCAAACATAAGTTGAAGACTACCAATGGTATTGTATGTGGTTAAACTGCTAAAACATCCCACCGGAATTTAAGGTGCTAAAACATTGGATACTCATGGCCCGCAAGAGTATAAACTGTGAACGGCTAAAATAAGACAAATCAATATTTTGTATTGAGAAATTTCATATAACAAATAAATCTATTACTGAGCGAAATTTCATAAATACACTATGTTCATTGGAAAATAATAAATGAATGAATAACAAAATAAAATACATTCATTCATTAAGAGAAGCCTTAGCCCTTTCAAAAGCACGTTTCACAACACTGTGTTGTCTATTCTTCTTCTTGTGCTAGCTTAAAACATTCAGAGGAGTTTGAACGTCTTCTTCTGATTTAGAAACACCCTCGGAAGCTTGTGCAAAATCACACATAAAGGATGCATGCTTCGTTTGGTTGGATGATAATTTCTCTTTGAGTTGCTTGAGTAATTCTTTGGTTTGAATAATTCTTTGATTAAGACCCGCAATGTGCTCATCTGACTTGATAATTGAAGCAGACAACTCTTTATGTTCACCAAAAACTTGGTCGAAATAAAGCTTTTTCTTATAGTATTGGGCCTCAAGTTCTGCAGTAGACAAGTTTGAAGAATCTGTAAACTGGGTTTTCAAAGCAAAGCACCCAAGGAATATCTTCACCTTCTCGTTAAAGGAGGTGAAGTCTACACCCAAACTCTTCAAAACCATGAAAACGTTGTTTGCTACAACAATCATGCCATTAACATCCATCATTGATTGGAGAGAAATAGTAAGACCTTTCTGAATATGAGTGGCTGCTTCGTTAGAAGAAGTTCCCGAAAAAAGGCTAGATAGAGCAAGGGGTGCTTCAAGTCGGTCAAATAATTTGTTAACCCCATATGCTTTGATTAAGTTTGCAAGAATTTGGGCCTTTTTCTGAGGTATCAGAAGTAATTTCGTCTGCCTCTTCCAATGTATCAGAAGTAATTTCTGTGAAAATAGAGGTAGACACTCAATGAAAACATAGAAGATAAAAAGAATATGTGTGTGTGGATGAATGAAGTATACCTTGGTGTACAGCTTGAAAAAACTTAAGTGTGGGAGGAGACAAGTTATGATTCCTGTAGGTGGACCACGGATTCTGCAATGTGGCATGATCTAAAGAGAAAAGAGTTCCTTGAGTACGTATACATAATGAAATAAAATGAGGTACAAGGAATGAGTAAGAATACCCTTAAAGGTAGCCAATGGCATATGCGAGGCAGCTGGGGAAGTTAGAGGTGCAGTACCTAAGAAAATAAAAGGTATTTGAAAAAAAAAAAAATTCAAAGGGTCAGTTAAGAAAAATATACAATAATAATGTCATAAGATAAAGAAATTGACGAAAGCCTTTTTTGAAGGATCCAAGCCATTGGGGTGAAAGGAGCCCATTCACTGTCAAGGGTCCAAGCCATTAAGGCGAAAGGAGCCCATCCACTGCTAAGGATTCAAGCCATTGGGGCGAAAGAAGCCCATCCACTACCAAAGATCTAAGCCATTGGGGCGAAAGGAGCCCATCCACTGCCAAGGATCTAAGCTATTAGGGTGAAAGGAGCCCATTCACTACCAAGGATTTAGGCCATTGGGGCGAAAGGAGCTCATCCACTGCCAAGGCTCTAACCCACTGGGGTGAAAAAAGCCCATTCATTGCCAAGGATCCAAGCCGTTGGGGGTGAAAAGAGCCTATTCACTGCCAAGGATTTAAGTCGTTGGGGTGAAAGAAGCCTATTCACTGTCAAGGTTTCAAGCCATTGAGGTGAAATGATTCCATTCACTACCAAGGATTCAAGCCATTGGGGTGAAATGAACACATTCACTGCCAAGGATTTCAGTCAATTATTGTCATTGGGGTGGAAGGGGCAATGATACCTAAAATAGCTTTGAATTCCTGCGTGTTGCCTGCAAAAGAGGTACAAAGACATAAAATAATTGCAGAGAGAAAAAAAAAAACTTTGTTGTCGTAATTCGTACAGTTAAAATTCACTTGCACGAATCACGAAGGGGAAAACCTTGATTAGATTTTAAAAAAAAAAAAAAAAAAAAAAAGGTAGACAAATTTCTATAAAAGGGGCTAAAAATTTGTGAGGGTTCAACTAAAGAAGTCAAAAGGAAAGCAGATTTTTGTGGCTTGGGATCTTGCTGGTCGTTAATTTAATGTCCACTGTTCCTCATTTGTTCAAGGATACAAGCAGCAGGTTCTTTGGTCATATCCACAAGCAAAGACTTTGTATACAGGTTGTTGAAAAGAAAAAAAAAAATTGCTAAACAACACAACAACAAACAGGTTGCTGCTGTAAATAAATAAATAAATATATATATATATATAAAAGGACTTTCTTTGTTCATATTTGGGTTTAGCAAAAATCTGCTAAATAAATAAATACATGCTATTACAAAAAAGGTATATTGGGTTTTTTTTCTTGCCATCATAAAAAAACAAGAAAAGTCTTTGTTTGGGCTCAAGTGTTTTTTTTTTTTTTTTTTTTTTTTTTTTTTTTAAATGGTAGTAACAGCAGAGGAAAAAAATGGTGATATGGATAACAGGCATATTGCATACTTGATAAAAGAACTTGTTCTGTCTTGAAGAAAAGAAATCTTATGTCTTAAAAAAATATAGAGATAGGAGTCTTGTTAGGCCAAGAGATGCTATTGCATGTAGAATTTATGAACGAGACATCCATGAAGTTGGTATAGGTGTTATAAAAATAAAAAATAAAAACTGGCAGCAGTAGGAAAAAAAAAAAAAAAAAAAAAAGGTGAAATGAAAGCAACAAATATTATGATGAAGGTATAAGGGAAGCATACCTGATTAAAAGGAATTTGAAGGAATTCTTTTGTGCCTTCTTTAAAGTGTAAGAAGAACATCTTCTGCCAGGAAGAGAAGAAAGACAATGGCCAGACAACTTCTGATGGAAATAAAGATTTGCTGGAAACAAAAAAAAAAATCTATTGGGAGAAAGAAGGGTGTAGGAAAAATAAAATCTATTGTTTACATGCACGAAGTCACACAAAGCAAAAAAGTCTTGCTTAAGAAAAAAGATAGTTGTCTCCTAAAATACTTCAAAGAAGCAAGAGTTTATGTAGGATTTGAAACACTACAACAAAGCAAGAGTTTGTGTAGGATTAGAAATCCTACTAATGCCAATCCATCCTATTTCATTTAAACATACTCCTAATATATATATATATATATATCAACTGTAAAAAAAAATATGATCCTAACCAAAAAAAAAAGAAAGTAAAGTGGCAGGTTGGTAAAAAGCCTACATAGAATGAAGAAAGAGGCCTACAAAAGAAAATGCCCAATTAAATCTTGGACCTTACCCATCAATATCCATGATGGTCTAGAAAAAAAATCTACCATAAAATATATATATATATATATATATTGGTGGCAAGTTAGAGGCCTACAAAAGGAAAGATCCAATTAAATCTTGGACCTTACCCATGACCCTTATGGAAAAAAAAGAAAAGAAAAAAGAAGGGTTCAAATCCACAAAAAGGGTCCATGTCAAAAAAATAAAGATAAAAGGCCTATGGACTATAAAGAGCAATTAACCCATAAAAAAAGAAAGAGGATCAATTAAATTCTTTGGGGGTCCATGTATGACATAAAAAAAAAGAAAAAAAAAAGGGGGCATACAAATTCAAAAGGGCCGAAAGTGATGAAAACCAAGAAATAATCCAATCTATGATCTAAAGAAGGCCTAAATAAAAGCGCCAAGTTGTTGTGATTTGCATAGTTAAAAAATTCATTTGCACAAATCACGATGGGGCATTTGTTGGCACATAAATTTCAACCAAATTTATGTTAAAATTTCAAATACAATCAATCAATCAATGACACGTATAGAGCCTATGATAGAAATGTTGTAGGAAATCACTTCCTAAAAAGATCAATATGATCTGTGGAAGTGTATAAATAAAACGACGTTGTATCTTAACGACGTTATTCAAGATGTTCAAATGACATGTGGAGCCTACGAAAGATAACACCTGTAAAGCCTATAGTAAGGACACCACATATGATGAAACCCCAAAGATCAATTCAGTTAATCAGACATACGATTAATCATATAGCGCTATCATTCAAAATTCAAATGGCGCTATCATTTAATTTGAAATTCAAATTGAGGACGAGACACTCTTATCACTTGGATGTTCCTCTATAAATATGAGGACCATCATACAAGAGAGGATGAGAAAAATCAGAAGTGAGAAGATTGAAGAGAGAGAAAGAAATCAAGAGCTAAAGAAGTCGTTACAAGAAAGAAGAAAAGAAACCCAGAGAACTCAAGAGCATACGCTACAAACACAGAATGGCAATGAATAGGTAAAGGATTCCAAGCCCAAGAATTGTACTTTGTATTCAAGGGTTCAAAACCCATAACAATTTTAATAAAATATTTATTTTTCTTAAATTGTTTTATATTATTTATTTTGTTCTTCATTAATCGGAGGTTTCATTTAAATAAAACATGTATGTAACAACCTAAATAATATCTTTTACGAAAATTATACGATAGTCTACTTTTGAATATGTTAAGCTGAATTAATACAAAATAGTAAATTGATACTTGGAAAAGAATATTTAATTTTATAATTGTATGTATTAAAATGTAATTTAATTTATAATTATGGATCATTAATAATAATAATAATAATAATAATAATATAAATAAATAAATATCTAATTATATAATTATACGTGCTAAAGATGTAATTTAATTTGGTATTAGATTATCAAAAGTATGATTAATATATTGTTTGGGGCCAAAATAACACAACTATGAAATTATGATAAAAGTGGGGCCACAAAGGAAATATGAGAAAGGTGGACAATTCGCTGGTAAACTAAGGGAAAAGCCACATGTTAAGCCTAGTATCATCTATGAAGATGATAATTTAGGAATGAGTCGTATGTAGGGGGAGTGAATCATCGATGAAGATGATAATTTAGGAGTGAGTCACTGTGTGAAGCTGAAGTATATAAGGGAATTGAAACAGCAAGCTAAGGCAACAAAAGGTAAATCAACGGAAATAGTAGTAAAATAGAGAAGCCTCGGAGAGATTGGAGGAAATAAGAATCAACATTAAGGTGAGTTGTATTATATCTTGAGCTAGCTATCATAAAATATTTTGTGTAAATTATGCTTATAAATTATATTAACATTTTTAATTATATTATTTATTTTATGAACCTTATTTTGTATAATAAAGAGAAACCCATGAATATAACTATTTATTAAATATATTTTTGAGCAACTATTTTTTAAGTACTATCATGGAGGTCTCATATCTTGGGAGACTTAAATAACCATTGCCCATCTGATTAGTCACTTGGTGACCCTTTGTTTGTCATGGATTCACTGACCTTCTTATTTTTGGTGTGGAACAAAGTGCTATGTGCACCTAAGTGCTACATTATGGTAGGAGCTACCTCTAGAATCCATTTGAGCCACCTCTTGAGTCCATATATCTGTTTTGTTCCGTTCTGTATAGTGGTTATGATTATTTGTTTATATAATTTCTGTATTATACGTTGAATGATTTCCGTATTATATATTCTGTATTTTAATACCAAACTATTATTTGTTTAGCCTAATAATTATTCATCATGATTTTTATGCACTCATGCTCTCAGTATAATATTTCTTATTTTGCCATGTGCTTATAGTTGTTAACTACTTTCAAGTGACAAGTTAGAATCATCGCATGAGTAGGTACAAAACACTTTATAGACGTAGTTCAGCTCTGACAACGTAATTAAATAGAAACTCCAATGTATATATATTTTTGTTATGAATAAATAAAGTCTTAGGTACCTTTTTATTTTATTCCGCTGCACTATTAATTTGTTATAATTTCAGTTATTATCTTGTCGCGATGCCGAATCTCTGGGTACCGGGTTTGGGTCGTGACAGTGTAATTAACAATCTGGAATACAGATCGGAAATAGAAACCTACTATTCAAATAATCAACACTGTTTAGTCCAAAAACTAAACAGTGGATATTTGTAACATAAAATTTTGAAATGTATTGAAACACATTATGTTTCAGAATTTGTGTCTACAGTCTTCACTAAATTTTTTAGTATTCCAAGCAATTTTTTTTTTTAAATTTTTAGATACACTGAATATAAATACATTTAAAAAGTATAATATTTATGAAAAAAATCTTAGAAAATTCACTAAATACCAAAAATACAAAAAAAGAAGAAGAAGGGAATTCAGTTCATTTTTCGTATTCTTATATATTTATTGAGTTTTTAAAATATTTTTTTTATAAATATTTTATTTTTTAAATAAATCTAAGTAAGGTGCATCTAAAAAATAAAAAAATAAAAAAAATTACTTAAAATTTTAAAAATATTTACCAAAAACAAAAACATAAAAAAATAAAAAAACTTAATTTTTAAAAAACTAAATTTAAAAAATTAAAATCAAACAGAGTAAATATAATTATATCAAAATTTTAATGTTATTTTTTCAAATTTCATGAATGTGGTGTTATTTATCAATAAAAACTTCTATCTGTGAAATGAGAAGAGTCGCTCTGCTGCATAAACCTCTTAAATCCCTAGAACTCACCATTGCGAACAGAAGAACTTGTAGAAACGCTGCACCTGTTGACAAAACAAACCCCCAAATCACATCAAATTTCCCCAAATCCCAACTATCTCAAAAGCCCTAGAATCAGCTATTCATAGCTAATATGTGTGTGTGTGTGTGTGTGTATAGTACTATGAAGACTGTTTCAGGAAAAGTCATATCTACAAAGACAATCTCTCTCTCCAAATCAGCCAAAGTTCTCTCCAACTTCGTCTCCGCCGAGACCGGAGGTTCCCAAGCAGTGTCCTCATACCTGACTCGCGCTTCGGCTTCGTTCAACGCTTTGGTTCAGTTCCACAAAGAGCTCAAGAACTCCAAGTTCGATCACATAGAGAGTCCAAACAATGAAAACCCAGTGAAGTATGAGCATAAATCTGAAGAAAACGAAGTGGGTTTGACCGTTGAAGACAGTGTGGGAAGTCATAGTGCGAGAAAGAGGCATAAACAGAGCAGGAAAAAGAATGATAGTTTTGTGATTGAGGAGGTCGGAGAGGTGTTTGATTCGGCGGAGCACGGTGGTTCAAAAAAGAATAGGAAAAAGAGGAGATTAATTTGAGGCCGAGATAGCAATCGGTTTGAATTCTTTGTTGGTAATTTGAAAAGGGTTTTGTTTTGGAGAGCAGGCAATGGCTAAGGGATTGTTTGGGTATGTTTGTTATGGTAAATTTTTGATGTAATAGCAGGGGAACTTTTTTTTCCTTGTCGATTTTCTCGATAGCTGTTTGTTGAAATGGAATTTCTTTTTGATGATTTATGATATGTGTTTTCTTCTAGATAGTCATTAATGCAAATTGTTTGGTGGATTTTGAATGGCAATCTCTAGATAAACTGCAATTTTGTAATGGATGATTATGTGACAATCAGGATAGTTGAAATTGATCTTGATTTCAGACGTGCAATGAGTGTCATGAGAAAGCATTACACTGGCAGTTAATCTTGTTTTTGTTTGGATACTTTTTAACTAGTTGTTTTTACTGCTGGTTTGATATTTATGCTATTTGATGTTCATATGCATATCTAAAGCAGAAGGGAATAACTGGCTAGGTTAAAGGGGGAGTTTTCGGTTATAGTTTTCCTTGCGATGGTCCAGGATGAGGTGGTATTTGTGACTGTTTACAGATTCTGTTTCATGACACGAACTTTGTACTGCATCTACAGGTATTTTTGGTACTATATTCTTGATTGCTAGATTGTTTTTTGCTAGATGTTCTCAGTTGTTTCTCTGTTTTATTGCATTAAGACTTAAGTGGAAAAGTTTTAACTGCAATGCTTATCCTGTCCTGAATATAATAAGATCTGTTATATTAGGCTCGGTTTGGCAAGTGGGTAAAATAGCTAAAAAGCTATTTAAAAAGCCAAAAAGCCATACAAAAGTCATATTACTTTCCATTCTCTCTACTTTTTTTTGCATGTTTTTCCGTAAAGAGCTAAAAAGCCACTCCCAAACACTTAGTTTTTTTCATATTAATATTCTAGCCAAAAAGCCACTAAAAAAACCACTTCTCAAATGAACCCTTATTGTCCCTTGTCAGAAGAACTAGACACAACTCAAAATGTCAAATCCACACACAAAGACCAAATTATCCCCATAGAAATGTCAACTAAGAAGTGTTCTTTCAAATTATTCATTTTCTTTTTTGAACATGTAACTGGAGGCTGGATTTCTTAATTTTCCACAAATGGGAATGCAGTCTTCTTAAACAACCCTTTCTTTGTTTTTCTCACGAGTGAACCCAGTTGGGAGAGGATAAGAAAACCAAGCCTGCGTTTAGTTGTGTTTTGTAAATGTGATTTGAGAGTATGAGTTATATTTTGAGTTTGTGTGTTGTAGAATTATGATTTGAGTGTAAAAAATTTGTTTGGTAAAGAGTTTTGAAAATAGTTTTTGAAAAGAGGTTTGATTTGAGTGGGGAATTGTTGATGTGATATTTGATATGTGATACAAAAATTTACAACTCATAACTAAACATACAACTCAAAATTATTTTAAAGCACATTAAAAATTTTAAAAAATTCAGAAAATATTTTTTCCAATTATATAAATCAATTGAAAAAAAAAAAAAGTCTGTACAGCGGAGGACATCCGGGTGGACGTCCGGGTGGATGTCCCTAAGGACGTCCGGGCGGTCTTCCCCTAGCCAAAATTTTCACAAAAAACGCGGCTGAGATACAGAGCTCTGTGCAGAGGTTTTGAAAGTTGATTCCAAACACACAACCAAACATCATACTGAAACACACCTGTGGAATTACGTTTTGAATTCACAACCAAACACAGCCCAAATGTTTAATCCATAATGTTTTCAAGAGACTTATAAGGATGGACTTGTTAATTATGAATCCAAACTCTTTTCCCTTGTGAATTGTGCACTCATATATACAGAATTTGAAATTGTACACACCCACACACAATATGCATGTAAGGTATATATGCTTTTGGTTTATTCCATAGGCAAGTTCAAACTTGGTATTGTAGATCTATTTCATGGCACGGGGTAGCAAGCATCACAACTATGCAAGATACAGTGATTTGAATTCACATTTCTGCTCCCGAGATGTTACATGGTGAAGCATTTTTTTTATTGTAGTAAGCTTGTTAAGAATTTTGAATTGTGGTGGTCTGTAATGGTGTATGGAATCTCTTTTTTAAACAGCCTTTATTTGTTTTTTGGATAACAAAAGAGACTCTTATAGAGAAGATAGGGAAAGGAACAAATAAAGGATGACCAGGAGCCTGAATCTACAATATTCATGTAGATGCTAGGCCATCTCGTATGAAGTGTTGAAGTATGATGGGCAATCAGTTGTGTGTTAGGTACTTTGTTAGGCACCAAGTTAACTGCTTAGTCATTATGATTTAATGGCTTTAAAGATGCTATTGATTTAAAGGAAATTCTGTTTTTGAAATTCTTGGAGGTGCATATCCTGCTGTATGGACTCTATGAACTAAGAGGAGCAACTAGAAAGATAAAAGGAAGGATCAGCCGGAGCTTCAATGTAGAGTCTGTTCCATTTATGTTGGCCACTTATTTTCGCGGTGTTGATATATGATGGGCAGTCAGTGGCATAGTGTAGGTGTTTTAGTAGGCACCAAGTTATTGCCTAATTCGGAATGCATTTTCATTAAATGGCTTTAAAGATGCTCGCAATTGAAAGAGAACTATCAATTTATCATTTTTGAATTACCTTGAAGCTTTTGTTTTTCTGTATAGGATGATTTATTTGCTTAGATCTCTAAACATTTACAGTGTTATTTCTTGTGTCAATAAACTGGAATCAACATTATTGTTATTTCTATGCACTCAATCCCAAGAGGGAGATGAAAAGTTATTTTGTCCTTAGGCTAACATAGATATTTATTATAAACCAAATCTTGGAGACCAAATAATCTTGGACGCCAAAAAATCTAAAAATTAGGAAACAACCAACTAGTCTAATTCTTGAAAAATAAATAACTTAAAATCAGGAAAAGAAAATCAATGCAAATTAAGAAGCTTAATAATTCCAAGATATTACAAGGTTCCTAGTAAAATATTATATAAAAAAATATAACCATTACAAAACAATATGAGAGAGAGATCATTTTTCCGCAGGACAAAACATCTTGTGATTGCTTCTCATAAAGAAAACCAGCCTCCTGGGAGTCATCAGCAGACCAAATAAAGATACCATGAAGTTTATTCTGACTTCTAAGCATACGGCAGGCCTCAAAGAACCCATCTTCAGGCTTCAATCCACCACTTCCGTCAGTTCCAAAGCTCACTAAAATTTTACCTCCTTCGTAGTTAGAGCTTTGAGTCTCAAAATATTGAATAAACTGCTGAACAGTTGTCCCATTATCATAGGCATAAAATTGGAAGTTCACATAGTCTATTAGATACCCATACTTCTTCCATAGAGCCAAGTAATGTGGCTGGACAGAATCATCCTCAAATGGTGCTATTGATGTGAATGACACAATCTTATTTTCTTTGAGGTAGGACAGTAGTTGTCCAATGCACTCAGCAAATGTGTCAGGATCGGCATTGTAATGTTCATAATCAATGTCAATTCCATCCAAATTGTATTCTGTGACTATCTGAGTGATTGAACTAATAGCATTGCTAACCCAAGAACTTGTTGATGCAGGGCTGAAGTAGACAAATTGACCGTTAACAGAATCACCAGCAACACTCATCGCTACCTTGACATTTGGATGGTCAGCCTTGATGGAAGAAATCTGAGATGGGTTGAGGTTTTCTTTGTCCCAGTAGGCACTGAAGTTACCGTTAGTGGGAGAAGGAGAGGATGTGTTTGTGTAGTCAATGGCAAAGGAAAGAATAAAGTGGAAATCAACATTGGGATTAATGGGTACATCTGGAAAACTGACATTCTTGCCCCCAGCTCCAATGTATTCTCGGAAGAGCTTTGAGTTTGTTGGGGTGACAAAGAGGACTTGAAGGCTGAACAAAGAGACGAGGAGGTTTGATGAAGCCATGGTTGATGGGATTTGCAGAGAGCTTCTGGTTACTGAGGTGGATTTATGTGAGTGCATTGATTTAAATTATTCAAAGTATAATCTTTATTTTATTTCTATATGCAGGCCAGATCGTACCATGCATTTTATGTCTTCAAGTTATTATATGCTTGCAAGGGAATTGTTTTTGTGCAGGTTTCTTGTTTTACTTGCGACCCCGTTGACAGCAATC
This sequence comes from Camellia granthamiana, assembly GCA_036172215.1. Lineage (NCBI taxonomy): Eukaryota > Viridiplantae > Streptophyta > Magnoliopsida > Ericales > Theaceae > Camellia > Camellia granthamiana. Next base: position 38,441,589 of record CM069905.1, read on the forward strand.
AAACTGACTGCCTTTTGTTTTATGTTTTGATAACAGCAAATGGCATGAAGTGGGAAGGTGAGTCTATTATCTAATTGATAAATAGATGTATTTTTTCTGTAGTCATTTGTATATTGGGCTGGCTGGCTGAGAAATTGCACTTTTAGGTTGTGGTGAGTAAACCGAATCTTCAATTTTTGTTTAATGCAGGCAGTTTGATTATTTTATATTATTTTACTTTTTCACATTTGTAGGAATTGTATTCACCATGAAATTAACAAGCATAATCCAAATTCGTGGGATTATGTTCTAATATTGTGTTTGGCAGGGGATTCTTCGTTTCTCAAGTCAATTTTTGTCAGGCTCAATACACTTTTATTTATGCTATTGTATCTCAAGATTATTGTATTTGGAGATTTCAATCATAGTGTGGCTCACAGTACATTGAAAACAAGTGGATAAGAATTTTGGAGACAAATGATATATTGATTTCTATGCATGAGTGTCACCCTAACAATTCCTTTGGTGTGCCTCTATCTTTTTCATTCCCTTGTGAAGACAAGAAGGGAACTTGTGAGCCCCCAAGGGATAAGACGAGTGACTAAGGTCATGTTTGCTTAGGGTCATATTCCTGGAATACGATGTTAAGAAAATTAATGCCCAAACTAATAGTTCACCCTGGCTTAGTATTCATACGGGAAGTAGGATACAAAATGATGGATCAACAAGAGGTTCAAACTAATCTGTTTAGTTATAAAATTACTAAGATTTTTTCAATCTCCCCTCATAATCTTTGGTCAATCCAAACATAGAACACGATACACAATCCAATGGGATTGATAATTCTAGGGCTAACAGTTTTAGGAATGCTAATCATATTTAGTTCAGTTCGCCCAAACAAACATGGCTCAAAGGGACAACACTCAAATCTACAATCCCAAAGAAGGGTCATGAGCCATGTGATTCTCTCTCCTTAGATTTTTTTTGTACTTCGATTTCATTGTACTCTTAATTATTAGATTATGCTATGAAATTTATGCGTCTTAAATTTTTTACATAAGTTTATAGTTTGGAGCATATTATGACTGAGAGAAAGAGGAATTTAAAGATAGAGTCCTCGGTCAGTCCCGGGTGTATTAAATTTTTTTGTCTGTGAAAACTTTGCACGTATTTGGAAATAAAACATATATTAACGAGTTACTACCTGAGTACACAAGGGACTGAATTGGTTCAGTCTGGGCTTGTGGGCTCTCTGCAGTTCTCATATGATCTGTTCATCTTTTAGTTTTTCGTGAAAAAATTAGATTGATTTAATTTAATAGTTGAAGCCATATGATTTCGACTTGTGTTAAAAAAAGTAGACTGTATTTCTAAAATCGTACTTATTGTCAATTTTTAAGACAAATATGATGACATAATGTGATTGTTGTTTTGTTTCATGGATGATCTAAGCACATGAGTTTATAAAATGAATGGATCATCATTCAAATGGGACCTATAGTGGATATAAGAGCCCAAACTACACTGATTCAGTCCAAATTTAGACTGAGGACCAATTATCTTTATCTTGAAAGAGTTTGAGGAAAATTGAGGAGGAAATGACTTGTAATATGAAAGAAAAATTGAAACTTTGTTAGCCCCTCATGACAATGCTAAAGGCTGTTCTCCATCTGTGATTTTGTTTGGCTAATCATGCTGTAGTTTGCAGAGAACAACTCTTATCTTCTTGCTTGTTGATATCTTGCAAAAGTTCTACCAGGCCACCGCAAGGCAAGAGTTATAAGGTATCTTCTCAAGGTTAATATTTGCATTTTGATGTAAAAGAAGTCAGACAATTCATGAAATTTTCTGTAAGAAGACTTCTCTAATCCCACTTCAACTAATGCATGTTTGTGTAATGCACACATACGAATATATCTCTACACACACACTGCCCAGCTAACTGAAATGTCAGAAAGGAGTGGGTGCTCGTCTAATGTTGAACACCTAGCTGTGCTTCTATATTCGGAAATTATGTTGAAATGTTAGACACTGTCAGTGAATGATTACTTTGGGTGAAAAGGCAACTACATATGAATGTGTATAAATATGTAATTCAAGTGATGTATAAATCTCTCTCTCTCTCTCTCTCTCTCTCTCTCTCTCTCTCTGTGTCGCCTGGTGTAACAGTTGCCATTAAAATTCTAGCTCCACCTTTGTGTCAAGAAACTTGAATCAATATTATTGTTATTGATCCTAGGGATTCTCAATAAATTTCATCTTTTGAAAAAGCCCTTGCAGGATTTGCAGATGTCACAAGTCAAGCTCATATTTTCTTTTCAGTGAAAATAAATAAATAAATAAAAAAACATTACAAAACAATATGAGTAAGAGATCATTTTTTGCAGGCCAAAACATCTTGTGATTGCTTCTCATAAAGAAAACCAGCCTTCTTGGAGTCATCAGCAGACCAGATAAAGATACCATGAAGTTTATCCTGACTTTTAAGCACACTGCAGGCGTCAAAGAACCCATCTTTAGGCTTCAAGCCACCACTTTCATCAGTGCCAAAGCTCACTAAAATTTCACCTCCTTTGTAGTTAGAGCTTTGGGTCTCAAAATATTGCAAAAACTGCGCAACAGTCGTCCGTTTATCATAGGCATAAAATTGGAAGTTCACATAGTCTATGAGATGCCCATACTTCCTCCATAGAGCCAAGTAATGTTGTTGGACAGAATCATCCTCAAATGGTGCTATTGATGTGAACGACACAATCTTTTCTTCTTTGAGGTAGAATAGTAGGTGTCCAATGCACTCGGCAAATGTATCAGGATCAGCATTGAAGTGTTCATAGTCGATGTCGATTCCATCCAAATTGTATTCTCTGACTATCTGAGTGATTGAACTAATAGCATTACTAACCCAAGAATTTATTGATGCAGGGCTGAAGTAGACAGAGTGATCGTTTACAGAATTACCAGCAAGACTCATAGCTACCTTGACATTTGGATGGTCGGCCTTGATGGAAGAAATCCGAGATGGGTTGAGGTTTTGTTTGTCCCAGTAGGCAATGAATTCACCATTAGTGGGAGAAGGAGAGGACGTGTTTGTGTAGTCAATGGCGAAGGAAAGGATGAAGTGGAAATCAACGTTGGGATTAATGGGTACATCTGAGAAACTGATATTTTTGTCTTCAGCTCCTATGTATTCTCTGAAGAGCTTTGAGTATGCTGGGGTGACGAAGAGGACTTGAAAAATGAACAAAGAGACAAGGAGTTTTGATGAAGCCATGCTTTGATGGGATTTGCAGAGAGTTTCTGTTTACTGAGGTGCATTTATTCAAGTGCATTTATTTAAATTATTCAAAGGATAAATTTTTCGTTCCATTTCTATATGCAGGCCATATCATACTATAAATTTTATATCTTTCAATTATTATATGCTTACGAGGGCTTTTTTTTTAATTTAATTTTATTTTTATTAAGTTTTTGCAGGTTTCTTCTCTTACCTATGACCCTTTCAACAACGCTAAAACTGTCTTTCGTCTTGTGTTTTGGTAACGGCAAATGGCATGAAGTGGGACGGTAAATCTAGGGTGTTTTGAAAAGATGGTTAAAAGTTGATTTTTTAGTTTTTTTTTTTTTTTTTTTTTAAACTTTTTGGCTCTTTTTTGTAAGAGGAAGTGGGTTAAAATGTGAGAAGTGACTTTTAATCCACTTTTCAAAATACCCTCTATTATCAAATTGATAGACATATCTATTATGTCTTTAATCGTTTCTATATTGAAGGCTCAGTCTGGTTGGCCGGCTCAAGAATGTACTTTTAATTTATGGTGAGTAAACCAAAGCTTCATTTTTTTGGTTTTATGCAGGCAGTTCGAATATTGTATTTGGAACAGGATTCTTCATTTCTTAAATCAATGTTGGTCTTGCCAGATACACTTCCAGTTGTATGATCGTGTCTCGAAATTATTGTATTTTGGGATTTCGACCAAGGTGTGGCTCAGAATACATTGAAAACAATAGGGTGAATATTTTTTAGACACAGGATATATTGATTTCTATGCATGGAGTGCCACTCTAAAATTCCTTTGGTTCAGTCTCGGCCTGTGTTACGGTTCCCATTTGGTCTGTTCATCTTTTAGTTCTTTGTGGGTAGATCATTCATAAATAAATTAATTAATTAATTCAATAATTGAAAGCACATGATTTCAACTTGTGTTCAAAAAAATAGATGATATATTTTTAAAATGAAAATTTATTAGAAAATTCTTTTTCAAGTGTTTGCATCTCAATTAGTTTATAAGATATTTTTATATTCTAATAAGTCTTATTATTTGGACATTTGATCTATGAAATTTTAATTCTCATATTTAAGATATTTTATGGACATTTCTATCCTTACAAATATTTTTTGAACGGTTAGTAATTTGGTGATGTGTACATTTATATTTTACAATGTGAATATTTACATTGATGATATGAACATTTACATCACGGAACATTCACATTCTAAATGTGAATATTATTAAGAGTATTTTGGTAAGTATGTCATTCATAAAATTTATTGAAACATAAGAAAATAATAATATAAATTAAATAGAATATAAGTAATTAAAAAGAGATTTTTGAAAAAGTGTCCAATTTTAAAATCGTATCGATTTATAAAATGAGTGAATTAGATCATTTAAATAGGCTCATGATGAATATAAGGGCTCAAACTGCACTGGTCCAGTCCACTGTAGGACTCGAGGCCAATTATCCTTATCTTCAAAGTGAGTGAGGAAAATTGATGAGAAAATGTCTTGTAACATGAATTTTTTTTTTTGGTTAGGCTTTTTTTTTTTATTTTAAATTAGATGAGTTTTTGTTTATTTTTGGTGAATTATTTTATATTTTAATCAATTATTTTTACTTTTTAGATGGACTTAATCAAAATATATTTAAAAAGTAAAATAATTTGGCTAAAATACAAAATTTGAGTGCATTTTTGTTTTGGTTTTCATTTATTGTAAGTAAACAAATATGAGAAAAGTTCAATAAGAACAAATGAAAATCCATTCAAAAATAAGTTATGAGAATTGTAACCAAACAAAGCTATAGCTGCCATGACAATGCATCCCTTTTCTCTTTCTTGCTTTCAACTTCACATGTTGAATTTAGGATTATTTACATTAAGGTGATGTTTGGTTTTCCTTTTGGACTAAAAAAACACAAAAGGACAAAAAAAAAGTCAAAAAATCACACAAGGACAAAATAAGTAAAAAGATAAAAAAAAAAAATACACCATTTTAAAGTCAAAAAGTCAAAAAAGCCAAACAAAAATACTAAATGACTAAAAAAATCAAAAAAGTCAAAAAGTCAACTAAAAAAGTCATTGCCAAACGAAGGCTAAGACTCATTCAACTATTAATGAATATTACTGTACTTCTCTCATCTATGAACTTGTATATTTTGACCCCATCGACAATAAAAATGTATTACCTTCACCTCTTGCAGACCATTTTCAAAAGGGGTGCATTTGTGCGATTTTTATAGTTGAAGAAGTTAAAATGTACGGATTTATAGATGATGGGATAAAGTAATATTTGCTAATAGTTGAGGGGTTTTAGTGTAATTAATTCTTGAATCTATTCATTTTTTTGTTTGAAAACAATCATTCAAAATATCAATAAAAGCACTCATCATTTTCATTTTTTTTAAAAATTTGATTCATATAAGATATTACAATGAAATCTAATGAATTACAATTACAATAATTAAACAATACAATTTTTTTTTTTTTACAAAAAAACTCTCAAAACGGGAGAGAAAGCCTCAATTTAGAAAGTCCCAATTAATAAATTATAGTAATTAAATACAATACAAATTTTTTTTATAAAAAAACTCTTAAAATGGGAGAGAAAGTCTCAATTAATACACGTGAAATAAGACCCACACGTAGGTGGAGAGATTCGAAATACTGATCTTGTAATAAGGTGCACGAGTTTTGACCAATCAGGCTAATTTCTGTTGGTTCTCTCCATTTTTGCGAAAAACTTTTCAAAAATTTAAAAATAACTGTTTACTGGTTTCTTTCTTTTTCAAAAAATAAAAACATAAAAAATGAAATGAAAAAAGAAACAGAATTTTTGAAATTGAAAAATGAGTGATTGCACTGTAAAGTTTCAAATAAAGAAAGCAATTCTGACCCACTCCCTAACACTACGGGCTATTTTGGAAAGATAGTTATAATCAATTTTTTGATAAAAAGCTGCTTATAAACAACTTATAAACAATTTTTTTCTGAGAGAGAAAGTAAGTTATAATCTGAGAAGTAAATTATAACCAATTTTTCAAAATAGGCCTACTTATACCGTGAAGAGTGAAAATCTTTGAAATTTTAAGACCAGTGTTTGCCCTGCATTGTACGGTATGGATTGGTCACTTTTAACTACATCAATAGCCTGATAATACAATCAATGTGATATTTTATGATTGATGGGAAATATAAAATATTGATTATTTGGGTTAATTTGGGGTGTTCTAAAAAAGTGCACTTTTTAACTTATGGGCTTATATGGGTTGGGTTTGAATTGGGTTTGATGTGATGTGTTAGAGAGGTGATGTGATTTAAATAAGATGATATGACTTAAATAGAATAGTGACTTTTTGACTTTTTGTATTATTTAGGTTATGCCAAACTTGACCTTTGTATTAAGTGATTAAAGAATATAAAAAAATATAATAAATGATAATTAATAAGAAAGTATAATTATATGATATTTCGAGATTATTATATAATTTTTTAAGAATTGTATGTAAGTTTGGAGTACAGAAAACTGAGGCATTGATTTCCAATTAAATGGTCCATTTATTTATTTTGCCTGAAACTTGAAAATCTTATGATACATCGCCTCTGTTTGGGAAGGGGCTTTTTGGACTATTTTGGCTAAAATAGTCACAAAAAATAAAATAAATTTTTTAGTTTAATAAAGTAAAATATCACATCTAACTTATAATTATTAGATTTTTTTTCTCATAAAAAAGTCAAAAAAATCGAAAGTCCTTTTCAAATTAAACTTTTTAACTCTAGACTAAAATAATCAAAAAAATTTAAAAATAAAAAAATCAACCCAGTTCCCAAATGGCACCGATCATCTTCTGTACCGAATGAACATCTTGTTGACCATGACGTGTTACATCACAATAGTTTGAGATTTGAAAGAGGATGGGCTTGTTTGGTGAAGACATGTTTCTTTGACTTTTTGAAAAGGGAGATTGAATTAATAGTATGTGAAATTTGTTTAAAGAGTGTTTGGTTAGTGATATGACTCAGGGGATTATATCCTTTGATTAGTAACCCCCGTAGGGTAGGACTAACAAAGTTATGAGAAGGTTAGGATTAAAAATGGAGTGAGGAGATTAATAAATTTTTAAATAATTTTGAAGTGAAAAAAATATTTTTTAGAAAAAAAAATAATTATAATATTAAAAATTTAAAAATATTAATTTTATATATTAATACTATTTATAGTATTACTAATCTGGATACAAACAAATACTCTTTATCTTATATCTCTAACTTAATACTATTACACTAATAATTTCTCCACTCAATTCTACCGTATTTTTAATCTCTTCCATTTTATGAAACTAAACAAATATGACCAAGAAGTAGAAAGCAATTGATAGACACTAATGAGTGATTGGTTTAGTAGGTAAATTCTATGATTTTTTCACTTAATACTTGGATTTAAATCTTTATAGTTATTTAGTAGAATTAAACATACTCTTCAATATCCAGAGCATGGGATGAAACCTTAATTTCAACCTCGGTGTAGGTATGGTAGAGTCTCCTATAAATTGCTGTGTGATGTTAAGTTTATACTCTCCGGCAAACATATAGAGTAATCTATCTATATATTCATCTGTCAAATAAAAAAAAAAAAAAAAGAAGTACTGCATACACATTTGTTCTCCAATTTAAGGGTAGGGTCTAATGAGATTTTTTTTTATAAAAAAAATTCATATATAATATTGCAAATTTTTTTTATTACAGTCATTATAGTACAGATCAAATATAATGTATAATTAATACAAATCAGATTTTGAAAACTATAGAATGGGTGGATAGTATTGATAGAGTGGGATTATCTTCCTCTAATTTTTTTTTTGTCTTCTGTTTCAATAACTTATAAGCATTAAGTTATATTCCGAGATTTATATAATTTGAGATTTTCATGTGATCTAATAATTGAGAATATTGGAACAGAGGATTTAAGAAGAAAATCCTTAACCCATTGATAGCATGTTGAGTATTACTTAATTAAATTCAGTGTGTTTGGTTTCAGTTTTTTGAAATTAGTTTTCTAAAAATTGAGTTTTTTATTTTTCGTATTTTTTTTTGTTTTTAGTAAATATTTTTAAAATTTTAAGCATTTTTTTTTTTACTTTTTTAGATGCACCTTACTTACACTACAAGAAATTACACTTTTGGCGACCAAATTTGGCTACTAAAATTAATTTAGTCGCCAAAAGTCAGCCCTTTGGCGACTAAAATTTGAATTGGTCAGCAATGTTTCATATTTTAGCTACCAAATTTTTTTAGTAGCCGTATATTACTTATTGGCGACTAAAACATAATTAGTAGCTAAAAAATGCCCAATCAGCGACCAAAAAACAGTTAGTCGCTAAAAATAGCCCAATAGGCGATTAAAATTCAATTAGTAGCTAAAAAGTTACTCAATAGGAGACTAAAAATGACTTAGTAGCTAAACAATAACCCAATCAGCGACTAAAAAACAGTTAGTCACTAAAAATAGCCCAATAGGCGACTAAAATGCAATTAGTAGCCAAAAAGTTACTTAATAGGCGACTAAAAATGACTTAGTCGTTAAAAAATTACCCTATAGGCGACTAAAAAAATTTTGGTCCCTAAATGTATAATCTTTAGCTACTAAAAATAATTTAGTCGGTATTAATTTACTTTTACCGACTAAATTTTAGTCAGCGATTATAATTAACAAATTTAAAAATTGGACTTCAGATTTCGGAGGGAAATTTAATTGGCTACTAAAGTCGTTAGTCGAAAAACGTCATTACATATTATTGGCGACTACAAAAATTAGTCGGGAAAGAAATCTATATATAAAAAATACATTCCACACGCTCAGCTGTCTCTCACTCTGTGACTCTCTCTGTCTCTTACTCACTCTCTCACGCCTCTGCCCTCCTCCAGCTCTCTCTCTCGCCTTTGTCTCCATCGTCGTCGGGTACGGGAGCATCACCGCCATCGCACACGAGCACCACCGTCAATTGATGGGTCTGCTCAACTAGGTATTGTTTGTGTTATACCTATACCTATACTTCAAATTTTTTAAGAAGATTCGAAGTCGTTGATGGGTCTGCTCCACTCCGGAGATCAACGGCCCTTCGATGAAATCATGGCGGATTTCAACTCCAATTTCCCTCGCCCCCTCCATTTCACTCTTTGCTCTCGCCTCTCCAATCTCTTAGGGGCAACTCTCTCTCTCTCTCTCTCTCTCTCTCTCTCTCTCTCTATATATATATAATTTTTTTATTTATCAATTGTAATGGAGATTTTCATACTTGATTAAGATACTAAATTTAGCTGATTGGAGTTTAGATGTAAGAATTTGGAGAGTTAGGGCTTTGTTTATTGGCCATATGAGCTGTTGGGTTCTGAGATTGAACTTGGAATTGTTGTTAGGTTTTGTACGCAAACACGAATATGCACACTGTTTGGTTTTTGAAAATTGAATTATGCGATTTTGGGAATTTCTAGTATGGGTGCTTATTAACACTGAAAGGGGCCTAATTTTGCTCTTTATGCTAGTCATAACTTTCGTGTCAATTGAAATTCTAATTCAACTCAACTTTATTTTGGGGTTTCACTAATCTTTGCTTTCTTTTTTCACTTTATTCATGTTCTTTTTCTTCTTCTAATTTTTTTTTTTTAAAATTTATTTTTTATTAGGGTTTCACTTAAACATTGCTAGATGTCTACCTACTAATCTGACTGCTCTTTGCTTGCCCTTTTCTTGCTTTGTGTTTAACACTGTGTGAGTGAAAGAGAAGACAAATGAATTAGGGAAAAAATGTTAAGTATGCTATCTATTTGTAATTTTAAATGAAAAGATTGCCATTCCTCATATCTTTATTTGTTGGACCCTTTGCAGCTCTGTTATTTCGCATTTATCATTTCACTGTCTAATTGAGATGGCATATCATCACAAATTATTTTTTGGCATAAGTAAATTTGATCATCTGGTTGGATGCAAGCCTTATTCTCTCTCCCTTTCTCCCTGAATTTTATATTAAATTTTGCGACCTCATAGATACCTAATGTGAATGATGAAATTTTCTGGGTTGTGGTATTGCTTGGTGATTGCTAATAAGCTACATATTGTTACAGAACAAGAAGATGCTTAAACCTACTCAACGTTTGGTTACTCTTGCTATTCTAAATCAGACTTATTCTTCCGAGCAGTCTTCTTCAAATCCGTTTATACCTTTCCTTATAAATGTAAGTATACTTGCCATGCTTGATATTTAGTTGCTACAATAAGCTACTCTAGATTCTCTTAGGGACTGCTGCTAAGTACCTAATAGTGCGTTACGGTTGAAACGCATTGAATACTATCATTATGAAGAGATGGGAACTCTTGTTGTTAAGGTAAGCGTGGAATTACAGAAATATATTACTGGCAAATTTAGTTTCTGTTGTTTGGATAAAAATTGAAATTTGAATGCACCTTGTAATACTATAAAAATTGAAATATCAACAGTAACAAAACAATACATTTGAATTGAACCTCATATCTCAAATGCTAATGACTCTTTGGGGACCTATTTCCCTCTTGAAGTAACACTCACAAATTGAACTATACCTATTTCCTATATTTGTGAGTCTTGGACCTATTTCTTTGTGTTACTGTATGGTTTCCATATTGTCTTTTTTGGTTTGTTGAGGAAAACTTGATTGAAGCTTTTGCTAATCTTGTGAATCACTGAAACTACTTGGATTCCTTGGATTGAGGCACAGATGAAAATTTTATACTGTGTACTTCAAAATATGTGAAGTGTGTATTTTGTTTCCATAGCCACATACTTCAGAATAGGATGGAGAATTCTTGAAATCCCTTTAGGAGAATGCTTTGATGTGATCGTATGCACCTCATGCAAAAAACATAACTTCATTTTGTATAACTTTTTTTCTTCACTATAAATATAACTTTTTTGCTTCTCAAAAAATATATAACTTCTCTCACAAAAAGTATACTTTAGTTATACATAACTTTTAGGTGCTCATTATAACTTCAAAATTCATAACTTTCATCACAAAAATCGTAATTTTCATCTCACAAAATATACATCTGCTCTCTCAAAAAGTATAACTTTTCCTATAACCTCTCCCATATCTTTATGATTCTTGGGGCTCTTTTTGAGTTTTCAAATAACCAGTTTGTGGATTCAGATGCTATGGCCCTTTGAATCAAATAAAATAGCTGTGCTTTGGTTTAGATTTTCGTTGATCTGGGATAATTTCTGTGTTTTTAAGATATGGAATTTCAGACTTAATGGTTTTGTTTACCCTCTTCTACTTTCATCTATTGAAAGCACTTAATTCTTGGAAAATTAATTGTTTTTCTCTTCAATTCATTTAATTCAAGTAATGTGTGAAACAATCTTTAGATCATATTATGCAGGACCATTCAATTTTGAAACGGGAGAGACAAAGGGAAGCCTTCCCAAACTACATTACTGGATGTCAAATAGCTGGTCCAAGGTTATAAATTTGTTTTGAATGTCAAATAGCATTTATATTACCCATATTTCTTAAATAAGCTCCTAAATTGATGATCTTTGTCTGCCAGGTTTCCAACATCATATATTTGGACTCTCCAGCTGGTGTTGGATTTTCTTACTCGGGAAATAAATCCGATTACATTACTCTACATGAAAGTCACAATTTTATAATTTGTTTTCTTTTGAAGCATTATATTTATTTTCTTGCAACTGAATTTGGCAACTCATTAGTTTTGGTGTATAGACTACAATATTATAGAGATTATTTTACAAAAAAATGGTTTCCAATAAAATCCTGTTCATTCTTGGAGCACACAAAAATTGATTTTCCAGAAACAAATCATATTATTTTCCATGCTGAAGAGAAAATTTGCTTTTAATATGCTTTGTTTGGTTGTTGGAGTAAAAAACACAGCACCAAGTGATTTCAAAAGATAGTATTGAGCATGTAACTTGCTATGGTGAGAAAGCAAGTGATTTCATTGAATTTTCATTAACTGCAGTGATTTATTCTTGAAAGAGCCTAAAAACATATATGATTTCACAGGTACAGATATACACTAAGACCAAGGAAATTATTATTAAATTCTTGTATAGCCATGTTCACAAAGACTACAATTAACTACATTTATAGACTAACCATTTGCTGTGTAGGTCTAAGCCAACCCTGCTGTAGAAGATTAGACAAATCTCTAGCAATGGTAGCTCAACCAGACACCCACACCTCACTTGATTCATTGTGGTCATCTTCTTCAGGCATAGAGTCTTCCCAACATCGAGTCATTATTGGTAATGCTGCAAAGCCTTGTTCAACCATCTATTGTGAACCAGTGCCAGTTCGTTGCTAAAATTCATTATTTATAGAAGCACTGTTAAGAGAAAACTATAAATATCTTAACTATCAGGAAGAAGCACAAAAATACACGCACAGTTAAATAACCAACTCTATAAATTGCAACCATTTCTGATATTCTCCATAGATATCAGAAATTGGAAGGACTAAATGCAATTGAAATTTTAAAGATGAAATAAAGAAAATGGTGATAGTTTAAGGGATAGAAGTGAAATTAATCCGTTGAATAATTCATTATTTCTAGGCTAATATTTTGATTAATTTGAATTGAATTTTGGTTTCAGAAGGAAGATTTAGGGACGATTTCACTTGGGATTTTGTATTCATCTTTTACGGTTTTTTCTTTGGTTGCTGCATTGGTGGTTCGATTTCTAGGGTCGAAAAATGCTCTTATTCTTGGGACTACTAACTGTTGGTTATTCATAGCAGTGAATTTGATACCAACATGGTAATTAGTTTCTCATCATAGATAAATTTCCTTACTTTTGTTCAGGACAAACATGATAATTAGTTCCTGTCAATTTTCGCAATTTATACTAAAAACCGTGTTAGATGTCAAAAGTTAAACACATATATTATTCCTATTTGTTAAATTTTATGTTGCATCTGGATGGAGAAATAGGTGGATAATGGGAAGCTTATATTAATTTCCTATTTCTTTATCGTAAGAAGATTTACAATTTTTTGTTGTCAAAATTATTAATATTTGTGGTGATTTATACCAGTTTGTGGTGATTTAGAGTTGAAAATGTCATTAATTTAGTCGACAAAAAGGGGTTTGGGGGGCAAAAATGCGAAACAGCCCCCGAACCACTGTTGAAAATGTCATAGAATCGATGTTCGTCTACCATTCCATGTTTGAGTGTCTTTCATTAGTTAATAGCTATTACTCTCCTTGTCTTTTCATGTTTGAAATTAATACAGTTGCTATATGTCGTCCAGAAGTGCCTTTATAGGCACCAAACTAATGACATTTTTTTTAATTTACAGATGGTTTTGGACATACAAATGTGGATATGATTTTTTTTTGACAAGTACAGAAGGGCAAACAAATGTGGATATGGTTTTGGACATACAAATGTGGATATGATGGTTTTGGACATACAAACTAATGATTTGTATTATATATAGAAATGAAATGAATGAAATGAATGGTTTTAGTTAGTCCTGTATTATGTATGAAATGAAATTATTGACGTTGGATTAGACTTGGTTCGTATAGAATTTGTATTATATATAGAATTGGACGTTTAATATTAATGTTTTGGATGGTTGGAACTAAAATGTGTGCACATTGTTGAATGCTTGAATGGTTGATAATATATTTAGCGTTGATGGATTATATTGGTTATACAGGATACAGGTTATACTAAAAATGGATACAGGTTGTTTAGAATTTTTTTGAAAAAAAAACAAAAACAAAAACAAAAAGTATTTGGCCACCAAATATTTTGGTAGCCAAATATGTAATCAAATGTTTTGGTGACTAATAATTTAATAGCAAAAACATAACCAAAAATTTTTTTGCTACTAAATAGTTAGTAGCTAAAACAATTGAGAATGAGAGAAATAAACTATTGGTCACTAAATTTTTTAGTTACGGAAAAAAAAGGGATCATTTAGCGACTAAAACATTTGGTGGCAAAAAGTAATGTATTCTATTGGTGACCAAAATATTTAGTCTCTAATAGTTGGTTAAAATTTTCATGTAGAACTTTTAGTGACTAAAAAATTAGTGGCCGAAATGTCACGTTTGCCGACTAAGTACGGATTTGTAGCCAAATGTTCACTTTCGGTGACTAATTCTTTCGTAGCAAAAAGTAACATCTTCCCCGACCACACGAATGTTAGTAGCCAAAAGTCACATTCAGCGACTACTGGTTTTAGTGGCGAAAAGCTAACATTTGCCAACCAAAAGAAGTTTAGTAGGCAAATGTTACACTTTCGGCGACCAAATAAAGTTTAGTCGCCAATACTATCGCCGACAGGGTAGAGGCGACGAACTTGGCGACAAAACCTTTTAGTCGCTAAATCGTTTCAGCGACCAAATTTCTGACTTTTGGAGACCAATATTTTGGTAGCCTGGTAGCCAAAAGTGACATTTCTTGTAGTGTTAGATGTATTTAAAAAGTAAAATATTTGTGAAAAAATATTTTAAAAAATTAATAAATACACAAAAAATATGAAAAATATATTGAATTTTTGTATTTTTTTATTTATATTTTTGGTATTTAGTGAATTTTTTAAAGATTTTTTCACAAAAATTATACTTTTTAAGTGTATTTATGTTAAGTGTGTCTAAAAATTAAAAAAACTGCTTAAAATATTAAAAAAATTCAATAAAAAAAAATTACGAAAAATAAGAAAGTAGAATTTTCTGAAAATTATATTCAAAAAACTAGAAACAAACTTATAGATTGATTCTTTAACCTGTATACTTCTATGTAGTAGTAACAAATAAAAAAGTTCTCAAATTTCTTAATGCAGTATTGACATCTAGTTTTATTTTTTCAGCAAGCATTGAATTTATCTTAAAATTAAGATTAATTTATGCAAATTAAATTTATTTGATATTTTACATATTAATATTATATAATAGGGAAAAATTCATTTTAGCTTCTTGTGATTTGGGGTCAGTTAACTTGCCCTTTATGGTTCCAATATGTAGGAATGACAACGGGCCAGGGCGGGGCCTGGGATGACACTCCCCGTCCCTGATCCCTAAAGGTAAAAAAATCTCCATCCCCGCCCTCAATTCCCGGCGGGGAACCCATCACCTCCCTTGTCCCCGTCTCCTTATGGGGATCGGATTTCCTCGACCCCGAAAAATCCCCGAAAGATCTGTTCAACACACAAGAAAAAAAAAAAATTAATCTGTATAATGGACGACAGATCTGTTCAACACAAACACACAACAACTGTTCAAATCAAAAACAATCATCAACAATAACAGATATATATATATATATCTATTAAGATTAATTAAGATTTATTTATGCAAATTAAATTTATTTGATATTTTACATATTAATATTATATAATAGGGAAAAATTCATTTTAGCTTCTTGTGATTTGGGGTCAGTTAACTTGCCCTTTATGGTTCCAATATAGGAATGACAACGGGCCGGGGCGGGGCCTGGGATGACACTCCCCGTCCTTGATCCTTGAAGGTAAAAAAATCCCCATCCCCGCCCTTGATTCCCGGCGGGGAACCCATCACCTCCCTTGTCCCCGTCCCCTTATGGGGATCGGGTTTCTCGATCTCGAAAAATCCCCTAAAGATCTGTTCAACACACAAGAAAAAAAAAAAATTTAATCTGTATAATGGACGACAGATCTGTTCAACAAAGAAACACAACAACTGTTCAAATAAAAAACAATCATCAACAATAACAGATATATATATATATATAAAACAACTTTAAAAAAAAATTGTTCATTAACAACAACAGATATATATATATATAAAGGGCTTCACGATTTGTCCATGGATCAAGGCATCAATCGGACCACGATCTGTTCAGATTGGTGGCAACGGAGGGCTTCACGGACGGAGAGCTTTTTTAGATTTGTTCAAATTGGTGGCAACGGAGGGCTTCACAAATGGAGAGCTTCTTCAGATCTGTTCAGATTGGTGGCAATTGTTCTTTCACTTCTTCACGGGCTTCACGGAGGGCTTCAGATCAGTGGTTGTGGTGGATGATGTTGATGATAATAAGAAGTGAGAGAATGAGAGAGACAAATCTGAGTGAGTGAGAGAGGGAGAAGGAGAGAGAGATGAGAGACGCAGTGAGATAGAGAGATCTGAGTCAGTGAGTGAGGGAGAGAGAGATGAGAGACAAGGTGAGAGAGAGAGAGAGAGAAGTGAAAGTGAGATGAGGTTTGGTTTATATATATAGGGGTAAAATAGTAATTTCACTTCGGGGATAAACAAAAACGGGAACGAAGACGGAGATGGACCGGGTACGGGGCTAGGACACTTATCCCCATCCCCGACTCGAAACTAATTAGGGATTGATTTTTGAATACCATCCCTGCTCCGTCAGGGATATTTTTTGGTAAAAATCGCTCAAATCGGGGTCGGGTCCCTGTTGGGCCTAGTTCAAATTGCCATCCCTACCAATATGGCCAAAAAAACCCCATATAATTTCGAACTAAACTGTCACTATTAATTGTTGAATCTAAACGAACAAAAGGTGTATCAAATATAATATTTTTTAGAGTAGACATAGTTTTTCGAAAAAATAAAAGAGTGATGCTCTAGACCCCCAGCACCCCTATATACAAGTGGGGGGCAGCAAGAGGAGGACACAAAAAAAAAAAAAAAAAAAAAGGACCAATCAAAAATCACTGGGGGTGGTGGGGGTCTTACTCTTTTCCCAAAATAAAATGAAATTAAGACAGCAAGAAAATAATCTTACATTCATTTTCTCCAAATCTAAAATTAGATGAAGATGTTAAATTTAAAATAAATAAAATAAATATATAATTAAGAATTGATCTAAAATATAATTAAATTTAAATATAAAATAATTAATAATTAATATAAAATATAATTAAATTAAAATTGGATTAGGTTAAAAAGTACATTTTGATCAAAAAATCACATGGAAATTTTTTAGTTATATTTGAACCATTATGACTGAAATCATAAAGAGCAAAGTGTTTCAGAGCGCTAGGGTAAAACAAAATTTTACGCTATATTTAATGTGAAATTAATAACTAAAAGCTCAATATTTTTTTTTATTCACTATTAGAAATATGACTTTTTGTGTCTATTTTTTTGCGATTGATTATTTGGCTGTCGCAAAAAAATCACTTAACCCAATCGTGTTCTTAAAAAAATAAAAAAAAAACCCAAATCATGTAAAACTTTACCTATCTTCCCTTTCACTCTTATTTCCTAAATCTGTCTCCAATGGTAGTGTATGAACTCTCTCTCTCTCAAAATCTCTTTCGCTTGACTCTCTGTTTTGACTCTCTACTCTCTTTCTCTTGAATCTCATTGTCCACTTTCCATTCTCTCTCGCTTGAATGTCACGTGATGAAGATTTGAAGATTTTGATCGATTGTTGATGAAGATTTTGATCTGTTGTTGATGAAGATTTCGATTAATTCATAATCGAGATTCATAATCGGTAAGCTTACTTTCAATGTATGAATCCAACTCTCTGTCTCTCTCTGTAATCTAGTGTGTTTGTTTCATGTCTTATTGTTGAATTTCTGTGTTGATTTATTCTGAATTTCTGTGTTGATTTCGATCGTTTTTTAATCTATGTTGTTTATTTATTAGGCAGAATACCTCACTGCCTACATCTCTGTCTCTCTCTGTAATCTAGCGTGTTTGTTTCATGTCTGTCCACTTTCCTCTCTACTCTTCGATACTCTCTCTCTCTATATATATATCCATGTAATGTATAACAATATACACACATACATTCCATTTCTATGTTCATCAAATGAATCAAATAAATTCGATGTACTCTGAAACGACGAGTACAGTATTATCCACTGTACAATCGGTATCGAGCAAGCTTTTCTTAGCTATGATTTACAATGCTTATGAATTTCTCTGCTTTTTATGAATTTATCAACTTATTATGAATTAGGTTGCCTATTTCTCTAAGAGTCGTTGTTATGGAATTAGCATTTTGAATCAATTCTACTAACTGAGAATGAATGTTTGTTTATATATGGAGTGGGGTCCTTAAAGCTTGCTATTAATCTGAGGCCAAACCTTGTTCCCTTAGACCATCTCCAACGGAGAACCAAATCCAACATCAAATTTGAAATTTGATGAAAAACTCACTTTTTGAGGCTCCAACGGTGGCACCAAATTCATATCAAACTGAGGATTCACCAAACAAAACATCAAACTGATACCAGGAAACAGATTTTACCAAATCACTGTTACTGACCGTTGAAAGTGGTACACCGGTCAACCACCCGGTTGCCAGGCCGGTTGACCAACCGGTCGCCCGGCTCTCTTTGAAAATACATGGGTTCAAACAGTTCAAACAGATTTAAAAAAAAAAAAAAAAATTTGGCTTTGCCGGTCGACCGGTTGGTCAACCGGCCGGTCGACCACCCGGTCGACCACCTCCCCAATTTCCCTTTCATGCTCATTTGATGCTCACCGTTGGAGCGCCTTGTACCAGATTGAGAAAATTCCCATTTTTGTACTCAAATTTGATGAAATTTTTGAGTAACCGTTGGAGATGCTCTTAGTTTAATGCAAATACACTTATTTATAGGTAAATAGCAACCGGAAGAATTTTAAAAAAAAAAAAAAAGAAAAAAAAGAAAAAGAAAAAGAAAACTACCATAAGCCCTTTCTACAGCTTTAGAGATGGATGGCTTGGTTTTTTTAATCATCCGGTGCACCAAGTATTTATGAATTTAGTCAAACTGATGGGTTGTTCCATGAGTAATTGGATCTTATGGAATAAATTTATATATATATATATATATATGAAGATTACATAAAAGGCAGTGTAGGGAAAACAATTGAATGCATAGAAAAGAAATTTGTGACTGCCAGGAATATGCACATTATAACACATGCCCACTTCTTGTAGTAATCACATTGCTATTGTATCAGGTGATATATGTTTTGTAGAACATAGATGCTTTTTGATACAGCTGATACTTGCCCTTTGAATAACAAATTTTCAATATATAGGGTAGGCCAGTC
Organism: Camellia granthamiana; assembly: GCA_036172215.1. Classification (NCBI taxonomy): domain Eukaryota; kingdom Viridiplantae; phylum Streptophyta; class Magnoliopsida; order Ericales; family Theaceae; genus Camellia; species Camellia granthamiana. The sequence goes on from CM069905.1 coordinate 38,460,905, forward strand.
ATGTGGCTTGAAGTAGTTTTTTAATAATTGCCTACTGTTAGTCAATCTGTTATTATGCAAATAAATGAATTATACACTTGTCATTGTAATACTTTGTAAACTTATTCTTTTTATTGATGTGTACAAAAATAGTTAAAGAAATAGAAAGATGAACAAAAATTGAATTGATTTGCCAAATCGGATGTCAGTTGATTATGTAAATAGGATTGATAACTTCTTGAGATTTGCGTACAACAATAAAGATGAAAGTTCATCGATTAGTTGTCTGTGTCGATTTTGTAGTAATCGATACAATTTTTCACGAGAAGTTGTAAGGGAAAATCTTATTTCCAATGGGTTTGTAAAAAAGTACAAAAAGTGGATTCATCATGGGGAATCCTATGCTCAATTACATGGTAACCAAGAAAGCCAAACATTAATGGTGGATTCAATAGCTAGAGATGATGTGGTTGGGATGGTATAAGAGGCCCTGGGAATTCCACATATAGGTGTTGAGAATGATGAACCAACTGCAAGTGATCCAGCCCAAGCAGGGCAAGTGATCCAAGCCATGTAGAGGAAGATGATCCGGTTTGGATAGGGGCAAATGACGAAACTCTGAAATATTTTAAACTTTTGAAAGATGCACAAACTGATCTGTACCTAGGATGTCACAAATTTACTTCACTATTATTCATTGCTCGAATTTTGCATATGAAGGTCCTCAATCAATAAACCGACAAGTCCGTTGACATGTTACTCGAACTTTTGAATGAGGCTTTTCTTACGGGCACAAAACTTCTAAGTTCATATTATCAAGCTCAAGAGGTTACTACATATTTGGATTTCACGTATGAGACTTTTGATGTTTGCCCCAATAGTCACTACAAGAAATTTCACTTTTGGTGACTAAAATTTTAGTCGCCAAAATCCTTATTTTTAGTCGCCAATCACTTTTGGCGACTAATATATTTGGTCGCCAATAGATCATCGGGGAAACAATCGGCGACTAAATTTTTTTTGGTAGCCAAAAGTGACCAATTGGCGACTCGCCATATATTTTTTTAAAATTATTAAATATATATATTTTTACTTTTAGCGACTAAATTATTTAGTAGCCAATTGAGCATGTATTTTTGACAACTAAATTTTTGATAGCCAAAAGTTTCACTTTTTGAGAATTGGCTACTAAACATTTAGTAGCCAAAAGTTTCCTTTTTACAATTGGCGACTAAAAGTTTAGTAGCCAAGAATTTCACTTTTTCACAATTGGTAACTAAAATTTTAGTAGCCAAAAGTCAACTTGTGATATTTGTTTAGTCGCTAAAAGGTCTCATTTAGTTTTTATAATTTGTTCTGTAATATTTTTTGCACCACCTGAAACCTGTACATATACAAAATTATTCATCCATTCATTCAATTCTCAACCATTTAATAAAAATATTTCTCTACAACTTGTAGCATTCAATTTCCAACCATATACAAAATTTAACTATTAAAAGCCATTCAAATGCCTTATTTCAGCAAAATGTAATAAGTAGTGAAGAACAGAGACATAGACATAGACATAGACAATGTAATAACCCTCAATCATTCTTAGCCCTTTGATCTCTTAGTTGCTCAAGCTCTTCAATCAACACCGGCAAATTTTTATGAGATGATCCACCTTCTTTAATAGCTTTCAATGCCATCTCTCCCAAGACTTTAGCCTTCTCTGTCATCATCACCGCCATCTATCACGCTTCTCACGACGGCCTCTGTATTCTCTCTCCTCACCACATTCTTTCCAGCATCAATCCACAAGTTCCAACACTTCTTAATTTTATCCACGCAAGCATCTGGTATGAACATGCCAAAAGCAGATTGCCCAAGAAAAAAAATACAGAGATTTAACACTCTGAAATCAATTAAAATAATTTACTTAATTAGGCAAGCCCAGACTACCTATCAAACACAAGTACAGTAACAACAGAAGGAGCTGCTACTCGTGCTAAATGCACAAAAAGAGCAGCACTAACAGGAAATTATCCAGGAAACTTCCAAAATGTAATAATGATTTCAAAGACCCATAAAATGTACTAGCTAATGGATCCTATTTGTCAGTCCATTAATGTCTCAACTATAGGTCATTCTTAGTGCAATACTATATCTATCCAATAATTTATCAACTCTCACTTCATAATGAATTTTCAAAATCACAAAATGTAAAAGCTCAGATTACCAATCTGACCAGGTTTACGACTTGAAAAGTTATTTAGCAAAATATGGAATGTTAGTCCTTTAAGATTTGAGCCAGATGATCCAATGCAGCCTAATGAAAAGAAAGGGAAGCATGTCCATTAAGATTTGATGGAATCAAAATGTATAAAGAAGATCATAACTGAATATTAACTACAAAACAAATCTGAGCATTCTTTGTGATACCATGTTGAGAAGGGTAGCCATCACTAGCCCCATAACTGTTTTCCATTGAAGAATATGAATAGTTTTCCAAATAGTTAGACAACCAGCCATATATGTCAATTCAATTTTAGCTGCTATTATCATAACAAAGCCACCAAAAATATTGAGAATAAAGAAATGCAACAAGTGCATACCCTCTGTAGGAAAGCATGAAAATGTTACATTGCAATTTCTGCAACATTATGCGAACCATTTCAAGACGATGTGCAATATCTGGAGGAAGCTAGTAAAGGCCTCCAACACAAATAAGACCCATCAAAACTTCAAGTTTGAACCTGAGACCTGGAGGGAGCACACCCCTAGGCCCTAAGTTTTGCTCTTTGCCCACTAGTTCCTCTTCAATAGCACTACAAAAATTAATGATGAATAAGAAGGAAGAGGCCACAAAAAAATCCCTCTACATATTCTGAGCCTCTTCGCAACTGAAATTGGGATAGTAGACAAAGGCATAAAATAAGTCAGCAAGCTATTAATTTTGATTAGTGTTAGCGCACTTCCTTTGGATAAATAATATTTCTTGTAAGTTCCAATCCATCAACTGTCTCTGAAATCTTTCAATGATAGAGTCTCACACATCCTCCCTTAAAGGAAGATCCCAAGTTTCATATCTAATTTAAAATTTCAGAAATAAATTCTCTCATTTGCATGGTGTTTTCGTCATTTCAAGTAGGAAAGGAAAGATATAATACTGCAAATATGAAACACGAAAGTATCCTTTACGAACCTTAGGCCTCTAGGTCGAGGGGACTAGGCAAAATAAAAAGGCATCTAAACAAAAGTAGTATCACAGAATAAAAACCAAAAAAAAAAAGTCCATTATCATTAAGATCACTTACTTCAATACAGTGTTATAGCCAAGCAATTCCAAATCACCTCCATAAAACCTTCTCCACCATTTGCATTTACCAAGGATCATATCTCTGACCCATCTGTATCTAAGAGTCAACCAACTTCATCCATGTTTCATTGCAAATAGCTTCACACTTTGTTAAATGGCAATATTCAGTCTCATTTAACTGGTTATGTTATCAATTTCAAGCTTTATTTGCACATTACTGTTTGCAAGATTTTTTTCCAATAATTTTTTTAAATGTAATTATAACTTTCCTTCAGTCCCAGTAACAAACGAATTCAATAAATTAGTCATCAGGAAAAGATAGAAAATATAAAAATTAGTCATCTACTTTCCAGTCATTATTCGTTAGTTTGCAAGGATGTTGACAGAATCATCTATAAGATAAATGGTGAAAGAAAGGAGCAAAAAGGCTAGTTCACCTGCATCAGTGAAACTCTATTCCTTATAAAAGTAGTTTTGCCAACAACTACACCCGTCCCATGATCTAACAGTATTCCCTCTCCAATTTTTGCAACTGTACACAATTACCAGATATGAAGAAAAGATAGGGTAAATTTCCCCTCACAGTGTCTTATTAGCAAGAAGCCTTTCACACTCTCAAATAGATACAAACAGTCAAATGAAGGGGGCAAAAAAAAAAAAAAAAAAAGGTAAAGTGCATTAGTCTTAATTTGTGGCAGAAACAATCATTTTCTTTGCACTTGAATCTATAATCTATCAAAGTTTTACCAAAATAACGCCTAACTTCTCTTCAATTGGTTCCATGAAAAAAATTCTGGGAAATAAAAACGTAAGAATTCTGTCCCAATAATTTAAAAGATAATTTCTTGCTGTTTTTAAAGTGTGCTTGACATCTAAGAAGAAGTCAGTCTACTTCTCAATAAACTAACTAATGAGATAACTAACAGCACACAATTGGCAATAAATAGAATCAAGAAAACCATACCTGGGTGTATGTCAACTCCAAAAACTAGAAAAATCCACTACTTGGGGTTTCAATTTCAAAATCATTAAAACACCCAAAATGGTTATTCAAACACAAATTCAGATTCACAGCAACAACTTCAATAACAAGCAATCAAACCCACAAAACAGAACAACTAATAAATAGATCGATTAAAATATAATCGACTTACTCTTGAGTTCATTGAGCCACCGCTTGATGTTATCGAAAGTAGTCCGACGAGTGATATCGTAGACGACGAGAGCACCAACAGCGTCTCTGTAGTAGGCGAAGGTGACAGCGCGGAAGCGCTCTTAGCCGGTGGTGTCCCAGACTTGGGCTTTGATCTCCTTGCCATCAAGCTCCATCACCTGGGTCTGAAACTCTACTCCCACTGTGGCTTTTGAGTGCAAATCGAACTCGTCTCTCGCAAATCGTGAGAGCAAGTTCAATTTTCCCACCGCTGAGTCCCCAATCACCACTATTTTGAATAAGCACTCTTCTCCTTCTGATTTCTCCATTTTGTTTGGTTTGTTTGGGTTAGAGAGAGAGAGAGACAAACAGACAATCTGTTTTGTCTAAACAGAACCATCCGTTTTGTCTAAAATTTTCACACGTTTGGCGACCAAATTGGTTTTTTTGTCGCCAAATGTTAATTGATTTCAATCCCTCCAAAATTTGAAATATTTCCCTTTGGATATTTTTAGTTCTTTGGCGACCAAAATAATTTTAGTCACTGAAAATAAATTTTTGACGATCAAATTTTTAGTCGCCAAAGATAAAAAGTAATTTTTTTTTTTTCATTTGGCGACTAAATAATTTTAGTAGCCAAAACTAACTATTTGGCGACAAAAAAAACTTTTGGTCGCTGAAAATATATTTTTGGCGACCAAAGATAAAAAAATAATTTTTTATTTGGCATCCTCAAAAAAATCCAAAAAGTCACTATCATATTTAAGTCACATCACCTCTCTAACACATCACTTCAAACCCAACCCAAATCCAACCCATATTTCATAAAAAGTCAAAAAATACACTTATTTAGTCTTCCCAAACTTGGCCTAAATGTTTTTAGTAGCAAAAACTCAATCAACGGCGACTAAAATAATTTTTTTGTCTCCAATTCTGGTATTTTTAGTGACTAATTTTTTTTTTTAGTTGCCAATAATCAATATATTCCTACTAAAAAAAATTAGTAGCTAAATATTGTACCTTTGCCAACTAAAAAAAATTTTGGTCGCCAATTCCACAACTTTTAACGACTAAATTTTTTTTAGTCACCAATTTTGGTCGCCAAAGGTGTATTTTGTTGTAGTGAGTTGTATGTTGTTCAGAAAAGAGGATGCAAAACTTGATAAATGTGTTATATGCAGTAGTTCTAAATGGAAACAAAATGGTGGCGTTGGAAATGCTGAAAGGGAATCTGGTATACGGGTAACAGCAAAACAAATGAGGTATTTCCCTTTGGAACCAATGTTGCAGAGATTGTTTATGTCATCGAAAACAACCCCTTTATTTATTAATGCGATCAGACGACGTGTGACACAAGACGTTGAGTCTAGGTTCATTACAACGATCGAGAACTTGACGGCACATGTTTTGTTCTTAGAGTCATAGGGTGTGGCTGGGAGTACAAGCTTGAGAGAGGTGTAATACTTACAAATTGATGAATTTTACTTTTTATCAAATTTATATATATATATACGTATGGAAATTATTAACACATTATACTAACATATTGTAGGTGCCAAATGCATCTAGTGGGCAACAAGCTTCAAAAGTGTTTCTCTAACTTTATTAGTTTATTCTGTTCACAACATTTTATCAGAATGTATCTCACATCAACACTTTGATGGTGACCGTGTCACGACCCAACCCCCACCCTACGGGATTAGAGACGTAACTGGCCAGTAATTCGAGATTACCAAAGATCCACTAAACAGTAAATAGTATAAGGGGCTGGCGGAAGCCAATGATATTACAATACATCATCCAATGAGCTGTGAAACTAAAATAAATAAACAAACCTTTACATGCATCACTGTACAATCATCCTACTATATCATGCACATGTACCAAAAGCATATACAATACCTAGGGAATTAATCCCTTAATTAAAATTTGTAAAACAAAAGATCATTGCTATAAGTCACTTGATCATTTTATAAAAGGGTGAACTCATAATCACCCAAAAGCCTTGGAGTTAGACCAAAAGAAACCTCGAAGGGAGGCACAATGGCTGGCTTTACAAAATGGAAGGTAGGATGATGTCCTTAAGTCCTTTCTTAAGTTTAATCACGTACATAAAAAATATAAACTGTGAGCTAAAGTCCAATGAATAACAAATGTATAAAGAGATTAGGAATAACGCTCGTTTAAACATTAAGGTCAATTCACATAGCAATATCATATTCGTTCAATAAAAGCATAGCAATGATAACGATCCACGTGCACATGTAGCAGTTATTCAAATCATAATTGCCATGAACAATCATATAACTCGATATCTTGTACACATTTGGCCATGGTATTATTGCCCCCGGGCAAGGACCACATGAATATAGGTCACAGTATTGTTACCCTCGGGCAAGGGCCACATGAACATAGACTACGGTATTATTACCTCTGGGTAAAAGCCACGTGAACATAGACTGTGGTATTCTTACCCCCAAGTATGGGCCACATGAACATAACCACGGTATTGTTACCCTCGAGTATGGGCCTCATGAACATATTGCATGAAGTGGGATACTCATTCATTTAGTAAATCATATCGCTGTAGAAATAGTCCTTAACAATAACAATAACAGTCAAAAAGAAATATAACTCAAACATGTGTTTACAACATTGTTACTCACAGTTAGTTCTGTGGAGTAACTGGCTAGGATGCGGCGTCTGACCTACATCAACACATACAAGTATAATGGTTTAGTTTGTTTGTTACCACATCACTAAATTTCTCTCTTTTCTTCTTTAATTCCCACCTTCATTATGAATACGAATGCACATGAAAACCACGTGAAAACTATGTAAACGGAGGCCCACAAGTTAGAAATATAGATAGAAAAACAGACAGAATCTGCCTTGTTGGTTGTACGTGCGGTGACCCTGGCTACACGAGCGGTGGTTAAGCAGTGTGCATTTTTGGGTAGAGGAGGCTCGACCGCTCACGCAGTGGTCCAGGCTGCTCGAGCGGTCTGGGTGAAAAACAATTCGAAAATTCTACTGAAAAGTGGAGGTAGTATTTGGTAGAGTTTTTAGAATTATGATTTGAGAATGCAGTTGTATTTTGAGTTTGTGAGTTTTTGAATTATGATTTGAGTGTGGAAAATTTGTTTGGTTATGAGTTTTGAAAAGAGTTTTGAAAAGAGTTTTAAATTGAGTTTGAATTGAGTGATGTGACATATGATATTTGATACAAAAACTTACAACTCATAACTAAACACACAACTCAAAATTATTTTCAAAGCTCATAAAAAAAATTTAAAAAAATTCACAAATTTTTTTTTTTTTGGTTGTAATATATATAAAAAAAAAACGAACAGTGTTCCGGTCAACCGGTGGGACATTCGGTTAGCCCAAATTTTCCCGCCTTGGAAAGAGTTTTCACAAGTAAGTGTGTAATTAATTTTTAAAAACGCTAAACAAACACCACACTCAAAAGTGAGTGTGGAACTATATTTTGAAAACTCTACCAAACGGAGTTGGAGTTTTTCCCTTTGCCAAAACCAACTCTCAATGGGTAACAATTAAGTTCAAAACTCTTCAAAAACATGTTGATTCAAACTTTCTCAACTCAAGTAGAGGCTATGGCTTCAAATCAAAACTTAATGCTAATACAAGAACTCAAAATCATGAACTTTGAGTGTAAAATCATACTCAATGCAAAGTGTGGTTGCCAAAGCTAAAATCAATACAATTTCTCCTCAAATTTGAGGAGTCATGCACAATCTCACATGTAACAACAAAAATGATGCCATGTGTGCTCAAATTAAAAGCTGTTTCCTACAATCTTCATCTTTAGGGTTCTTAACAACCATTAACAATAGTCTACTTTTTTATTCAACTTATTTCATGATGAAGACAACCTTAATTCATGAGATTTAAGGAAAATTTCTTACCTTTGCTTGATAGTCTGATGAAGATTGCTCAATTCCCCTTTTTCTCTTCTTGAACCCTAGTTCTTTCTTTCTCTTTCCCTTTTTGGTTCTAGAATTCTCTCAAGTCTATCTTTACAAAATATGTATATACCCCCTCTTAGTTAATGACTGAAGCTAATACATGACTTAAGCACTAATAACTCTGACTAATCCTAAATGTAACTTCATGAATCAAAGTCACTTAATTAATACTCTTCTCAACTCATACTACATCAAATTAACCATACTACTGTGATTTAGGCTCTAATTGTCTATTCCAATTATTTAATTTTAATCTTATGGTTTACTGATTCAGACAGGTTTATTTCCTAACTCGCTCTATTTGTTCTCCTTATGCAATGAACACATGACACGAGCACATAACACACATAACACATGACATATAATTTTGCATATAAACACATAATTAAGTTAAATCACATAATTTAACAATTAATTATGGAGGCAGATGTTACAAACCATTGATGACATTCCTGTTCAACCTCTTATATAACTTGCATGCCATTCAAAAGCTGCACTGAACATGATTTTTGTGTTCTAGTTATGAATTTCTTACTCTTTGGAATGCTTTATGGAGTGATTTTTTGTTGAATTGTAGAAAGTTCTTGTAATTTGTCTTGTATTGAATTTGGGATTAGATCAAATCTGTTACTAACTTTGATTGGATTAACTCTACTTGAAGGATGAGCATAATATGGATTAAATCTGTTATGAACTTTGACTGGACTAACTCTACTTGAAGAATGAGTTGATATTTGGGTTGGTTGTTTTGGTTGATTTAAGTATATATGGGCTTGTATGTTTTGGGAGTATTGGGTTGAGTTTTACCATCACAGATTTGCTTGAAGTAGGTATTATTGTTTAAATTTTGATGAGTTTGTTTTGTATAATTTTTGCTTTGATTTTGCTTTAAGATTCCTGATTTTTTCTGTGAGATGATTAAATGATTAACTATTTTCAAACTAGTATTGATTTTAAGAACAATTCTGAATCTCTTTGCACCCCTATTGAAAAAGATTTTGGCTAATACATGAATATTAGAATTTTTGCAAATATCATTTTACATTTATTGTATATAATATTTGAATATATATATATATATATGAGAATATAGGTTGCTAAAACATTGTAGGCATTTTTTTAAAAAAAAAATTCGACGGTAACAAGACAGTCACTGATACATTGTAGGTTTTTTAAAAAAAATTTCCCAATGGCAAAACATTAGTTGCCATAAGTAAAATAGGCAGTCGCAAATAGTTTGCTACTGTTATTTTATGGTCGCAAAAAGTATTTGGCATCTCCACCTCCACATTCGCGTCCTCCATTTACCGTAGCATGATTCGTCGCAAAAGGTTTTTTGCTACTGTATTTCTTTATTTGCGACGGCTTGTAACGGTCGCAAAAAATAGATTTTTTTAGGGATTGTTTGGTAAACATGTTGGGCTAAAAAATCACAAAAAGACCAAAAAAAATCAAAAAATCACAAAAAGACCAAAAAAAAAAAAAAAAAACACATCACTATTCCAAAATTAAAAAGCCAAAAAAGCCAATCAGGAATACCAAACAAACAAAAAAATCTCAGGTTAAAAAATTCAAAAAGCGAACTAAAAAATCATTGTCAAACCAAGGCTTAGGCCTCGTTTGGGAAGCGACGGGTTTAGCCAAAAAGTTAAAAAGTTACTAAAAGAGTCAAAAAGCCAACAACCCATATTAAAAAGTCAAAGATTCTTTTTTTTTTTTTACTTTTTGCACATCTTTTCGTAAAAAATTAAAAAATTATCCCAAATATATTAATTTTTTTAACTTATATTTTAATTAAATAATCAAAAAATTACTAAATTAACATGTGGTGAAAGGAGGACTAGTAATGATTTAATTATGTGAAGTGAATAGGGTTAAGTTCAATTGAAGACAAATAAGAAACAAACATCATTTTGTCTTCTTCCAATGCCTCGTGTTGACTCTTGACATAAAAATAATAACTATGTATCAAACAAAATTGTTCCTATGCATTGCTCTCCTCTCAATTGACATTTTTCTTGGCAATTTTGGAACCAGCGTTTTAATAAATGCGTGAAAATAAATTCTAAGCGTCATATTTTAATATTAAAAAATATATTATATAAAATAAAAATGGTAACAAGTGTCCATTAAATATTGTTTAATATTAGAAAGTGTATAAAAAAAATCTTGAAGATATGTAAAAATATTAAAAAGTGTATTAATTTCAATAAAAGTATATTGAATTTAACCAAAAAGGTCTTGTGTTCTTTAATCTTTTATTTTTTACTTGTGTCTTAGGAGCATTTGCTACTAAAACGCTATATAAAATTTGAATTAGAGTAGGATAAAACAAGATAGGTGAGCAAAACTCATCTCTATTCCACCTTTTTGGGCAAAAAAATCCATATGAACGGAGCAACGGAAAATGCAAATCCAAGAAAATTGAAGTGATTTTTATATGTGAATATGATTTATTTATGTGGTACTTTCTATTATTATTATTGATTGAAGATAGTGGAATATAAATCATATTATTAAGTATTTGGAGAACATTAGGAACATATATATTTATGATTGATATACAAAACTTTTTTAAAAAATTGACATTCAAGATTGTCAGAGAATTCATTTCCTTTGATAAAATACACGTGCCAATAATAATACTACTAATACTAATAACAATAAACACTAATTTAAAAAGAATTTTTGCTAACAATAAGTTTTAGGACTGTTAATAAGAAATATTAAATATAAAAAATTTGTAATTTTAGTATAATCTTTACCTATCTCAAAATATTTTTTATATTTTAATACATTTTTATATATTCTATAAAAAAAAATTTAACACAAAACACATAAGTTTGTTTTTAACATTTCTTATTTAAAAAAGAATTACAAATACACCTTCCAAGATTAATTTGAAATACGAATTATTTATTACAGTTTTAGAAATTATGTCATGTTTCTTGAAATTTCTAATTTCATAACAAATAGTTCTTTTTATTAATAAATTATTAAATCAATTAATAATTTTTAATGATATCAAAAATTAATTTCAATTAAAATTTAAATAATTTTATTTTGTATATGAGTACAATTAAGAATTTTATTTTTTTAATTAATTTTGTTTAATAAAAAAATTTAATAAAAAAATATTTTTAAAATTTTTAATTTATAAGAGATAATTTAAATAAATTTTAGGAGATATAATTATAATTTATTTTTACAAAAAATGCAGAGAGGAGGGGGGGAATGAGGATCCTCTCCTTGCGGCCTTTGTACTTGCACCCGTCCTTGCAGGCTTTCGGGTCTACTTTTAGGCCCAATTTTGATAATCCGAACCGTTCATATTTTATGATTTATTCAGTATAACATACCTGTAAAAAATTAAGTTGATCGGATATCAGAAAGTATGTGTTTAAAAAATTGAACTAAAAACTATTTTTTAAATAATTTAATAAACAGTTTTCCGAACATATACTTTCTGATATCTGATCAACTTGATTTTTTACAGGTATGATATACTAAATAAATCATAAAATATGAACGGTTCGGATTATCAAAATTGGGCCTAAAAATAGACCCGAAGGCCTGCAAGGACGGACGCAAGCACAAGGCTGCAAGGAGAGAACCTTGGCTCGGGGGGGGGGGTGGTCAGTGTGAGGGGTCCAATCACCATTCAACATGATATCTCACTTTCACTGTCTTTTAAATCTTTAATTTTAAATTTTTTTTTTTTTAAAGGTAGTACTGAAAAGTGACTAGACAGTTAGGTTTGCAGGTATGTGGTGGAATCTATACAATTGTGTACAGTAGAGTCTACGTTATGCAGTCCTTGAGCTTACACTGGCCTCCATTTAATGAGTTTTTCTCGATCCTCTTCATGCCCCCACCCCCCAACAGTTCTTCAAATTCCTTTCTCTAATATCACTGCAACATATAAAAGTTAAAAGTAAAAAAATTTGTTACAAAAAAATATTTAAGAATTAATTTTTATTGTTATAAAGATAATTGTTAAAATATCATTTTGAAAAGTTAAAAATAAGATATTTAGTAACAAAATTTTAAAAATATCACTAATAAATAAATTTTTAAAGATAAAATAATTTAGTCTCAAAATAATTTATTTTTTGAGATAAAAAATTTTGTCCCAAAAGGATAATAATTCATCACTAATGTTTAATTTTTGTTGCTAATAATATAATAACGATATTTTTCGCAACTAAATTATGTGGTCCCTAAAAAATAATTTTATCCATAAATTTTGATTTTTAAAACCTTAATTTTTTTTTATAGTTTATATAGGGTAAATTATAAATACAATTTTGAGATTTATGGGTGGTTTGAGATGATCTAAATAAGTGTACTTTTTGACTTTTTATGAAATATGGGTTGGGTATGGATTAAGTTTGAAGTGATGTGTTAGAGATGTGATGTGACTTAAATAGGATGATGTGACTTAAATAGGATAGTAACTTTTTGATTTTTTTAGATCATGCCAAACAAGGCCTAAAGTATAGATTATTTTATATGATTTAGAAAATCATAAATATTTTTTTATTAGAATTTTCATTTAACAGAATTAACTAAAAAAATGAAATTCATAATTGTTCTCCTATACAATAATAAAAAAGGAGCTTTTTTGATAAATCCACTTTCTAAGAGTTTTATTCCATCCAACCCATATTCTTTTTGACTATTCCATTAGGTCCTATTTGAGATAAGAATATCAAAATACCCTTTTCATCTACTTATGTTCCATTTAGTTCATATTATTTTCTTATGTTTCAATAAGTCCTATGGATGACATAATTACCAAAATACCCCTAATGTGAATGTTCACACCGTCAATGTGAATGTTCATATCGTCAATGTGTAGGGGCCCGGCCCATGTCGATCCTCGTGGGTGCCCGGAAAAATTCCAGTCAGGCCGGGACGGGCCCGGCCCATTGACAATGTGAATATTCACATTGACATGTCAACATTCATATTAATAGGAGTGTAAAATTGGCCCGCATCCCGTGGCGGCGCGAAACCCGCCCGCGGCCCATGGGCAGCCCGGGGCGGGCTCGGTCCGACCCGTTGACAATGTGAATATTCACATTGACATGTTAACATTCACATTGATAAGAGTATAAAATTGGCCAGCGGCCTAGGGCGGGCCCGACCCGACCCGTTGACAATATGAATATTCACATTGACATGTTAACATTCACATTGATAAGAGTGTAAAATTGGCCCGCAGCTTATAGGCGACTCGAAGCCCGACCGCAGCTCGAGGCAGGCTTGGCCTGACCCGTGACAATATAAAATTGGTCCGTGCGTCGTGGCTGCTCGAAACCCGCCCACGGCCCGTGGGCTGCCCGGGGCGGGCCTGGCCATTTTTTTTTAATTCTTTTTAATTTTTTTTATCAAAATTTTATTATTTTTCACAAAAAAAGACACTAGGCCTCGGCGCGGGCCGGGTCTCGGACCGAGCCTTGAATGGGCCTTAATCGGGCCGATGGGCCGGGCCGGGCTTCAAAGTGATGGCCCAGGCCCTAGCCTAGGGTCTCGGACTAGGCTCGAGCTTGGGCCCAAACGAGCCTTTCCCGGGTCGGGTCGAGCCGGCCCACGAGCCAAAAAATTAGGCCTAGGCCCTAGCCCTGGCACAAATGTATTCAGGCTTTGGACGGGCCGATGGATCGAGCCTCGGGTCGGGCCGGTAGGCTTGGGCCTAGCCTCGAGCTTAGGTCAGGCTTGGGCGGGCCTGGCCATATTTTTTAATTCTTTTTAATTTTTTTCTACCAAAATTTTATTATTTTCCACAAAAAAATACATTGCGCCTCGGGCGGGCTGGGCCTCGGACCGAGCCTTGAATGGGTCTTAAGCGGGCCAATGGGCTGGGCCGGGCTTCAAAGTGATGACCTAGGCCCTAACCTAGGGTCTCGGACATGCTTGGGCCCGGATCTAAATGAGCCTACCCCAAGCCGTGGATGGGCTTCGGGCAGCCCATGGGCCGCGGGCCAATTCTACATTTCTATTAATGTGCATTTTAACATGTCAATATGAATATTCACATTGTCAACGGGCCGGGCCGAGCCTACCCCGGGCCGCGGGCAAGCTTCGGGCAGCGGGCAAATTTTACACTCCTATCAATATTAATGTTAACTTGTTAATGTGAATATTCACATTGTCACGGGTCGGGCCAAGCCCGCCTCAGGCTGCGGTCGGACTTCGGGCTGCGGGCCAATTTTACACTCTTATCAATGTGAATATTCATATTGTCAACGGGGCGGGCCGGGCCGGGCCCGCCCTGGGCCGCTGGCCAATTTTATCCTTTTATCAATGTGAATGTTAACATGTCAATATGGATATTCACATTGTTAACAGGCGGGGCCGGACCCGCCCCGGGCCGCCCACGGGCCGTGGGTGGGTTTCGGGTAGCCACGAGGCGCGGACTAATTTTACACTCCTATCAATGTGAATGTTAACATGTCAATGTGAATATTCACATTGTCAACGGGCCGAGCCGGGCCCGGCCCGGGCCGCGGGCGGGTTTTTGACCACTCATGGGCCGCGGGCCAATTTTATACTCTTATCAATGTGAATGTTAACATGTCAATGTGAATATTCACATTGTCAATGGGTCGGATCGGGCCCGCCCCGGGCCGCCCATGGGCTGCGGGCGGGTTTCGCGCCGCCACGGGACGTGGGCCAATTTTACACTCCTATTAATGTGAATGTTAATATGTCAATATGAATATTCACATTGTCAACGGGCCGGGCCCGCCCCCGCTCGCGGGCAGGTTTTGGATAGCCCACGGGCCAATTTTACATTCCTACTAATGTGAATTTTAAAATATGAATGTTCACATCATAACATTGCTAACCGTTCAAAAAATATTTATAAGGGTATCGAAATTAAATATAAGGGCATAAGTGTTTAAGAAAATAGTGTAAATCAAGAAAAATGACTTTATAGAATAAAACTATATATACATGAGACTAAATGGGTTAAAAAATTCCTTCATGGGCTTCTTGTGTTAAAACACTTCTAAATGGGATTTATCAATAAAAATCCCATAATAAAATTACCTAAATTATTAATTAAAATGTATTTCTAACATCATTAAAAATTGTCAATTGACTTGATGATTTATTAATAAAAGGGCGATTTGTTATAAAATTAGAAATCTTAAGGGGTGAATGTAATTTCCAGAATTACAAAGGACGATTCGTATTATAATCAAACCTCAAGGGATGTATTTGTAATTTATCCTAGGATATAATATATTAGTGATGTTTGTTTAGTGGATTAGGATGGAGGAGATCAAGGTTTATTTTGGTAATTAGAAAAAAAAAATTATTAACTTATTTGAGTCTTATTATTTGTTTATTTTTTTGTACATCTTTTTTTTACCAAAAAGAGCCAATAAGTCAATAAAAAAAATAAAATAAAATAATCGCTTCTCAAAATAGGCCTAAGAGTATAGTAAGGTTGAGTGAAGAGATTATTAATATAATAGTATTAAGTCGAAGATATAAAATAAAAAGTTTTTATTTATAAACTACTAGATTAGTAATACTATTGATAATATTATATATTTTAAATTTTTAATATTTTTTTTGTTCTAAAAATATATAATTTAATTTTATAAAATATTCATTTTGTATGGTTAGAATAGCCAAATCAATTTCTAGGTGAAGTTGCTAATTTTGGTACAATGGCCAAACCAGTGTCATACTCCTCACAAAAAATATATATATATATTTGAATTTGGTGTAGCGACGGGTTGTCCTCCAATATTGTATAGTCCACAGATCGATTTTTCAATCTCACTTTATGCTGTGTTTAGTTGGGGGATTTATGAAAGGATTTAGAAAGAGAAATGAAAAAGGTAGGTGAAATGTGAATAAAACATGTCTATATTTCACTTAGTTTCACACACCTTTTCCCTCTCCCTTTCCAAATTCCTTCCCAAATCCCCCAACCAAACACAGCATTAGAGAAAAGTAATTCAGTTGGGGGTGTGAGAGTAATAATTCAGGTGGAGTAAACAAGCCAATGTGATACCTACCACATTAATAATCTAATCTCACCCCTTAGTCAGCTAAACAAACATGATGGGAGAATTTTACGGGACACACACAAAAATAGTATGTGTTATATGTTTTATTTAAGGTAAATTATAAATATACTCTCTGAGATTTGATTAAAATATGAATCGCTCTATGTGGCTTTAAAAATTACATTTCACCTCTGAAATTTTTAATTTCATAACAAATTATTTATTTTATTAATAAATTATTAAGTCAATTAACAGTTTTCAATGATATTAAAAATATATTTCAATTAATAATTTAGGTAATTTTATTATTGTATAGGAAAGTAATTATGAATTTCATTCTTTTAGTTAATTCTGTTAAATAAAAAATTATAACAAGGGGGTATTTGTAAATTTTCAAACCACAAGAAGTAATCTGTATTTTAAACAAATCTTAAGGAGTGTATTTGTACTTTACCCTTTTATTTAAGCAATAGTCTTAGTTATGATATATTGTGTAGTTAGTCATGACTCAATGTTAGTAATGATTTATTATAATATTGTTATGACATTATCTTTGTTAAGATTCAAAAGGTCTGTTATGATTTATTATAATATTGGTTATGACATTATTTTAATTATGATTTACAAAATCTTTAATTATGTCTCATATGATAGTTAATTATTATTATTTTTAATTATAACTGAAGAGGATTTAATTATAACATTTTGTATATGGTATATACTCTTTTTGAGAGTGTGTATTATAATGTTACCCTTCTATTATATAAAGCGTAAAATTTCAAAAACTTTGACAATTTTTTTAATAATGTCCACAAAATAACTGCTACATTTTTATAATGATAGAGAATTATCAAATAGTTTTCAAATTCATCTCACCATCTCCATTTATCAAACTTTTCAAAAATGTAATGTACAATTACAAATACATTACACCCACTGCTAATATATATAAAGACTGATTTAAAAAACATGCAACGATTTATTGTACTTAAAAAAGCACAAGTCAAAATTAAACTTTCTAGTATATATGCTCATTTATGCAATAATTCATTGTTTAGAAGTGAAATTGCAAGGAAAGACGTATCTTCGATTGTACATGTAGTTTTTTTTCAAAAAATTGTTTACTTTTTAATCAAAGCTCAATAAAGAAGACCTTTCTAAAAATTCATGATATATATACCTTTTTTTAGAGTGTGTACCATAGAATTCTCTATAATAGGCATTATAAAAAATTAAGATTATTAGAGATCAAAATTTAGGGACAAAATCATTTTTTAGGGACTAAATAATTTTATTGCGAAAAGTGTCGTTATTATATTATTAGTAACAAAAATTAGATATTAGTGATGAATTATTATTTTTTTGGGATTAAATTTTTTGTCTAAAAAAAATAAACCATTTTGAGACTAAATTATTTTGTCTCTAAAAGTCTATTTATTAGTGACATTTTCAAAATTGTCGCTAAAAGCCCTGTTTTTGATTTTTCAAGACGACCTTTTAACGACTATCTTTATGACGAAAAAAATTGGTCTCTAAATGCCTTTTGTAATAAAATTTTCACTTTTAAAAACAAAAGCATTTACGCTGTGTTTGGTTGAAGAATTTAGAAAGGGATTTGGAAAGAAAAAGGAAAAAAGTGTGTGAAATTAGGTGAAATATAAGTATGTTTTATTTACATTTCACCTACCTTTTCTATTTTCTTTTCCAAATCCCTTCTCAAATCTCTCAATCAAACATGACATTAGTCTCTAATACTTTTATATGTTATAGTGAGAATATATATAGATGTTATATACTTAGAATGAAAGGTAAGGAGGCATTTGAAATTTGAGTTTGGCTTTGTTCCAATCTAGGGGATTGGAAGGTGTTGTGTGAATTTGTGAGGCTTATTAATGGTCACATTTTGATAATTTAAACTATTAATTTTGTAAGGTTATTCATTACATTATTTATTAAAAAAAAAATTTAAGTCAATCCGATAATCGTAACGTGCACGATTTCACATTTGCCTAAAAAAAATGAATGGTAAATGTATTTTTAAAGATAATTTTTTTCGTAATAAACGTGATAAAATAAAAATATTACAATTATTAGATCACTTTATTTTTTAAAATTTATGAATAATATATATAAAATCTTATAAAATAAGCGATTTTCATCATTAAAACAAAACTCGTTGTATGGATCCAGACAGCATAGACCTTGAAATTTGGTAAGTAGGATGGGTGATTCATGCAATTTGATTATTTGAGTGGAGGACACTGCTTATTGCTTACTGTTTAGTTTTTTGGACATAATCAATTGGACGGTTGAGATTTATTGTTGTGTTTGAATGAATGAGAGAGAGAGAGAGAGAGAGAGAGAGAGAGAGGATAAGGCCTCACTAGACAAAAAGAGTGGACAGTATTGAATCTGCATGCATTTATGGAATGTATGTTTATCTTTTATCACAGTGATGAACTTATTATATGGATGTCTAAACCCTACCTTTTGGTCACAGTGAACTTATGGAGAGAGAGAGAGAGAGAGAGAGAGAGAGAGAGAGAGAGAGAGAGAGAGTTTTGGCCATTCCCAACAAGGAATGCTCTTCAATTTAGTGCTCATGAATGGGTTGTACGGAGAATGATAAACTGCTAAGTGCCAAGGTAAGGTTGAATCAGGACCATATTTTTTTTAAAATTTTTAAATGGACCAGGGGGGGCATGGGGAACTAGAAATTAACTCGAGGACAAATAAAATAAACAAAGAATTATAAGAAGAAGAATTGCAAATGAGCATAAAGGTCTGTTTGGATAATTGTAAATTTTAAAGATGTGACCATAGAAGATATATACATTATGATCCTTATAGTTAGAAGGGTAATGATTTCAAATAATTAATTTTATATAGTGATTTCAAATCTATCATAAAGTTACTTAAACTATCACATTTAAATTTAAGTTATTGTTTTTTAATGATTAAAGTTAAATCTCCTTATTTAAAATTCACATCTATTCAAATGAATTCTAAGTGTTTTTTGAATTGTTAACCATTAATTCATCCAAAAACTTAAATTAATGGGAAGAATAACTTTATTATTTAATTCATCCAAAAACTTAAATTAATAGAGAAGAATAACTTTATTATTTAGGATCTAACATAATGAATTGTCTACTTACTATAATGAATCTAACTAACAAGTGTGTTAGGATCTAATTAACTTTACATTTCAAAACATGATCAATCGTCTACTTACTATAATGAATCGTTGATCATCTTAAAACTCAAATTATTAAAAAAGAATACTCCCTCCGTCCTAAAATATTAGTCCCTTATTCCATTTTTCATTGTCCCAAAATATTAGTCCCTCTTCAAAAATTAAGTACAAAAATAATATAAATTTCCTATTTTGCCCTTCTTTTAAATTAATAAACAATATAAAAAGTACAATTATGACATTGATATTCTCAAAAAATGTACTATCAAAAGGGTAATTTTGGAAAATCAACTTTTTTTAAATGCAATAATTGTACTACAAAAAAAATTAAATTCCTTAAAAAGGACCATTATTTTGGGACAAAGGGAGTAAATAACTTTATTATTTAAAACCTCGTGCACTAAATCTTCCGTTATTTAGTTAGTTCTCGAAAAAAACCAAATTAGGTGATTTAATATATAATACTCGGAGTTTCAAACTTATTTCTCAAACATATATTTTATAAATTGTTTTTTGAAAACACAATTTTAAAATGTACTTTGAAAACATAAATTCAATTAACTTATTGCAAAACCTTTTGAAGTATGTGTTAGAAATGGGTTTTGGAAGTTTTGAAAAAAATAGATTTTTCCTCAATTTTGGTCAATTTTTTAGATGGGACCCATGTGTCAAAATTGGCGGATCTAAGTGGTAATGCGTTCTATGCCGCATTTTGATTCACGTAATATTTTTGATTGCTTAAAACTATTATCGGGTGAATGAGAAATTGAAGCTAAAGAGAGTTCCATAGAAATGGTGTTTTTGGTGAAATTTCCTAAATGTTTGATTTACGGCTTGTCCTACGTTGATTTGATAGGCATACTTTGAATGGATTTATAAGGTTTGGGTTTGTAACTTGGAGAGGGCCCCAAGGGGCACCCCAAATTTGTAGAAGGGAAATGTTATAGGCAAATTGGGCTAGACCCATTGGACTAAAAAATAAACACCGCCACTGCCATTCGGGCGGGCTAGGCTTATTCGGCCCAATACCTATCTTTTTGAGCCAAAAATATTTGAATTTTATTTTATTTTTTGGTAAAATAAAATCTGTCCAAAGTTTTAATTTCAAATTTTGGTGGGAAAAATTCAAATTTGTTTTTCACTTCTTTCGAATTTTTGTACAGATTCGAATCTGTTGAATACAGTTTTTTATCTGTACAAAATTTAAACCCTACAGATCTATATCTGTTCATTCAAACCGAACAGGTATAATACCTGTTCAAACAGGTTTTGCACCTGTTTAATTCAAACCAAACAGCCACGAATTTTTCTATATAAAGGCAGTCCCTTATTTGGTTTTTTGATATAGTTTTCATCTCTAATTCTGTCAATACTCTCTGCATTTTGCTGCATACAATTTTCTGTGAGAAAGAGTGTAAACACAAAGTGTGTTTGTTGTGCAAACAATTTTGTAGTGCTGCTATTGTTTGCTGTTGATCATTTTATCTTGGGAAATAGACGTCCACAATCTGAAAACATCGTGGAGAGGACGAATCTGTCTTAAGGACACAGTGTTAAGCACTTGACTTGATCAAAAATTTGCTCGACAAATAAATAAGGTAAGCATTTAATTTACTTTCGATTTATTTATTTATATCAGATTTTGATTTTGTTTTTATAACAAAATAAAAAACTGTTTTATTTTATTTTTATTTACTGGTTTGATTTTTGTAATCAAATAGTCTCTCTTCTTTCTTTATTTCTTCTGTTTGTTGTTAAGTACACAAATATTATTTATTTGTAATACAGTGAAGATTGTCCAACAATCTTAAGATAGATTATTTTTTGGTGTCTTCATTGTATTTATTTTTCTGTGTTAGATTATTTTTTGGTGTCTTCATTGTATTTATTTTTCTGTGTTTTTACAAAGTAATATTCTAGTTGGAAAATACAAATAGTAGTAATATACTGTTTATTTTCTTTGATAACTAGTAGTAATATACTTGTATCATTAACAATTACAGAATATTAATTTGTGTTATAGAAAATTATTGTGGTATTTTATTTTTCTAGTTTTAGTAACAAGAAAAGTAAAATTATTTTGTATTATAATTTATTTTTTGGTTTTAGTAATTAGGAAATTAATTTGGTTTTGGTTTTTTTTGATTTATTGTAATCAAATATTATGGCGGCTGAAAGTAGTACTCCAAATCCGATCATTACACTGACTCCGGTCTCTATCCAGAACCATGTTCAAGTTCCAATAAATCATGGAGAAAAACTAGAAAAATTTAATGGTATTGAGTTTAAGAGATGGCAGCAGAAAATACTATTTTATCTTACAACTCTAAATTTGGCCCGGTTTCTCCGTGAAGAGACTCTAGTGCTTAGAGATGATGAAAGTTATCGACAAATTGTTGCCGTTGTAGACGCTTGGAAACATTCTGATTTTCTGTGCAGAAACTACATCCTCAATGGCCTTGACAACATGCTATATAATGTTTATAGCCCTTTAAAAACAACAAAAGAATTGTGAGATTCTTTGGAGAAAAAATACAAGACAGAGGATGCCGGTACAAAGAAATTTGTTGTCGGTAAATTTCTAGACTTCGTTATGGTAGACTCCCAAACGGTAATTTCTCAAGTTCAAAATTTTCAATTAATTTTGCATGATATTCATCCCAAAGGTATGTCTCTTAGCGAGTCTTTCCAAGTCGCTGCTTTAGTAGAAAAGTTATCACCGGCTTGGAAAGATTTCAAAAATTATTTAAAACATAAACGTAAGGAGATGATCATTGATGAATTGATTGTAAGACTAAGAATTAAGGAGGATAACCGAAAGACTGAAAAGAGGAATGGTAATAATCCCATTGAGTTCAAGGCTAATGTGGTTGAACAAGTGCAGAAACCACATAATAAAAAGAGGAAGTTTGCTGGAGATGGTTCTAAATAAAGCGACAACAATGGCAATAAAAAGTTCAAAGGTAAATGCTATAATTGTGGCAAGATCGGGCATCGAGCTTCTGATTGCCGCCGCCCCAAGAAGGATCGCGGAAGTACAAGCAAGAAGACTACCAATCAAGCCAATGTGACAGAACTTGATTACATCTCTGACGGAGTAAATGACATCAATCTTTCTGCTGTGGTGTCTGAGGCTAATTTGATTGGAAATCCCAAGGAATTGTGGATTGACACTGGGGCAACTCGTCACATTTGTGCGGACAAGAAGACGTTCACTACTTACAATGAGGCTGCAAATGATGAATAACTTTTCATGGGAAATTTTTCTACTTCTAATGTGGCTAGACAAGGAAAGGTGATTTTGAAGATGACATCAAGAAAAGAACTTACGCTCAATAACATACTGCATGTACTAGACATCTAGAAGAATTTAATTTCTGGTTATTTGTTAAGTAAAAATGGTTTTAGGCTTGTTTTTGAATAAGATAAATTTGTATTAACAAAGAGTGGTATGTATGTTGGTAAGGGATACATGAGCGATGGTCTCTTCAAATTGAATGTAATGACGGTTGTACCAAAACTTGCTATTAATAAGAATAACACATCTTTTGCTTATATTTTTTAGTCGAATTTATGGCATGCTAGATTAAGACATGTAAATTTTGATGCTTTGCATAGATTAATTGGTTTGAATTATATACCAAAGTTTGAAATTGATCATAATCACAAATATGAGATTTGTATAGAAGCGAAACTAACTAAGGCCCAATTTAAATAGATTGAAAGAAAAATTGAACCTCTAGAATTAATTCATACTGATGTGTGCGATCTTAAATTTGTTCAAACTAGAGGAGGCAAGAAGTATTTTATAACATTTATCGATGATTGCATAAGATATTGTTATGTATATTTACTTAGAAGTAAAGATGAAACTTTAGAGATGTTTAAACTCTACAAAACTGAAGTTGAAAATTAATTTGGTAAAACCATTAAAATGGTTAGAAGTAATAGGAATGGTGAATATACTGCACCATTAAATGAATTTTGTATACAACATGACATTATCCACCAAACTATAGCACCATATTCTCCACAGCAAAATGGAATTGCTGAAAGAAAGAATAGAACCCTAAAAGAAATGATGAATGCCATGTTACTAAGTTCAGACTTACCACAAAACTTGTTGGGGGGGGCGGGGAAACAATATTGTCTGCTAATTATGTTCTTAACAGAATACCTCACAAGAAAATCAACAGCACTCCTTATGAATTGTGAAAATGATGACCACCTTCTTACAAATACTTAAAAGTGTGGGTGTGTTTGGAGAAGGTAGAAGTTCCTGTTCCTAAAAAGGCTAAGTAGGACAAAAAACCGTGGATTGTGTGTTTATTGGTTATACTTAGAATAGTAGTGCATATCGATTTTTGACTTATAAATCAGAAATACCTGATATGAATGTAAACACTATTATAGAGTCAAGGAATACTGTGTTTTTTGAACATGATTTTCCTTACAAGAGAGGATAGAAATTAAGTTCACATAAAAGAACTTATGATTGTACACAAAGTGAAGCGACTAATGACAATCAAATGCAAGAGACTAGTAATAGTCTCGACCAGCAGGATTTAACTGATGATGAACCAAGATGAAGTAAGAGAGCAAGAACATCAAAATTCTTTGGTCCAAATTTTCTGACATACCTGTTAGAAAATGAACCCTAAAGCTTTAAGGAAGTAATGACAGGTCTTGAAGCACCTTTGTAGAAATAGGTTATTAATAATGAAATTGAATTCATTATGCAAAGTCATACTTGGGAATTGGTGGATCTTCCACCCGGTTCTAAACCTCTTGGATATAAATTGATATTCAAGAGAAAATGAAAGCATATGGTTCAATATATAAGTATAAAGGAAGACTTGTGGTAAAAGGTTACAGACAAAAGGAAGGTCTGGACTATTTTGACACATATTCTCCTGTGACAAGAATAACATCCATCCGCATACTTATTCTATAGCAGCATTGTATAATTTAGAGATACATCAAATGGATGTTAAGACAGTTTTCTTAAACAGTGATCTAAATGAAGAGATCTATATGAAGCAACCCAAAGGGGCTGTAGTGCCAGGACAAGAAAAGAAAGTTTGTCGGCTTGTAAAATCTCTTTATGGATTAAAACAAGCACCTAAGCAATAGCATGAAAAATTTGATCATGCTATGCTTACTAATAGGTTTAAGATAAATGAATGTGATAAGTGTGTCTATGTTAAAAGCACTGACAAAGGTTATGTCATCGTTTGTCTTTATGTGGATGACATGCTTATCATTGGAAGCAGTCAAAACATGATCAAATCAACTAAGCAAATGTTGAACAAAAGATTTGATATGAAAGATATGGGGGTCGCAGGTGTAATATTAGGAATGAAAATTACTAAAACATCTGATGGATATGCATTATCTCAATCTCATTATATTGAGAAAATTCTTGGTAAATATATCAAGGATGATATGAATGTAGCTAGAACACCTGTAGACATCAATCTTTATTTATCGAAAAATAAAGGTGATGCGGTGTCTCAGTTAAAATACTCCCAAATCATTGGAAGCCTAATGCATCTAATGAATTGCACTCGTCCTGATATAGCTTATACGGTCAGTAAATTGAGTGGGTACACTAGTAATCCTGGAGAAGACCATTGGAAAACGATTATTCGGGTTCTTAGATATCTAAGATTTACCCGTGATCATGGTTTGAACTTTACTCGATATCCTGCAGTACTAGAAAGTTATTGTGATGTTAATTGGATATTGAATACCAAAGATTCAAAATCCACTAGTGGATATGTCTTTACTCTAGGAGGCGCTGCTGTTTCTTGGAAATCTATGAAACAAACATGCATCGCACGATCCACAATAGAATTTGAGTTCATTGCTTTAGACAAAGTAGGAGAAGAAGCAGAATGGCTTCGCCACTTCTTAGAAGACATTCTAATATGGCCTAAACCTGTGCTAACTATTTGCATTAATTGTGATAGTCAATCTGCAATAGACAGGGTACATAATCATATGTATACTGGTAAGTCACAACATATTCGTCGTCGACATAATACGCAATTGCTCTCACATGGAATAATATCAATAGATTATATAAAATCTAAAGAGAATATTGCAGATTTGTTAACAAAAGGTTTGACTAAAGAGCAAGTGTATAGTTCATCAAAGGGAATGGGATTAAAACTTATTACATAAGAGTCATCATAATGGTAACCTTACTTAAATGACTGGAGATCCCAAGAACTAAGTTGAAAGGGACAACTAGGTTATGTGTGGCTCGCCAGAAATCACCACGGAATTAAAATTCCCTACCCATTCCTATGGTGAGAGTGATATCTGCAACATGTGTTGTTTGTAAGGGTCTAAGGATAAGTTTTGCTTTTAATGATTACTTATATCTTGATTTAGGCATAAAAATCAAGACGAGTATAAGGAGATACTCACAACAAGAATCACCTATATGAGTGTCGAACTAGAGCCGGTTCTATAAGAATGAAGAGGCTAAATTCTCTAGAAGCACTCACGAACAGCTAGGAGCGTTCAAGGCCAAAATGAACACAACCGTGAGAACCACGATGTGTCAGAAGATATTTTGTGTAAAATCTATTGTCTTGGCTTACACAAACGGCTGAACAATTCAAGGCATCGCGTCCATTGGTTAGCTAGTAAATCCGATAGGTTATCACTAGGGACGGTTCAATGCCGAAAGCTACCTATCATGATGCAAGATATTTTCAATTTATATTTTTTTGACAAATTCTGCATATTGTTGCATTTCTGTTGTCATCAAATTCCATTCATATAAGGGATTGTTAGAAATGGATTTTGGAAGTTTTAGAAAAAATAGATTTTTCCTCACCTTTGGTCTATTTTTTAGGAGGAACCCATGCACCAAAGTTGGCGGGTCTAGGTGGTAATGCATTTTTATGCCGCGTTGTGATTCACGTAGTATATTTGGTTACTCAAAACTATTATCGGGTGAATGAAATTGAAGTCAAAGAGAGCTCCATGGAAATGGTGTTTTTGGTGAAATTTCCTAAATATTTGGTTCAAAGCTTGTCCCACATTGATTTGGTGAGCATACTTTGAGTGGGTTTATAAGGATTGGGTTTTAACTTGGGAGGGCCCCAAGGGGCACTCCAAGTTTATAGAAGGGAGAGGTTATAGGCAAATTGTACTATACCTATTGGACCTAAAAATAAACACACGCGCGCGCGCCGCCGCTGCTGTCCGTCCGTTCGTCTGTCTGGTCAGTCCGGCGGGCTGGCCTGGACCTGGGCTTGGGCGCGGGTGCATGGTATGAGGTTGGGTTAGGCTGGTCCAGCCTAATACCTATCTTTTTGAGCCAAAAATATTTGAATTTAATTTTATTTTTTGGTAAAAGAAAATCTGTACAAAGTTTTAATTTCAAATTTTTGTGGGAAAAATTCAAATTTGTTTTTCACTTCTTCTGAATTTCTGTACAGATTTGAAACTGTTCAATACAATTTTTTATCTGTTCGAAATTTAAACCCAACAAATCTATATCTATTCATTCAAATCGAATAGGTATAATACTTGTTCAAATAGGTTTTGCACCTGTTTAATTCAAACCAAATAGTCACGAATTTTCCTATATAATGGTAGTCCCCTCATTTGGTTTTTTGATATAATTTTCATCTCTAATTCTATCAATACTTTCTGCATTTTGCTGCATACAATTTTCTGTGAGAAAGAGTGTAAACACAAAGTGTGTTCGTTGTGCAAATAATTTTGTAGTGCTGCTATTGTTTGTTGTTGATCATTTTATCCTGGGAGATAAACATCTACAATCTGAAAGCACCGTGGAGAGGGCGAATCTGTTTTAAGGACACAGTGTTAAACACTGGACTTGATCAAAAATTTGCTCGACAAATAAATAAGGTAAGTATTTAATTTACTTTCGATTTATTTATTTATTTATATCATATTTTGATTTTGTTTTTGTAACAAAATAAAAATCTGTTTTATTTTATTTTATTTTATTTTTATTTACTGGTTTGATTTTTGTAATCAAATAGTCTCTCTTCTTTCTTTATTTCTTCTGTTTGTTGTTAAGTACATAAACATTATTTATTCGTAATACAATGAAGATTGTCCAACAATATGTTGTGAAAACGACTTCAAAACATGATTTTAGAGAATGCACATAAGTTATTAACTTGCTTTCTTAAGTTATATTAAATTGTTAATCATCAACTTATCTAAAAACTTTAATTGTTAAAATGATGAATAATTTTAGAAACCATATTGTTTTGGCTTATTAGGCCCACTACAAGTTTCGTTTTAGTGATTCATTCAGTTCATTTTGTAACTCTATGTGTAAATCATCCATAATAAAATGAAATTAATCTGATAATCAAAACAAATAATTTCGTCAGATTTATCTTTAAAATTATGATCATCATGTTATTGAAGAAATGATAGAGACCCCCCTTTCCCTGACCCCCACAACCCTCAAAAACACATGTCAGTGAGTGATAGGTGGAAAAAAAAAAAAAAGAGGAAGCAAAAAGTTATCTAATCCCAATACATTAGGGGTGGTGGGAGTCAAGAAAAAAAGAAGTCTCAACTTTTTTCCTTTAATCAACACGTAATCAGCTGCTTATAGTTGTTCTTACATATATTTATTAAGAAATTAAGATTTTAACTCAAAGCTGATTTGACAATTGCGGATTTTAGCAAAAAAATAATTACAAATGATCGTATCACTCTTTTTTATTTTTTTACATGCCTCCTAGTTAAAAATTAAAAAGTTAATAAAATAATTAATTCTTAAACGAGCCCTCAATGTATTATGTATTGATTTTCTCTCCCACCGTAGGTTTTGTAAGGGAGAATTACAAATAAGTGGAGTGTAAAAAAATTATTTATAAAAGGGTAAAAAAAAATTTAATTATTAATATTTATAATATTTATTACTTTTTATAAATAAAATTTTTAATCTCTAATAATCTGTAATTCTGCCTATTTGTAATCCATCTACCAAAGCAAATAAATAAATAACTATAGTTAAATTGGTTGTACTAATAAAGTGTAGAGAGTACTCTCTCCCTATAGATGAGATGAGATGAGACTTATCATCTGTCCGACCCTATTCTTTTTCCACGTGAACAAGCCATATCTATATTAATTAATTAATGTTATTGGCTTAGAGCGGTGGTCCATCCTACCACTCTGCACCTTCAAGCACAGGTGTATTCAATCTCTGCATGCATCAGGTACCCCTATTTATTTATTATTATTATTTTTTTTTATGAAGAAAAAAAATCTTTATTGTAAAATTAATAAAGTTGGATTAATCTCGTACAACGATTGTAATATCTTATAAAGAGATAACAAATTTTTATAGGAGGAAGAAACCTAGCATTCATAAAGGTGGGGAAAAAATCCTCACAAAGAAAGGACACAACCTCTACATAGGGATAATTATTACAGCAAATAATAAAAAAAACAAACTGAAAGCAATCAGATCCAAGTCACCAAACGCATTTAAAACTCTATTACACCGCAATCTTTAACTTGAAATCTGAAGACCCCATATCCTCTGGTCAAGATGAAATATTGAGGTTGAGGTGGCCACCAAACGTGAAGCGAATGCGTTAAACAATATCAATCTTCGAATTGTAAGAAGATCAGAAACCATATCTTAAATTTTTGGACATGAGGGTGAAAGTTTGAGCACAAGCCAAATATCAAATTTGGAAGATCAGAAAGAGGGAGAGGTGACACCAACACCGGTGGCCAAAGGCAGATCTAGTGAGGGTGGACTCATGGAGGCGGGAATGTGACAGATTTAATGGTGGTGTGATGACGGCGGTGTGAAAAAGGGTTGGAAGGACAAGTTTCTAATATTATTAAGCAAAAAGACAAAGACAAGAATAAAAGGAGGTGGAAGGTGGAGAGAGAAAGCCGGCGGCTAGAACTCCTTCCCACCCTAGGTGGCACACCCAGCAGAAAGCTTAGAGAGAGATATCTCCTAAAAAAAAAATATATTTAAAAAAATCACAAAAATAGATAGAACTACACACAAAATGTATATGAATAGATACTTTTTATTTTTTTTAAGGGGAAATTATACATAGGCAAAGTTTTTATAAAATATTTACAAATTAATAAAAAAAATTATTAATTAATTTATTAATATATATATAATTTTCTATTGATTTGGATTATTTTTTTAAAAAAAAGTATCTTGATGTGTAGTTTTTCCTTCTTTTTTTTTTTTTCCTTTTTTCTTTTATTTTTTATTTTTTAAGTAAGACCTACTAACAAATATTATAAGGGTGATTCTACTTAAACTCAAAATTAGACTTATTTTTAAATTTAATGATGTGACAACTTTCTCTGTTATATCTTTTTCAATTATTAATCAATTACCTTACTTATGCATTGATTGGGTCTAGAAAGTGAGTTTAAAAAATGAACTTGTATATTATTTTTTATATTGTAAAATTTTGATCATTCATATATATATATATATTCCGTGTTTATTTGTATGATTGGTTTTACTATTCATAACATAATAAACAAAAGAATAAATAGTATCATCTAACTTATTTTATCACTATTTGGTGCATCTTGTTAAAATTGCTTAGAACTTTATTTATTTATTTTTATTGGAATTTATGTTTAGTATTTGGTATAATTTTTATTTATAACTTATGAAATATAAATTTATTGGTTTTATTATTCATAACATAATAAACAAAAGAATAAATAGTATCATCTAACTTATTTTATCACTATTTGGTGCAGCTTGTTAAAATTGCTTAGAACTTTATTTATATATTTTTATTAGAATTTATGTTTGGTGTTTAGTATAATTTTTATTTATAACCTATGAAATATAAATTTAAGTCAGTTGATTATTTAAAAATTAAGAAAATAAAAGTTTAATTTATACTTTTTAATTATTGATTTTCAGTTTGAAAAATAAAACATATGTCAAAATCTTTAAAAAATCATATATTTCCCATGAATGTGAGTATAATGAAAAAATATATAATATTTAAAAATTCTTCTCAAACGTGTAAGAATACACATTAACAAAATTTTTAAAAAAAGAATAATGTTTGGATTATTAAAGTAGCAATTCTAAAACTGTACTAATAAAGTAGTATTGTTGTGGATCCTACCTTGATGTGATAGTTTAATTTTTTTTTTTCTTACATTGTCAACTCATTAGAATTGACATTAATACTCTTAAATGAGTGATATATATCACCACTGTTAAAAAAAATAACACCGCACATGGCCTTTGTCTCAAATGCATTATGGGGATGGCGAAGTAAATAATAATAAGGTGATGATGACAGAATCATTCAAAGCCACCCAACCAAAAAGTCTTCACTCTCTCTTTCACACAGATTCTCTATTCTCTCTCTCTCTCACAGATTCTCTCTTCTCTCTCTCTCTGTGCGTGTGTGCATGGACTGAAACCATCACTGAATGCCCCTCTGAAGAGAAACATCAGCATGATGACAACCACCAGCACAAGTCCTTTTCTCTCTTTTAACCTCTCCTTTTTGCTTCTCTCTCTCCATCTCTTTTGTCTCTCTCCTCTCACTATCTTACACACTGGAAAAGCTGCTCCTCTCTCTCTCTCTCTCTCTCTCTCTCTCGTCCATCCATCTATTTGTACCCTCTTTGAAGCTCTCAAATCTTTCTCACACAAACTCTAGGAAACTAAAACAAGTGAAAAGAAATGTCTCCAACAGGTTCATCAAGGTGGTGTCCAACACCAGAACAGCTCATGATCTTGGAGGAGATGTATAGAGGAGGGTTAAGGACACCAAACGCAACTCAGATACAGCAGATCACAGCCCACCTGTCTTACTATGGGAAGATTGAAGGTAAGAATGTGTTTTATTGGTTTCAGAACCACAAGGCAAGAGATAGACAAAAGCTTAGAAGGAAGCTCAGTAGGCAACTCATGATTCAACAACAGCAACAACAGTTTCAACAAAATCACTTTCTTCCTCAATTTCCCAACTGTACAACAACCCCTGTTTGGTTTCTTCCTCAGGTACTCTTTGATTAATCTACTTTGTATAATCCTAATTGCATGTTTGTTGTTCTTTATATGTTATGGTAACAATTTTTCAGATTATTTTAATTGACTATTTAACTTTCTACGAAAAAACATATAAAACATATAAAAGTGTTGAATTATTTTATTTTATTAGTTATTTTAAATTGGGAGGCTGGGATGAATTATTTTAGCCCATCCCAAACACTTCATATAAGCATAATAATCAAAATTACAATACCCTTTGTACTATATATCTTCTAAAAAAATGATTGACTGTGAATTTTTTTTATGAAAAAGTCTAGAAACACCAAAAGCTCCAAACACAAAATGTTGACGTAATGTGAATAATTTTTGCCCCATATTTGTATATTTTGTATTTGAAACTTTTTGTAAATGATACAACAATAACATTTTTGTAATAAAAAACGGCTCAAATAGACTTTCACAGAAAATGTCTTGTTAATATGTGTCATTAAGACACATGTTCAAAAAAATTTAAAATATTTTATATATTTTATTGAACGCATTTTTATAAAGAATATACAATTTTTAACATAATTTCATTTTCATAATGTTAGAACCCAAAGCTTCCATAACATTCTGGATATGTTTATATAGCATTATTTTGTGTTATATATTTATATTTTGTGGCACTTATAAGGCATAATAATAGGTGTTTTGACTTAAAATGCACATCATTTTGTATAAAGTCTCCAAAAATTCAGTTTGTATGTCATTATTCTTGTATGAAAAAAATGTCATGAAGATGATCATGAAAAATTCTCCACTTTTGGATTACACATACAATAAAACACCACACACTAATCAAAGGATAAAAAATCTTCATGATGCATTTTATGATATTTTTTTCATAATCCTTAGTATTACTCTTTTCACTATATTCCTCTTGTTTTCGATACAAGTTTTTTTCTTTTCTTTCTTTCCTTCTTTTTCTTGACACCTTATAAATGTGTGAGTTTGATGCAAAAATATAATGGTAAAATCAGAAAGAACTTGGATTAATCTCAATGACCTATTTAGATACGGATTTCAATATTTTTTCTTCTACAGTAATTTCTTGAAAAAAACGAAAGATTAATAACTCAAAGCATTTGTTCAACTAGTAACACAAAATAAAAATAAAAATACAAATATAAGCTTTGAAACATATATTATTTTTGTTTCAATTCAAGTAAACCATTTTATTAGTAGTTTTCCTGATTCTACAATGGTGTTTTGGGTTAGGCTGGAGTTGAGGATGTATCCAGGCCAATGGTGAGTCACTCATGGAACGTGGATCATCATCTTCCAGCAGAAAGGTGCGAAGCGGACAAGTCAACGACCAGAACGTACAGTCGTGATTGGATGATGATGATGGATCATGTGGGTCCAACAAGTCCTTGTTGCAATAGACCCCTCAAAACCCTAGAACTCTTCCCCATCACAGCCACTAGTCTCAAAGACGAGTGCACCACATCTAACCACATCCCTTCTTCCACGTCCACCAACTAACCCTAATTGCATGCATCTCTCTTATTTTCTTCTATGTCTTCTTTCAATATCTAGAAAAAAATATTTAAAAAAGTGTTCAAAATTTAAATTGTGTGGATCAAATTTAATGTAAGTGCGACTCACATCACATTAAATTTAAATCTACAAGTAAGACTTGTAACTCGACCGTGTTATCTAGCCATGTGGGCACACTACAAGTCTCATTTTGATAATTTGATCTGTTCAATTTTTAGGTCATTGTGTAAATCATCTATTAAAAAAATCAAATTGATCTAAAAATTATAATCACATAATTTTATCATACTTGTCTTAAAAAAAGACGGTTTACTTTCAAAATAACATTTATCATTCATTTTTTTAAGACAAATGTGATTACGATTATTGGTTCAATTTATTTTTTTTTATGGATAATTGATACACAATAACTTAAAATATAAATAAATTAAATTATCAAAATAAGTTCTATGATATCCTGCATACCCAAATAGCATGGTTGAGAGACAAGTCTTACTCATATTTAAATTTTCAATATTTTTTTAAATATTTTTTTGAATACATATATTACTACTGTATCTATAGTTAGGAACTAGGGTTTAGCAACCTATGACTTGCTCATTGTCTTGGTTTCTGTTATGTCTATAGGCTCAAAAGTGAGAAAGATCTCAATTGTCTAATTAGTATATGCAGCACTGGTGCTAGTACTTCTGTTACCACTAGCACCCACCCATATATATTGAAACTACTTATTTCCAAATTAGAGTCTGCATTGGGCATCACAGAGTGTCTTCCGTTTTGTGTTGATTTTTAGCATACTTGTTTCTCTCTCTCTCTCTCTCTCTCTCTCTACATATCTTATAAAAGCTGCCAACTTCAAAAACATATCAGTACTTTACAAACATGAATCTGGACTAGTCATCGATGCAAAATCTTTTGTCCATGATATAGCATGAACCAGAAAAGTCAAGAATTTTATAATAAAAAATTGTGATACACCGAAAAAATTTATTTTGAATCTTCTCTAAAAATAATATATATAATGTAAATTTAAAATTAATAAAATATAATTTGTAAGTCATTTATTCATTTTTTTGAATAATTTTTTTAAATCTGTAATATTGCTGTATTATAATAGAAGCAATCAATCTACACATTTTTTTAAAACAAAAATATAGTGATGCTATATAAACAGATTTTTGTACAAAATTTCTATACAAAATAATATAGATTTTTTTGTGTCCTTACACTCTAATAAAAATAATCACCACTTTAATTCATAATTAATTTTTCAAATGGCAATGTCAAATTAATGAATTTTCTGTGTGTATCCATTCCGCCTCTCATACTGCATTCATCACCCTAACTAATGACAAATTTCCATAATTTTTTTTTTGATCGGCAAAAAAAAATCTTTATTGATGAATGCATGCACAAAACGATACAAAATATCAATAAAGAGGAGCTTGGAGCTAACATAAGCTCCAAGCTCCAGTTGGTGAGAAACCAACCAACAACAGGAACACAAGACCACAGCAAGCCACTGAAGA
Organism: Camellia granthamiana; assembly: GCA_036172215.1. Lineage (NCBI taxonomy): Eukaryota > Viridiplantae > Streptophyta > Magnoliopsida > Ericales > Theaceae > Camellia > Camellia granthamiana. Next base: position 38,495,655 of record CM069905.1, read on the forward strand.
CCACAGCAAGCCACTGCAGACCACAGAGAAGCTAAGAAAAAGAGAACAAAGAGAAACTAACACTACCACTGCAGACCAAGGCACATCACCCAACTACAGTGCTGAGCATAACAAAATCTAATAGACCTAACCAGCACCACCACAGCAGACCACCCTTCACCCAGACTAATATGCTGCACAACACCTAACCAGAAGGAAGTCACCCACACTAGGCAGCCACAGATAGGACCAGCATCAACACAGATAGGAAATCTCCCACACTGCTGCACAGATTAGAACAGCACACACCACCTAGGCAACCATAGCAGAACAGCATACACCAACAAAGCAGAACAACAAACACCACCTTCAGCAACAAAGCAGAATAGCCAACACAATAACAGAACCAGCACATAACTCCAGGGTCCACCACACCATAACAACCTAGCATACCAATCAGCACTATGTAAGTGTAGCAGACCCCCCCAAGCACTTCCTGATTTGCCTCAGATTAAAGACAAGATCCTGAACTGCAAAATTAAAGTCACTGAAAACTGGTTTTAACCAAAAAGCAATCCTATATTTAATTAAGTCACATAGATCCTCCAGAATTGGGGGAGTTGCTCTAAACATACACTCATTCATGCACTTCCAAACATACTACATTACAGCCAATGGAATCACCCTCCAAATCTTCCTTTCTTTCTTCTTTAACTTCCCCCCTGCCCACCACAGCAGTAGACTCTCCACAGATCTTGAAATAGCAGCTTGGACATCCCACCAATCCAGCATTTCAGCCCAAACCATCCACACAAAGGGGCACCAAATTAATACATAGTTCACTGATTCACTGCCACTGCCACTGCCACTACCACAAAACACACAAGCTATGGAAGCAATGGGGTTGATCACCCCCACTTTTTGCAGAAATTCTTTAGTCTAATTCTTTTTTTCCATGCAAACCAACCAAAAACCTGCACCTTATGAGGGATGTACTTAAGTCAAATCAATTTGGTAATACTTATGGTGGTACCTGCATTATCCACACCCTACCTATATAAATCTGCTACTGTTAGTACCCCAGAAGATGATGCTAACCATGTAGGCCGATCAATACACTCTGGACATACTGCAGGAGCCCCCAGCAGATAATCAAGAAGCCTAGCCAGCTCCTGCTCCTCCCACTCATATAATCCCCTTCTAAATTCGAAGGACCAGGCACCCACTGTACTTTTCTTATCAGCCAAAATTCTTAAGGATTCCTTTTTTTCCAAGGACAACCTATACAAGATTGGAAATTCATCCTTCAAACAGATAGACTGACACCAAGTATCAGACCAAAACCTAATCCTCCTCCCATCCCCAACCTTCAACTGAAAATTATTCAAATAGAACTCCTTCAGGCTACTGCTCTGTTCAGCTACAGAAATAATCCCTTTCCATACCCCCGAGTGGCTGCTAGATGAAATTAGAGATGGAATCCAACCATCAACCTCCAACCTATATCTGCTACAAATTACTCTCTTTCACAAAGCATCCTTTTCACTACCAAACCTCCACCACCATTTAATTAACAAACACTTGTTCACATCTCTTATTTTCCTGATGCCCAAGCCACCTTTCTCCACTCTTTTAGACAAATCCTCCCACTTGATCATATGGATTTTCTTTACCAGTTCAGACCAACCCCATAAGAATGTGGCTTGAATCTTCTCCAACTCTCTAGCTACCCCTTCAGGCATCTTAAACAAAGATAAGTAGTACATTGGCATTGCTGAAGTTACCGATTTGACAAGAGTTAACCTCCCTGCGAAGGACAACAACTTTCTCTTCCAACCAGTCAGCTTGCTTTTGACTTTTTCCACAACTGGTTTCCATGTAGCTTTCTTCCTTGGATTAGCTCCTAATGGCATCCCAAGATACTTTAGAGGTAATTGTAGACACCCCATTTTTGACCGCCCTTAAGACTTGGGCGCGACTGATGGTTTACTTGGTGTTGGAAGGTGTGCAGAGCAAATGTTCAATTTCTTCGGCAAGAAGAGAGACAAATCTCAACTTCACACCCCGTTTTGGAACAAAGCTATTTTGAATGGTTTGTTAGACCTTAAAACCCTTTCTTTCAAAACATTTTTGAAATAAAATTTCTACAATGTTCCGAGACTCACATTTTGTCAAATAATGCGCTTTTCGATAAACCGAACAAGGACAAAGTGGAAATGAATGAAAGATAGATGAAATCTTTGAAAAATCTTTCAAAACACCTTGATTAGGGGTTTGAAGTTGAAAAAAGGAGGGGAAGAGAGAAGAAACCAAGTTGGAGAAGAAGATAGGCAAGAATCGCTAAGAGAGGGACGAGCAGTTCTCGATAAATCAGGCTTATCTGTCTATGCACTTGGAGTTAAGCTATGAGGCCACTACCGTTGGAAAGAAGACTTCCGGGGCTTCATTTTGCACTAAAGAATCTCTTAAAGCCGAGTCCGGATGGGGGAGATATGATTGGTTGAAGTTGGGCATCATCCCGGTTGGATCGAAACTGAGCAGCCTCCACCAAAACAAGCATAACTTTTTGCACAGTTGGAATTTTGATGCAAGGCTGGTGCCATTGGAAAGCTTACTTCCGGGGCTTCAATTTTGACACAAGAATGACATGAAAAGGAGTTCATATGAAGAAGTTATGCCCATTTGAAATTAGACTTGCAGAACAGATTTTTCCTGCCGATCGACCAAATAGATGGCCGACCGGCCAGAAAAGATGGACGACAGGCCAAATAGATGGCCAACCGGCCAGAAAAGATGGCCAACCGGCCAGAAAAGTTGGCCAACCGACCAAGTTTGCTAGCCGACGACCTTCCGGAGTATTATACAGATTGAATGGATGCCAGCTGTGCTAGCTGTTCTCCACTTGACCCACTGTCCGAGGGTGTGTCCTTTTGGGTGGACTTTTGAATTTGTTTTTCCCCCCTTTTCTTGGCCTCTCTCCCTCTATATAATATACACTCCACCACCATTTTTAAGGGTTACAAAAAACCAGCTGGAGCATTATACATACAACCTTTATATCTCTCTCATCCAAGCCTCAAAATACCCTAGTTTTTGCACCATTTGCACTACAACCCATAGCACAAGACCTCCATCCTCCATTCCAGCACTTTGAGACTGTTTTGCAAAGCTTGAAAGCTCAAAAATTTGGTCCAAAAGACCCTGATTCGCTGCTCTTCAAGGGTAAGCCTCTATTTCCCTTAAACTTGCATTTTCTTGCTTCATTTATAAGCTATACTTGCAAGCATTTCTGGACTTCGTCATGAACTAAAAAGTGTCATATTTTGGGCTCATCTTCATGTTTGTATAAGGACACTTTTCTGTTTGAGGCCATCTACTACCTCTTGTCTACTATTTCTCTTTGTAGGGCCATTTTTGCATGCTATTTTAGCCCTACTTGTGGTCATTTTCGAGACTTTCTATAAACTATGAAGTGTCTTTTTTTGAGCCCCTTTTCAACTTTGTTGAAGGGCTCTTTATTGTTTGAGGCCATCTGCTATCCTTTGTCTTGAATCTCTCTTTTAGGGCCATTTTTGCATGATATTTTAGCCCTACTTGTGAATATTTTAGAGGTTTTCTATAAAATGAAAAAAGTCATGTTTTGACCTCCTCTTTGAGTTTGATTGAGGCCACTTTGCTGTTTGAAGTCACCCCCTTCCTTACATGCCTTATTTCTTCATGCTTTGAGCCATATTTGTGAGCACTTGCATTGGTCATGGTTTGGCCCCCTTAGCCACTGAAATCCAGTGAATTTTCAGTGGCTTAGGTGTGTTCTTGAAGGCCAAAATCAGAGGGGGGGTGACCCCCTCTCTCCTTGTCTTGTTTGGGGGTCTTTTAGGCCTTCCAAAGGGACCCTATTTTGCATGCATTGAAGTTACTTTCCAGGCCTTATTCTGAGTGTTTTGAGGTCTGCCTCGGCTCTGTCCAAAGCCCATTTTGCCATATTTTATGTCTATGATGCATGTGTAGAGCAATCCTATTCAAGGCCTTTCAAAGAGGCCTTTCTTTGCATGTTTCTGAGACTGATTTCAGGGTCAATTTGGTGAGTTTTAGGACCGTCATATTTGATTTCCAGAGTTGGTTGTGCCATGCTAAGTGTCCTTGATGCATGTGTCTAATAACCCCTTTGTATGCCCTCTAAAAGAACCCGACATTTGTGCATGTGTTGGCTGCATTTCAGAGGTTATTTGGGCATGTTTTGGCATGTTTTATTCACTGATTTTTGCTGGTTTGATGAGTTCTCACCTGCTTCATATACATGCCATGTAACCCATGTTTACTAGTCAAACTTGCATGCTATGTTAGGCCATCTTGCTAGCATCTTTTGGTCATGCTTTGAACTAGAGATGTTTATGTTTTGGGACTGCCTTAGTTCTGTCTTTATGCCTCATGATCAAATAATGCATGCTTTGTATAGCTATAAGTCAATACATGTGCCTAATTTTTAGTTTCGGGGCTCATCTCATGCATCGGGTGCCATATTTCCATGCTTCGGGACCATTTAGCATCATGTTGCAGTGCTGAAATTACATGTTTGTATGCCACCTTGCATCCCTTGCCATGCCTTGGTAGAGTGGCACTTGATGCCTTAGGTTCGGTCCTCGGTTTGCGTGCATGTGTGCACGCATTTCGATTGTCTCATTTTCATCTAATGGCCACTGATTTTGGCATGCTTGCGAGCTATCCATGTTAGTTTAAGTCCATCATCGCATGTTGTTGCATGCCATGTTTGCTTACATGTTTAAGTTGCGCGCCTAGTATACATTACTCATTTGCATGTTCATGTTGCATACTTAGCCTCCATGCCTAGGTTGCATTCCATCGAGCATGCATCCCTTGCCTCTTGATCAATCATGATAGGGGTTGGGGCCCTTTGATGTGTTTTGTGCTTGCATTTCATTTGATATCAAAGTTGCACACTTGGCTTTTGGGCCATCATGCATTGAAATACGTGATTGATGGCCCGAGGGTCGAGGGCCATACTCCCTTAAGTCTATTGCATGATAAGGAGTACGGCCATGCTCACATTTGCTTGAAAATTCCATGCCATACACTGCTTGCCCTCTGCTGCTGTCAATTGCAGGTTCTGCAGGAAGTTTTGGCCGGTCGGCTACATATAATGCCGACCGGCTATCCATCAGTGGCCGATAGATTAAACAGTGGCCGGTGATCATTCTCTTTGGCCGGTGACCATTCCACTTGGCCAGTGGTGTCCCCCAATATCCAGAGAGTGTTCCTTGAGAATTGTGCCATTTTCAGAGGGGCAAGGCAGTGTAAACAGAGGCAACAGTGCTATGGCAGCGAGTTTCCGGGCAAGACAGATCAAGCATGCATCATCCACGCCTCCCGAGGCAGGGCTGCGGCCACCTTCTTTCTGCATTTATTTTGTTAATTAATTAGAAGTTTTGTAATAATTAATTTAGTATTATGTATTCGGACTGTAATATTTATTCGGACTCTCCGAGCGAGGGCAATTGTGTAATAAGTGTGCGTGAATGTGTGTATGTCTTCCAACTCCACGTCTTTCTTCCCTTTTATTTTCTAGCTTTCGATGGTTAGCTTAGGGCATATCTAAATTAGCATACCTTATGCCATGCATGCGTGCATTCATACATTTGTCTTGAATGCACCGGGCTCGGCGCATCATTCTAACCGCATTTGTATTTCAATTCCAAATTGAATACGTGTTAGTTGTAGCATTTCACATGTCATTGTAGATTAGCCGAGCCTATCTTAGTTGCATTTTGCATGTGTTGCATTAGCCATCTTAACATGAACTAGGATCATACATATGATTACTAACTAGTTTCTGTTTTGGCTTGGAGTACTAGGTGAGCTTTTATTCTTTAGCATCCTTGCATGTGTGTGAGTGTTGCCATGACAGCATGATTACCATGAGGCTAGTTGCTTATGGGATATAATTGCTTGAATGCCTGTGGATGGAGGTTGAATCACCTAAACTGGAATAATGCATTAAAACTGTGAGTTTTAAGCCCACTAGATAGTGGCAAAACCATCTTTTCTAAAGCCTACTTGAGGGTGGTAAAATTTGCATTTTAGCCTACTTGCGAGTAGCAAACCATTTTCAAAACAAACATGTAATGTTTTGTTCCAATCTAGGCGATTTGGTCTATACTTGTTTGTTGTGCGCATAACATAGTAATTCTAGGCTAATAACCGGAATAAGAACACATAATGTTTTCAAAACAAGATATCATGGTTAGTAGAGGCCGATCTTCGGATCGGGCGAGAGGGGGTGCTCATAGCTGACCTTCCCCAATCGTACCCAAGTTCCCGAGCCGAGGCAACTTTGGTGATGACGGACACGTGGCCTTTGGCACTGAGTCAGGGTTTTCTAAATTTCCCAAAATAAAATATTTAGGTGGCGACTCTGTATCTGGCAAAGCAGTCTATGTTTGACACTTCTTTCAAAAAAAATCTGTTTTCTCAAAACGATTTGTCAGATTTGGACTCTTTGGTTCAAGATTAAGAACCGACACAAATTGAGTCCAAACTGTAACCCGTGAGTTCTCCCGCGGAGCTGTTACAGTAATAACTTAGATTTACAGTTCAATACTGCAGCAAAACCACCTAACATCTCCTTAGACACACCCACACCGCATTGTAGACACCCCATTTTTGACCACCCACAAGACTTGGGCACTATTGATGGTTTACTTGGTGGAGAAAGGTGTGCAGGGCGCAGGTTCAGTTTCTTCGGCAAGGAGAGAGGCGAATCTCAACTTCACACCCCATTTTGAACCAAAATTATTTTGGATGGTTTTGAGACCTTAAAACCCTCTCTTTCAAAACATTTTTGAAATAAAATTCCCACGATGTTCCGACGCTCGCATTTCGGTAAATGGTGCGCTTTTCGGTAAACCGAGCAAGGACAAAGTGGAGATGAATGAAAGAGAGATGAAATCTTTGAAAAATCTTTCAAAACACCTTACTTCGGGGTTTGAAGTTGAAGAGAAGAGGAGAAGAGGGGAGAAAACAAGTTGGAGAAGAGGTTCGGCATGAATCCGGGTAGAAGAGAGTCGAGCAGTCCTCGCTAAATCAAGCTCATCTATCTATACACTTTGAGTTAAGCTATGAGGCCATAACCATTGGAAAGAAAACTTCTGGGGCTTCATTTTGCACTCAAGAATCTCTCAAAACCAAGTCCGGGTGGGGGAGGTATGATTGGTTGAAGTTGGGCATCATCCCGGTTGGATCGAGTCTGCACGGCTTCACCAAAAAGGGCATAACTTTTTCCACAGAAGGAATTTTAATGCAAGGTTTGCGCCATTGGAAAGATAACTTCCGGGGCTTCAATCTGGACATCCACCGGCACTTTTTGACCTCATCAGCCACCCATCGGCACTCTATTTAGCCGACCGGCCAGTACAAATTGCAGGTCGGCAATTTATTGTGCCGACCGGCAATTTATTTGGCTGATGACCTCTTTTCATGGCCGATTTGACCCTTTTGACTCTTGCAGGCATGGTGCATGCCAGCTGTGCCAGCTGGGATGCACAGACCCAGCTCCCCGTGCATATGTGTGCCTATTTGGAGCCTTTGCCCCCTTTTTTTGGACCCTTTGCTCATGGCTTCTTGAGGAAGCCTTGACCCCTTGTCTTGGCTTCCTCAAGAAGCCTACCAGCTGTCTTGGCTTCCTTAATAAGCCTTGGCCCTCTTGCTCCCCTTGAACCTTTCTCTTTAGCTTGTCTTATAAGCTTAGAACCTCTCCATTTGTCTATATAAGGAGCTCTCCTCCTCCATTGTAAAGGGTTGGATTTTTTGAGCAAGAAACCAGAAGATATACACATATATCTGATATATACACATATATCCCACCTCCCTCTCCATATCTCTCTCATTCAACCATCAAATACCCTTGTTCTTGGGCCATTTCTTCACCAATCCATAGCACCGCACCTCTACACTTTATTCCAACACATTGGAGGTCATTTGCAGAGGCTAGGAGCTCATTTCCTTGGATAAAAACCTGCTGGTTTACTCCTCTACAAGGGTGAGTCATTTTCTTCCATTTTCTAGTCTTTTCTTGCTTCATATCTAAGCCATAGTTGCTTGTATATTTGAGCTCCGACCAAAACTGGAAGTAGTGTTTTTTTGAGCTCTATTTCATCTTTCATTAAGGGCCTCTCACTGTTTGGGGCCCCCATCTTGTACTTGCTTCATTATCCTCTTGAATGCCATATTTTTGCATGATATTTTTGGCTTATGAGTAATCTGTTTTGGAGCATCATGTAAACTGAAAATAGGCTTATTTTGAGCCCTTCTTCAACATTGAAGAAGGGCTTACCACTGTTTGGGACCTCCATGTACCACTTGCCATCGCACCCCTCTTTGGTCCCCATTTTTGCATGATTCATTAGCTTATTGAGCTTCTGTTTTTGGACCTTGGTCTGAACTGAAAATGGCCCTAAAATGACCCTCTCTTCATGTTTCATTTAGGGTCTAGGGCTGTTTGAGACATCCTTGGTATACTTCATGTTATAGCCCTCTTGGTGGCCTCATTTTGCATGATATTTTGAGCATGTTTGTATACTGTTTTGGGCTCGATCATCTACTGTAAAAAGTCATATTTTTGACCCCTCTTCAATATTGTAGAAGGCCCCTTCTCTGTTCGGGGCCAGCATTTGTGAGTTGCTTCATTGCCTCCCTTGCGGAGCCATTTTTGCATGCTAATTTAGCCCCACTTTTACTCACTGTTTGGCCATGCTTTAAACTGTAAACATGCTTTTCTCGGGGCTTCCTAGCTTCTGTCTTCACACTTCATGTACAAATCATGCATGCATTGCATAGCTATAGGCCATTTCATGTGCTTAATTTCATGTTTCGGGACTCGTTCCATGCATCGGGTTTCATCTCGCCATGTTTCGGGACTGTTTTCCCCCACATTTCAGTGCTGAAATTCACGTGTTTGCATGTCATATTCCATGTCTTGCCATGTCTTATTAGAGTGGCATTCTGTGCCGTAGGTTCGGTCCTCGGTTTGCGTGCACGCGTGCACGTATTTCGAGTTGTCTCATTTTCATCTAATGGCCTCCTATGTGAGTGTGGCTGAGGTCCACTTGTATTGGTGTAAGCCCATCTTGCATTGTGTATGCCATGTTTCAATGCGTTGTGCATGTTATGTTATGTGCATTGTGTATACCATGTAGTTGCATTGCATGTTTGTGTGTTAGCTTGCATGCTTAGGTTGCATGTGCATTGTTGTGCATTGCTTCACCTCTTGATCAACCATGATTGAGGTTGGGTCCCTTGTATGTTTGTGTGCATTGCATTTGACATTGAAATGCAAACTTGGCCTCTTAGGCCATCATGCGTCGAAATGCGCCATTGATGGCCCGAGGGTCAAGGGCCGTGCTCCCTTGAGTCTATTACATGATAGGGAGTGTGTCCATGCATACATTTGCCTAGAAATTCTGTGCCATATACTGCCTGTCCTCTGTTGCTGTCAAAACTGTTTTCTACAGGAAGTTTCTGCCGACCGGCAACACACAGTGCCGACCGGCCATTGGTGAATGGCCGATATCTTCATCAGCAGCCGATGGCATTTTCCCGTGGCCGGTGGCCATTTCCTCTAGCCGATGGTATTCTACAGTGTGCAGGAAACTTGTTCCAGGACTTTGGCAGTCTTTGGGGAGGCAGGGCAGTGTAAACAGAGGCAGCAGTGGTATGGTGCGGGTTTCCGGGCAAGTCGGATCGGACATGCATTATTCACGCATCCTGAGGCGGGGGCTGCGGCCATCTTCTCTTTGCATTTATTTTGAGTAGTTAGAAATTCTGTAATAATTTATTTATTATTCGGACTGTAATATTTATTTGGTCCCTCTGAGTGAGGGCGTATTTGTAATAAGTGTGGGTGAGTGGTGTGCATGTCTTCCAACCCCCACTTCTTTTTTCCCTTTTATTTACCTGCTTATGATGGTAGATTAGGGCATATTTAAAATTAGCATACCTTATGCAATGCATGCGTGCATCCATACATTTGTCTTACATGCACCGAGCTCGGTACATCACGCTAACTGCATTGTATTTCAGTTTCCAAATTGAATACTTGTTACTTGTAGCATTTCACATGCCATGCTTAGGATAGCCGAGCCTGTCTAGATTACACCCTTGCTTGCGTTGCATTAGCCACTTAACATGAACTAGGATCATGCATATGATTACTAACTAGTTTCTGTTTTGGCTTTGAGTACTAGGTGAGTTTTTACGCTTTAGCATATCGCATGCGTGTGAATGTTGCCATAACAGCATGATTACCATGAGGCTAGGTGTTTATGTGATATAACTACTTGAATGCCTGTGGGTGAAGGTTGGATTGTTTGAGTTGGAAAAACTCATTGAAATCCGTGTTTTAGCCTACTTGCGAGTAGCAAATTCCAAAGCGCTTTTCAAAACAAACGGATATGCAATGCTTGTTTCCAAATTATGCAATCTAGTCTATACGTGTTTGCTGTGCGCATAACATAGTAATTCTAGGCCAATAACCGGAATAAGAACACATAACGTTTTCAAAATCGGATATCATGGTTAGTAGAGGCCGGTCTTCAGACCGGGCGAAAGGGGGTGCTCATAGCTGACCTTCCCCGATCGTACCCAAGCTCCCGAGCCAAGACAACTTTGGTGATGACGGACACGTGGCCTTCGGCACCGAGTCAGGGTTTCCTAAATTTCCCATTTTAAAAAATATTTAGGTGGCGACTCTGTATCTGGCAAAGCAGTCCATGTTTGGCATTTCTTTCAAAAAAATCTGTTTTCTCAAAACGATTTGCCGGATTTGGACTCTTTGGTTCAAGATTAAGAACCGTGACTATCGAGTCCTTGAACTGTAGTGAACCCAAATGAACAGAACGGGACTTAACCCTCCCGGGACGTTCGGGGACCTCTACAGTACAACACTCTTATGGAAGTTTATTTTCAGGCCAGACATAATTTCAAAGCACCTTAGCACCCTTTTCAACTTCCTCACTTCATCCACCTCGACTTCACAAAATAATAATGAATCGTCTGCAAACTGGAGATGAGTTAACAACACACCATCATGGCCTATCTTAACACCTTTGATTAGATCTAACTGAGATGCTCGGCTCAATAACACATGTAGACCTTTAGCTGCAATATTAAACAAAAAAGAGGACAGAGGATCCCCTTGTCTTAGACCTCTTTGTAGGCTGAATTCTTCTGTAGGAGTTCCATTAACAAGCATTGAAAGCCTTGTAGATGTTACGCACTCCTTAATCCACTTGATCCACTTATCTCCAAACCCAAAATTATAGAGCATTGAAAACAGAAAACCCCAATTAATAGAGTCATATGCCTTCTCAAAGTCCAACTGAATAAGTAACCCCTTCTTTTTGGCTTTCTTCCATCGGTCAACAACCTTATTAGCTATTAACACCCTATCTAGAATATTTCTTCCACTCAAGAACGCAGACTGAGATTCACTTATGATATGAGGCATTACAGATTTCAGTCTATTAGCCAACAACTTTGCTATGATCTTGTAGATAGAGCCCACCAAGGTTATAGGTCTATAATCAGATAGCCCTAATGGATTCTCCTTCTTGGGTACAAGGGTTATGAAAGAACTATTTATACCCTTAACCAACTTACCATTGTTTTGAAATTCTTTTACAAAATTAACCACATCACCCTTCATGACTTTCCAAAACTTCTGATAACACATCAAGTTAAAACCATAAGCTCTTGGAGCCTTATTCCCATCACAGTCTATCACTGTTGATTTAATTTCTGCTACTGAAAAATCTGATTCTAACTAACCAGACCTGACCCTGCCTTCTACTGTTGGGAAGAGACCCCCCAACACAGGTCTTGATGACCAGTGCTCTATGTACTGATTTTTAAAGTGTTCAAACACCTTATACTTCACTTGACACGGATTTTCAACCACCACCTCCCCATCTCTAATAGAATTTATTTCATTTCTAACTGTTCTGTATTTTGCAACTACATGGAAGTATCTTGTATTTTAATCCCCTTTCATTGCCCAGTTAAGTCTTGACTTTTGCAGCCATAACCATTCAACCATCCTACTCAACCTCCACATCTCAGCTCTAACTACAATTCTCCTAACTTTTTCAGCACCATCGAGGTCTCTACCCTTAGCCAGAATATCAAAACTGTGAAGTTCACCCTCTGCTGCCTTCAATTTATTTTGTACATTACCAAAGACCTCCACATTCCAACTTCTAAGGCCACCTTTCAACATCTTCAATTTTTGAAACAGTATAAACCCAGCCCAGCCAACTACTCTGGACTCTTTCCAATTTGACTCCCAGAACCTCTGAAAATCTTTGTGTAAGAACCAAGCATTTAACACCCTAAAGGGTTTTGGGCCCCAGTCTCTCTCATCCTCCATCAAAAGGAGAGGACAGTGATCAGAGATCAGTCTAGAAAGAACCCACAGCTTAAAATTAAACACCTCTAGCCACTTTGGGTCTACAAGAATTCTATCTATTTTGCTCCACTTCTGACTAGTACATGAATCACACCAAGTAAATCTCCTCCCAAGTAATGGTAAATTAGATACCTCACACTTATCAATAAAGTCATTAAATTCTTTCATACCTCTATCTCTCCTCAAACACCCTTTCCTTTCCCCGATCTGCCTAATCTCATTAAAATTCCCTCCTAAACACCAGTTATTGAGAAATTCCTCCTTCAACTTCAACAAACAATTCCACATATTCCCTCTGGAGCCCACATCATTAGGTGCATAAATGTTGAGAATAGCACATTCAAATTAGTTAAAGAGAGTACCTGATAATAATATAAATCTTCTATTGCTGCAGCATTCCTTAACTTGGAATATGTCTGGATCCCAAATACACAATAACCCCCTGCAGAGCCTACAGCATCCACCACCATATACTCCATTTTGCCCCTTTCCCACACTGATCTGACTTCATCCTCTGTTAATTCTGATTTCTTTGTCTCTTGAAACAAAGCGACATCTACATTTTGCTCCTTCACAAGCTTCTTTATCTTGCTTCTCTTCTCCTTCCTTCCCAGCCCCCTAATATTCCATGATAAGATCTTCATAAAAGCCATTGTTTCTCCTAATTTCCTTCCAACTGGTATACCTTACTCCCCAACTGTCACCCCCCCTTCAATACGATCCATATCCTTCAATTCAAGGTCCACTATTTTATCCAGCACTTCAGCCCTCTTCCCTTTTAGCTTCACCCCGAGGAGTTCCCCCATTTTCAGAGTTGCTACCCTCCCTTTATCCACACCAAAAGTTCGTTTGAGATGTGGGTTGACTTTTGGCTATTTTAAGTCTCATTTGGGAACAAACTTTTTTAATAACTTTTTAACTTTTTGACTAAAATATGATGTAAAAAAAGGTAGTATGTTTGGGATGACTTTTTAGTTTTTTATGAAAAGATGTGCAAAAAATAGAAAGAAAAGAGAATCTTAGACTTTTGGTATAGGTTGTCGGCTTTTTGATTTTTTTAGTGATTTTTTGACTTTTTAACTAAAAAAGTCACTTGCCAAACGAGCCCTTAGTCTGAGGCTAAAAAGTCTCATTTGGGATGAGTTTTTTGATTTTTTTGGACTTTTGTGAGAGAAAAAATGAAATAATTATGAGTTGGATGTGAGATTTTGTCTCATTTAGCTAAAATAACCTATTTTGTCTTATATGACTATTTTAGCCCCAAGGGGCATGCCAAGCGAACCCTAAGAACGAACATTTTGTAGAGTATAAAAATAATAGTTGCACAAAATTAAAATATATATAAAAATAGAAGGTGTGGTTAAAATTCTTTTTAAATATTGGTCTTGTTTGGGAACATGACTATTTTAGTTAATTTTTTAGCTATTTTATGAGATGAAAAAAAGTTGTGTTTGAAATGATTTGTGAATTTTTTGTAGTTGAAGATTGTGAGAGAAAAAGTGTTTGATTAATGGGTACGATCAGGGACGAAGCTACATAGGGTCTAGGGGGCACATGCCCCCCTCATTTTTTGGAAATTGCATTTATACCTCTAATTTGAATTTTTTTTTTTATCATTTAACTCCCTTTTAATGTTCAAATATGTTTCAAAATTATAATCTTTCTTTTCTCTTTCTTTTTAATAAATTACTTACAATTTACCATTATAAATGCTTAATTTTATCAAAATATTCTCCTATAATTATTTCTATCTCTCTCATTTCTCTTTTGTGTTCCTTCACATCTATCTTCTTTTTTCATTTTTCATTTTTTTTATGCATGTTAACTTTTTAAATTGTAATTATCATCATATTTACTAACTAAAATAATAAATAAATAAGGCATTGTTTAATTAAAACATATCTAAGACACATAATTTTGACATCATGTTAATCTTTGGTTATTCTATCACCAAATAAAAATTAGATTTGGTTAAGTTTTGTAATTGATACATTGCTAAGGATTAATGGTGTTCCCCATGAATCAAAATCTTGACTCCGCCACTAGGTACCATGTGACATTTTATCTTTTAATTATTTTAGCATTTTTTGTCTTTAAAATGACTATTTTAGCCAATTTGTTTTGGCAACTCAAAACCTTTTCGCTCGTTCCCCTCATTTACCAACTAGAATTGGCTTTGGGAGCTACCTACAACCCCTCGTATCACCCACTTCCTTTTGCTAACACTCCATCGTAGACTTATCACCAAAACTCTCCTACACCGTAGACAGGTGGTTGAGGACAACGTCTTCCCTTTGTGCCACTGTCATGACCTAAACCTGCCCCTATAAGTTTAGCATTGTAACTGGCTAGTAATCTTAGGATTACCAAGACCTCTGAATTAAATTAACAAAATAAAAAGTTAGTGAAAGCAAATACCAAACATACAATGCCCATAGAGCTGTGCAGACTTATATGGGACAGTAAATTTTAAACTTACATTTACATATAATATGACGTCAGCCTTACATACAGAAAAAACATAAACTTAACACTTGTTCATTAACTAGGTCACAACATGCCCACAAAAACTTGACCACAAAAAGACTTCCGAAACCTCCTCAAGAGATGCACGAGTTGGCTGATACAAACCAATCCAGACTGGAAGTTTAAAGCCTGGTCACGTGCTAGATCATCTACATACATAAACAATACAGTGAGATGGAACCCAATAAATACTAATAGAGTAAAATTCTTATGAATGATGTCTATAACAGATTCAGAAATTAGAGCTTAGTTTAGAAATAGATTCATATTCATATTAGATTCTCATAGATAATCATATGTGGTACATTTATTAGCGTTAATAAATTCGGTGGCTCATGAATACATGAGACGTATAGATGACCCATGTTTACATGGGACGATCATAAGGACCCATATATAGATGGCTCATGAGACGTACATATGATCCATAATTATATGGAACGTTAATAAGGATCCATATATAGATGACTCATGAGACGTATAGATAACCCATAATTTTATAGGACGTTAACAGAGCAGATTACAGATATCACATGATGCTAAGAATGCCATGAATACATTTCATAAAAGTGGACAATCATTCATGATTCACAAAATAGGTTTTCAGAAAACAGATCAGATCACATTGTACAGAAAATACTTAAAGTCAAACATAACTTTACAGAGTTGTTACTCATTGATAGCTCCAAAAGCAGAACAGACAAATCAGACGGATTAGACGGTCTATAGCGCATGACCTACTGTGGACGTCTCCGAACGCCCCGGGAGGGATGAGTCCCCCGTTCCGTTCATTTTTGGCTCACTACAGTTCAGGACTCAAATTGTCACGGTTCTTAATCTGAACCAAAGAGTCCAAATCCGGCAAATCGTTTTGAGAAAACAGATTTTTGAAAGAAGTGCCAAACATGGACTGCTTTGCCAGATACAGAGTCGCCACCTAAATATTTTATTTTGGGAAATTTAGGAAACCCTGACTCGTTGCCTAAGGCCACGTGTCCGTCATCACCAAAGTTGCCTCGGTTCGGGAACTTGGGTACGATTAGGGAAGGTCACTTCGTGAGCACCCCCGCTCGCCCGATCAAAGATCAGCCTCTACTAACCATGATATCTAGTTTTGAAAACATTATGCATTCTTGTTCCGGTTATTAGCTTAGACTTACTATGTGATGCGCACAGCATACAAGTATAGACTAGATCGCCTGAATTGGAACAAAACATTTCATGTTTATTTTTGAAAGTGGTTTGCTACTCGCAAGTAGGCTAAAATGTGGATTTGTCACCCTCAGGTGGGCTTAGAAAACATGATTTTGCCACTATCTAGTGGGCTTAAAACTCATAGTGAATGAATTGTTCCAATCCAGATAACCCAACCTTCACCCACAGGCATTCAGGCAGATATATCACATAAGCACATAGCCTCATGGTAAGCATGCTATCATGGCAGTCACTCACACGCATGCAAGGATGCTAAAGTATAAAAACTTACCTAGTACTCCAAGCCAAAACAGAAGCTGATTAGAAATCATGCATGATCCTAACTATACAGAAATGTCTAATGCAACACATGCAAAAATGCAACTATAGCAGGCTCGGCTATTCTAAACATGGCATATGAGATGCAACATCTAACAAGTATTCAACTTGAAATTGAAATACAAATGCAGTTAGTATGATGCGTCGAGCCCGGTGCATGCAAAACAGATGAATGATGCAAACATGCTATCATACTGTATGCTAATTGAAATATGCCATAATCTAACCATCATAAGCTAGTAAATAAAAGGGAGAAAGACGTGGGGTGGGAAGACATACATCACACGCACGCACGCTTATTACAACATTGCCCTCGCTCGGAGGGTCCGAATAAATAATATACAGTCCCAAATAAATAGTTACAGTCCGAATAAGTACAAAACCCTAATTAATTAACAAATTAATCTAGGAAAACAATAAATGGCACGCAAATCCATGAACCGCCTCGGCTTTGTTCCGCAATGATGAATGATGCATGCTCGAGTTGCCTTGTGCGGAAATCCATCGCGATGCCCCGGTTTGCCTCTGTTTGCAATTATTCTCGGGATTTGTGCCAAGCTCCGGAAGGCTGCCGATTTCTGATTTGCTGCAACAGAGAGCAAGAAAGGGGCATGGCAATGTATTTTCACATATGTATGCATGACTACTCTTCAGGAAGTGTAGTCCTCGATCCTCGTTCCACCAATCACGCATCTCGATGCATGATGGTCGAGGAGCCGATTTGCATGACTCAATATGGAATGAATGCACATGAAAATACAACAGGACCGAGACTCTATCATGGATAATCCGGAATGTCGGTGATTGGGAATTGAGACACATTCCGTCACTCGGAGTACAAAACGTACCTCGTTTCCCGTGCTCGGGCTAACTCCTATCCCAAACACAATGCAATATGCATGACATGCATGAATGCAACTAACATACATCCTAACATACACAATACTATGAAATGGCATACACAATGCTCGATGTAACATGGCATACACAATGCTCTAACATACAACCTAGCATACGCAATGCAAAGGACTAAGATGGCATACACAATGCAATATGGACTTACACCAATGCGAGTGGACCTCAGCCACACTCACATCAGTAGCCATAAGATGAAAATGAGACACTCGAGATGCGCGCACACATGCACGCGAACCGAGGACCGAACCTAAGGCATCAAATGCCACTCTACCAAAGCATGGCAAGGCATGGAATATGGCATATGAACATGCAAATTTCAGTGCTAAAATATGATACTAAACAGCCCCGAAACATGGCAATACGGCACCCGATGCATGAGATGAACCCCGAAACTCAAAACTAGGCACATGGAATGACTTACAGCTATACAAAGCATGCATTATTTGAACATGAAGTCTAAAGACAGAGACAAGGCAGTCCCAAAATATGCACATTTCCAGTTTAAAGCATGGCCAAAAGATGCAAGCAAGATGACTTAAAAAGGCATGCAACTTTGACTAGCAAACATGGTTTACATGACAAGCGCATGAAGCGTATGGAATCTCATCAAACCAGCAAAAATTAGTGAACAAAACATGCCAAAATATGCCCAAATAACCTCTGAAATGTAGCCAACACAAGCACAAATGATGGGTTCTTTTAAAGGGCATACAAAGGGGTTATTAAGCACATACATCAAGGACACTTAGCATGGCACAAAAAACTCTGAAAATCAAATATGATAGTCCCAAAACTCATCAAATTGGCCCTGAAATCAGTCAACAAAGCATGCAAGATAGGGCCTCTTTGGAAGGCCAAAATGACCACCAAACAAAACAAGGTGAGAGGGGGTCACCCCCCTCTGATTTGGAGGCTCAAAACAGTATGCTAGCCACTGAAAATCCACTGTATTTCAGTGGCTAGAAGGCCAATCAAAGCATGCAACAAGAGCTTAGGTGTAAGGCTCAAAATAAGAAGGAATCAAGCATACAAGGAAGCATGTGACCTCAAACAAAAATGGGACCTTGAACAAACTTAAATATGATGTTAAAACAAGACTTTTTCCAGTTTATGACAAACCTCAAAAATGAACACAAATAGGGCTAATCCATCATGCAAAAATGGCCCTAAAAGAGATATTAGAGACAAGGGACAGCAGCTGGCCCCAAATAGCAAAGATCCCTTCAAAAAAGTTGAAGAGGGGCTCAAAAAATGGCACTTTAAAGTTTACATCAAGTCTCGAAAATGAACACAAGTGAGGCTAAATCAACATGCAAGAAAAAAGCCTAAAAAAGGAATAAAGAGACAAGTGGTAGCAACTGACCTCAAACAGAGGAGAGCCCTTCAACAAAGTTGAAGAGGGTCTCAAAACAAGACATTTCATAGTTTATGACCAAGTCCAAAACAGCTCACAAATAAGCCTAAAATATCATGCAAAAATGGGCCTAAAAGAGAGTTTAAACACAAAGGGTGAGAAGGAGACCTCAAACAGAGAAAGACCCTTAATCAAACATGGAGATGAGCTCAAAATATGACTATTTACAGTTTGGGGCGGAGCCCAAAAATGTAAGTAAGTATGGCTTAGATATGAACCAAGAAAAGGCTAGAAAATTGGGGAAGAAGACTCACCCTTGTAGAGCAGCAACACAGCAGCTTTTGGACCAAGAAATGGTGCTCCTATCCTCTGAAAAACAGCCTCAAGTTGCTGGAATGGAGTGTGGACGTGTTGTGTTATGTGTTGTAGTGTAAATGGTGCAAGGCTTTTAGGGTTTAGAGGGTTAAAGTAGAGAGAGAGTGAGAGTTGTAGGCAAAGGCTCAAAACCAATTTTGTAACCCTCTAAAATGGAGCTGGGGGGTTTGGTTTTATAGAGGGAGGAGTGGAGGAAATGGGGGGAAAATCAAATTCAAATTTCCTCCCCCAAAAGACCCCCTCTCGGATACAGGATCTGGGGGGGAAAAAGATGGCATATCTGTAATGTACCTGGAGAGAGGATTTTGGCCGGCCAGGTAGAAAAGGTCCAGGTGGCCGACCGGCCACCTCCCCTGGCCGGCCGGCCAGGGTCAAAAGGGTTAATGAGAATTAGTGGCCGGCCACCCCATATTGGTGGCCTCCCATGTGTGCACAACACAGCTATGTAGTCAAAACCCTGAAAATGTGAACCAAGAGAGAGAAAAACCGACTTTCTAGTGGGGTTCAAAAGGGTCAGGAAGGGCTGCTGGCCGGCCATGTCATATTGGTGGCTTCCCAAGTGTGTACAACACAAATATGTGGTTGAGGGTCAAAGAAAGTGGCCCGGGAATGGTTAACATCAGCTTTCTAGCGAGGAAAACGGGCGACGGAGAGCGATGAAGGAATAAAGCTGGTCTACAGCACAATTGCTGGCCTCCCACCCTTCTACAACCTTCCTAACAATGAAAATGAGGTCCCTGCCAAAAATGGACCAAAATCGATGCAAAACGAAGGTTCGGGAGCCAAAACACGCGGCTCGAGGCCCCGAAAACTGATTGTTAAGCACCGGAGGTGGCGTTTGACCACGAAGTTGGTCTCTCGAGCCACAGTGTCCCTCAAAAGGGAGGAAATAAGATGCATGCCAAAAACCGGAGCAAACGGAGGTGGTTGAGCGGTCCCGAACCGAGGCACACTGCCGACGGCTCCGAAAACCGAGAACTGGGCTCCAAACGAGAAAAATGGCCTACGACCGCGAAACGTAGTCTACGGCCACCGAGAGACGATCTACGAGACCTCTCCCTCCCCTCGGGAAGAGAAAACGGAGAAAACGGGACCCGGTTCGCAAACCGAGGCAAGGCACAAAAGAGTCCGGAAGTCCGGGGGCAAGGCTCGCAGCCGTGATTCCGCAACCTCAGAACGAGCACAATATGCAACATCACCAAGCGCTCAATCAGTGACGTCTGAGTCTTAAGGTCAGTCAAAAATGGGGTGTCTACACCTACACAAACACATAACGGACACACATTGAAGCACACGCTCGGAAAATACTTAACTTATTTATTTTCTATCTTGGTGTGTTTCTAATTCTTATCCTCATTATTGTGTCTTAATTAAGGCTTATGAATGCTTAGGATGGAATGAGAATGTAAAAATGCTATTTGGAACTCTTAACCAAATTCTGAAAAATAGGGCAGTTCATTCGAGCAAAGTTTTAGCCGCTCGAGTGGTCTGCAAAGTCTGTAAAAATACTAGGAGTTCTCATTTCATGCTCGAGCCGACTTTTAATTGCTCGAGCCAAGACTGAAAATAAATGGTAGTTGCTCGAGCGGTCTTTTAGTCGCTCAAGCCAACCATCAATCTTTGCAAAACTTTTGAGAGCTCGAATTTTATGCTCAAGATAAGTGCTCATGTCTGCAAAACTACTGGGAGCTTGTAATGTACGCTCGAGCGAACATTGCAAATTCTGAAATTTTCAGATTTGCTCTCCATGTCCAAAACTCAATTCCATTGCACAAAATCATGTTCTTTTAGACCAAAATTTAAGAAAACACTTGTAAACTCATAATATATCATGAATTGAAAGTCATTTCGCAAAATCAAGCCCAAAAACATATCAATTATTTAAAACCAAACTTGAAATGTAATGTATATAACATGCATGTAATGATTTGAATTCAAAGCTTTCAAAACATGCATAAATGAAGTGTTTTCATAAAAAATCATGGTGAGCTCCCAAGAGATAGCAAACATATGCACTTTTATGTAAGAATTGAGTGAAAATTAAATTCAAAATCCGTGAATTATGCATGCATGCATGGAATGATTCTCTTTTCTACTTCATAAGCTCAATTCTTATGCTTAAACACCTAAGTCCCTTGATTTATGCACTAAATGACTCAACTTCATAATTAAAGAGTTGAATCCCCTACCTTAAGGCTTCAATTGGCACTATATAGCAAATCTCTTGAGTTCCCAAACCAATTTCTCCAAAATCCTTCTAATCTTACCAAGTCTCCCTTAATTCCCTTTTCTTTGATCTCTCTCTCTCTCTCTCTCTCTCTCTCCATGTTTTTGAGGTCAAGAAGAATGAAATGAAAGTGTGTATAATGTTCTTAGGGTTAAGATTAGCCTTTTAAAAGCTTTGTTTAATGTTGGTTAATTAAACTTGGCTTATGACTAATCAATTGATATTATTTTATTCTAATTATTTGATTTCGAATCGAAATCTAATTAAACTTATTAGAAAATCTTAAAAATTCTAATTAACACATGAACGTAATCAATTTTGTGTTCAGATGCCGATAAGGCCCTCAATTCGCATACCGAAACAGAATTTTAGACAGATAGTCCCACAATACACATGCAATTAACTCAGAATTTCCTTTTAATTACTCGTTAAGCATTCTTAATTAAGGATGATAGGCTAATCACAGGTAAGGGTTGTTACAGCCACGCATTGGAATGCACTAGTCATGCAATCAGGGACTGTAGAATGACGGCTAGGTTTTGGAACAAACTGGGCATTCCCATTGAAACCCTTATGTCCTTCTCTCTCAACTATAGTGGGTTATTAAGCTCAATTGTTAATTCAATATCACCCACCAATCTTTTGCTCCCTGGTTTGCTGTCTTTCCCATTGCGTGTTGTTTCATTTGGAAGAATCGTAATGTATGCGTGTTCGATCCATTTCAACTCCCTCATTTTTCTCCTTCTTTAATCATTGCCCATGCGTTTAAGTGGAAACACCTTAACCCTTATCACACGGGTAAACCACCCACTCAGAAATGAGAAACCCCCAAACCTAGTTCCTTAAACTCAATACCGATGGTGCATCTAAGGGTAACCTTGGGAAAGTCTCTGCTGGGGGCTTGATTAGAGATCACTTAGGCCATTGGATTGTGAGCTTTAGCAGAAACATCGGCCACACCTCCAGCGTGGTTGCAGAGTTCTGGGCACTAAGGGATGGTTTAAAATTAGCATTGGATCATCGCTTGGAGAATTTGAAAATTAAAACAGACTCCTTCATCATCAAGCAACTCACTATGGGTGGTTCTCGTGAAAACCATCAATTGAACAATTTTGTTGTGAATTGCAGATACCTCATGAGCCAACTCCAAGCAACGAATATTAACCTTATCTATATCGAAGCTAATGTCGCTGCAGATCTAATGGCAAACCATGGACAATGGGTGGAAGATTGTCAAGTGTTTTTCAACCCTCATTCCTTTCTTTGTTATCAGTTATTACTTGATGCTATAGGCACGTACTATCCCAGACTTGTGCAACTCTCATTTTCTTATTTTATTTTATTTATGCTCTTGTTTTACCAAAAAAAAAATGAATTACATCATCTTTATATTTTTTTTATATATATCTTTTTATAATAAATAAAAAAATTCTAAAAAAAAAAAAAAACTCATATTAAAGTGACTATTTTTAACTCGGGTGAGAGAAAAAGTGGCTATTTAAACCAATATGTGACTGATTCTTATAATAATTTTTTCTCGTTGTTGAGAGTAATGAAGGCCACCTTATATATATACACGTGTCATACTATGAACCGCCTGGGCTGAGTCAATTTCTATAACAACATTCCGGTACCCTTGTTAGGCCCAGTCCAATTTGTAATAAATAGCATGTCTTGTTATTTTTGTGTTTAGGCTATTTAAGTCAAAAAAATTAGATGCATTTTAAAATATTATGATGCGGTAATTTATTAAAATATATCATCTTATATATTTTTAAATTATTAGTCTATTATATCTTTTACGCATTGCTTGGTTCAAAAAGTGGGTCTAAAAAATAGGAGGAAAATTCTCTTCAGTCTAAAATTTAGATTGGAGGGGGGATGTTTAGGCCCGTGAGCTCGCCATGTGTCCCGTTTCAATGATCTGAACCGTTTATATTGTCGGACACTTCTTGTATTTTAATCACATAAAAATTAAGTCAATCCAATAACTACAAATTGTTCAATTTATTTCTTTTATCATCAAAAAAGTTAATGATTTATTTTTTAAAAACACAATTGTCTCCCATGTTTTTAGTGAAAAACAGTGTAAAATGAACAAGTTGCAGTTATTGGATTGATATAATTTTTTGTGTGCATGAAATATATGAAGTGCCCAACAAAAAAATCTTGGGAGAGTTTTTACTTAATTTTTTTAATCATTGAAACGGGATTCTTGGTGGGCCCCACAAGCCCAAACAGTCCTTTAGACTAGAGGGAATCCTAAAAAATATTTTCCTCATGGTCTAATAATTAAAAAAATTAAGTAGAAAATCTTGGGGAACTTCCTAATAGGTGGACTTATTGTCTAATAGGTCCTATGATAATTAATGGCGTTTTTTATCAAACATTATTGAAAAAAGTCATTAATTGTTAATTTTCAACAACAATTTAAAATTTTTGTCACAAAAAATATTACTAATTAGAAGTTTGAGCAACAATTTAAAATCATCACAAAAAAAGTAACTAATTTTCAACTTTCAGGGACAATTTGAGAAGTTCGTTACAGAAAAATGTTACTAATTGTAAGTTTAAGCAACAATTTAAAAAACTGCAATAAAAAAAGTCACTAATTGTCAATTTTTAGTGACGTGTAAAAATTATCATAAAAATTTATTTTTAACGACGATTTTATTAAGATTTATTTTCAATAAAATTTGATAGAAATTAAATCTAACTACTAATAGTTCACCCTAAAATCTTTTGCTTATAATGCATAGTTTACGAGTTGTTCAATTCAAACATATATACTTATTTTGGATGTTTTGTTGCGTGAACTTGTGAAAGTGTCATGTATATCAAGTGTTCTCACGTTGTCAATATAAACAAAATATCTCGAAAAAAACAAAAACAAAAAATTAAACAAAATATTATTGGGTCTACGAGCTTCAAAGGACAAGTTTAAAGTAGTTGTGTACAAGCTTAAAACTGATAAATACATTTGCAAGGTTAAACACTATCATAAGAAACTTCTAATCTAAAATTGCCTTTTCTCTAATCTTTTCTCACCCTTCTATACAAATCACTAACAAGAGGAAGTAATATTTTCTTGTTATCTACAAATTTGTTACACGTACAAAAGTTTCTACACTATAAAAGCTATGTTTGGATTTAGAATTCATGTAGGGAAAAGAAAATGTGATGCATGTATTTTCTCCATTTTCCTCGTCTTTTCTCTTTTCTCTATAAATTTTTACTTGAGCTCTAAATCCAAATATAGTTCAAAAATTTTCTTTGTGAAAATGGAAGCGAGTGGATGAGTTTAGGCTAAATTCCTGACAAAGCTTCTTTATCGGTTTTGTAAGCATAGGGCTTCCACAATAAAAAACACCTGCAACACACCATGTGATCATTAATCAAATCAGATATCTAAACTATAGGTAAATTACACATTGTATCATTACACTTTATATTAAACCTCACTTTCGTCTCTTATTTTTCAATTGTAACAGTCAATCTCTTACACTTTTTGGCCAAATTATAATGGGATAAATTGACTAATAAAAAGGTGTCACATAATTATCACATGATTATAAACATTTTTTTTTTTTATTTCTTATATGTTTTTTCACATTTTTTTGTCTTTGTATTGTAAACTAATCAGAAAAGGAGTGATAAGTAGTGGTGATTAGAAATACTATGAAAAAAATCTATTATTAGTATAGAAGGGAAGAATATTACAATTTTATTCTAAAATATCTCATGGAAGGGTCACATGACAATTTTCGTTGGTCAATATAACACTAAGGCCTTGTTTGTCATCTCTTAAAAAAGTCAAAAAGTCACTATTCTATTTAAGTCACATCATCTTATTTAAGTCACATCACCTCTCTATCACATCATTTCAAACCCAACCCATATTTCATAAAAAGTGAAAAAGTACACTTATTTAGAACATCTCAAACAACTCCTAAACTAACAAAAAAAGACGCGTTGTAATTTGATTAAAAATGCAAAGATGCACTTATACAATTAAAAAATATCAAAATAAAAAGAGATTCTATATAAAGTGCATGAATTCAAAATGAATATACCCTTTAAATTGCTTACCGATTCGAGAAGATTTGTGCGTGTCTGCCAAATTAGTGAACACTTTTTTCCAGTTGGGTCTTGCAAAATGTGTTCTTATCTGTTGAGCAACGTGTTAGAATAGACACTGAAATAATGACTATATTAATTTATTTATTTTTATTCGTACAAAAATTAACCACATAATTGGACAATTTTGTTAATAGTGTGTGGGATTCACCTCATATAAGAGGGTTCTCTATTTCTATTCACAAACTTTTTTTTCTACAATTGAATGATTCAGTGGAATGTGAGACATTAGTGAATACCCTACTTTCTAGTGCATGTTGTAATAATTTAAACCAATTAATGCAACTCTCTGATAAAAGCATGGGACCCATCTCATATGAGAGAATTGTGTCTGATTTTGTGATTGATTTATGTGTTTTTAGGGTTTTTATACAATTGAATGGTTTAGTAGCTTGTGTAGCATTAGTGAATTTCCAACTTTCTATTATGTGTTGCAATATTTAAACCAATTACAAAATTAAACACAATTTTCTGACAAAAGTGTAGAACCCACTTCATAAATGAGAATTGTATCTCATTATGTGATTAGTTTTTGTATTCTTAAAATTTTTCATACAATTGAACAATTTAGTGTGTTGTGTGGCGTCAGTGAATACCCGACTCTGAGAGACGACATCGACACCATTCTTAGCATGCTGCAAAGATTGAACCATGGCAATAAGTGCAGATCGAGCATCTCCTTCTTCATACACACTAGTTAAGTAATTGTGCATTTCTATCATATGCTGCAATATTTAAACAATCATAAAACAAATACCAATCAATCAATTTGATTTAATTATCTTAGTATGAATGGGAAGGGAATAAATAAAATAAAAAAAATAAAAAAAAAAGAAGAAGAAAACAGGAGAATTAAGTTGAGTTGTGTTAATGTTAGGAGGAAACCCACATTGTGGTCATACTCTGCAATATCATCCATGACACCTTTGAACCAATCAAAGGAGCCCTGTTCCCTGGTCACCCAATAGAAATAGGCTCTTTCTGGACCTTTCTTATCCCCATCAAACAATTGTCCATCTTCCATGACCTGCACTAGTTTCAAATCCCACTAATTTAAGTTACTAATAAAAAAATTAAAAATATTCATTCTTTTTAATGATTAATTTATTTAAATTATTTCTATTTCACAAATTGTAAACATAAACTGATCAAAGAATGTTGATAAAAAAAATTTAAAAAAAAAAGGGGTATATATGAAAAGGCTTAGATCAATTGCTTCTTAACTCACCATTGGAGATTCACTTGGCTTGATGTGGTTTAAAAGATCTTTAAGAATGCTGATCATTGGGGTGGCTCCAATTCCTAAGCCAATGAGTAAAAGGATGTCATACTTCTTGTAGTTCTGAGCTGGTGCTCCATAAGGTCCTTTTATCACAATCCTTGGAAAGCTGCCTCACCAGACAAGAGCTATTAGACATATTGCTAAGCTTGAGATTTTTTTTTTAACAATTTTTTTTCTTATTTTTAATGAATTTTAAAAATTTTATTAGACAAGATGAACGTAAAAAGTTAAAAAATAAATTTCTTAAAAGAACTTCACTTTTTAAAAAAAATGTCAGTTTACTGTTTTGTCTTTTATTGTTTTATCCTTGGTAATTTTATTTTTTGTGAAATTTTTTCAAAGTTTTTTACTTCTTAATTTTTCTACATGGATGTGAAAAATAAAAAGATTGGTATAATTTTTTTTTTATTTTAAAAATCATCAAAAAAAAAAGTGACTTTTTTGTTGTTGCCAAACCGAAATCTCTGCAATAATACAATGCAAACCATAATCACCTCGGTGCTGGTTGCAAATGGTCGTAGTCTGAAACTGCCTTAGTTTCCATTCTAACCAGACTTCCCCTTCTTGGTTGTGGAGAAGGTTGACAAACCTGCATTTTTATGCTTCAGAGGTTCAAGATAGAAAAGGGAGTAGAAAAGATTTCAAAAAGAAAAAAAAAAAAAAAAAAAGGATTTTTGTAGAAATGATTATGGTTCTGGAAAAATATGAATTGAATCTTGCATTCATGAATTTCATTTTATGTCAGCTTCATCATGATTCATGATCCTCAATATCATGCTAGTTACATAGTCGAATTCATCTCCTTTAAAAAAAAAGAGCTCAAATATGTTTGGTTTGATTTTAAAAAATTATTTTTGACTTATTGCTTTGTTTTGTTTTGTTTTTTATTTTTATTTTTAGTAAATGTTTTCAGTTATTTTTTTAGAGATGAACTTAATCTAGATTAATCTACAAAGTAAGAAAAAATAATAATAAATAAATAAATTCTAAAGACAAAAAAAAAAAAAAAAAAAAGGCCAGCAATTTTTTGTGTTTTTTTCATGATTTTTTTTCCTTCAAATTTCTTCACATATATTTATACTTTTAGGTGCATTCAAATTTGGTGCATTTAAAAACTGCAAAAAAAAAAAAAAAAAAAAAAAAAAAAGACACTAAAATATGAAATAAATTTACTAAAGACAAAAAATATGCAAAAACAAGAACTCAAAAAAACAAACCAAACAACGTATTGTGTTCAAAGGCATTGTAAAAAAAATAAATGAAAATCACCTGTGCAAATCGGTTTTTAAGCTCTCCAGTCCAATCCCCCAAAGTTCGAATGTGGACGCTTAAGTAGTCATCTCCTGGTGCAGATGTGATCGAGAAAGGATGCCTGTAATAATTTTTATTGTAGTTTTAGACCGTATACAATAATATTTTGATCATTTACCATAATTAAAAATAAAAAATAAAAAATTACCATTCGAAACTTGCTATGTCTGGACACTTAACAAAGACGTACATTCCACTTTTGTATTTGAATCCTGAAGGTTTGCTCATGTATAGGGCTAGAACATTTCCTGTGTATACAATAGCCTGCATTGTTCATATTATATATGCAGAGTTTGAGTTATTTCTACATTTTTAAAGGCAAAAATAAAAAAAATAAAAAAAATAAGAACCTTGATGATGTTGACGCGGTAATTGTGTTCATGAACTGCTGTAAGAATTCTCTCACTTGCATAGAGAATTACTGGGAACAGAACATACATCCATGTCTGCATAGCAAAATAATTGTTATCTCACCACAGTTTGATTTTGTAGAGTTTAAATCATATAAAAGTTAGAATTTGGAATTGGTGGTCAAAATTTGGGAAAAATTTCAAGAAATCATTGTGGGAAACTTTATGTGAAGGGTTGGGATTTCTTATATTCAATCGAAAAAAAGTATTCTAAGCAGACATACATACCGTCTTCTTGTACCACTCGCTAGTGAGAAATAGGTAGTACCCATGGATGATCAAGAGGGCATACACAATCACCAGCAAATGATGTGCATACCAGAAAGAATTAAACCCTGCTAAATGGTGAAAAGGCCATGGCAATTTGATGACATTCCTCCTAAACGAATGTGTCGCTAGCGTAAAAGTGAAAGCCATTAGAACGATCATCAAAATGCCTGTTACGCCTGGAATACTTTGAACAAGATCTGCGTAACTGGGCTGCTTGTAATTGAAACCCGGTCCAAGAATTGCAATGAATTTATCATGCGGGCAAGATATTAGTCTTGGGAAATCGCATGTCACGTGCATTAGCGTGTGAATGGAAGTCCCTATCGCGATTGCAAGAGCAATTATCTTGTGGAAGTTTATGTTGTCGTCGAAAGGGACTAAGGAACCTAGAAATGTTTCTCTGAGCTTCGTGAGAGTTCTTCTACATACGGGAAAGAGAATGAGAGCCATGTTGAATTTGAGAGTCTCCGCAGCACCTTTGGCAAAACATACACAATAACCCATGACTTGGAATGCCCCTCTTTGTTTATATTGGTAAAACTTCCAACCAAAGAGGATTAAGTTTATAGTTAACCACCATGTCAGAACCATTATTTTCTTCCAATTCTCATGGATCTTTTCTTTGGCTTTAGATAGGAATTTGCTAACCGGGGTTCTATATTGTTTGGGAATCATGGTTTTTGCCAGTGTACATGTATTCTTGGCTACTTTGGTGTTGCTTTCCTCAGAATTCACCATTCCTCTTAGTAGAGTTTCAAGTTGCCACATCTATTCAAAATGGGGGAAAAAAAGAGACAAAATAATAGAAAGGAAAGAAGTGTCAAGGATACTGGACATGTTTGATACAATTTTTCTCTACCTAAAAGTAGATAATTAAAAAACAGAAGTTAAAAACATATTTCAAAAAAGATGATGAAGAAGCGCTTTGACTATGAACTCACCTCAATATATCCTAAGTTGTCCGGATCGAGCTCCTCCATGATTAAAGCTGCATAAGTCGAGGCGTGTTGCTTAAGATTTGACAATTTATTTGCAGAGGCACTCATCACTATTACCTTTTCAATAATAAGTTACGCAGAGTTACACTTTTAAATATCCAAAGATGATGAAAAATATGAAAGATGAGGATTTACAAGGTTAGTTAACTTACCTCTCTAACCTCCTCCTCAGATAGTTGCCCATCACCATTCTTGTCACACCTACAAAATTACCATATTTCACTTAGTTTTGCAAGCATTAGTTCGTTTGATAGAGAAAGAGAGAATGGAAAAGAGAAAGAGAGAGAATGAAAAAGGTTGGTGCTAATCTAAAAATTAAGAACTAACTTTCGCCGATCAAAGAGAGAAAGAGAGAGTTCCTTACATGTCGAAGAATATCTGAAGTCGCGCATCCAGGTCATGATTCGATATGTCTTCCCAAAACCCTTTCAATTCTTCTAGAGTCACCCCATTTGCTCCATTGATCTTCCTACGCCTCGCCAATGTATCAAACAACTCCCCCGCGAATTCCTTGCTATCTCCCATCCCTTTCAAACAAAACACGAAAAGAAAAAGTTCTAAAATTTCCCTTCAAATATTTAAAATATCAAGAAAAAGCACATTGATGAAAAATAAAAATTGCATGACACACCGACGCAAGGTCCAAATTTGTCTCTAAAGAGCATCCCATCAACTGCAAGGTTATTGAAGCGTTTCTCAACAGACCTCCACACATCCCCTTCTTTCCCCGTGGTTGTCCTATCGAGGAACCGCAGGCTTTGAAGCCCTCTTGCAGCCCCCGATGTCATCCTTGCCATCTTGGGGATGAAACCGCCTTGTACTCCATTCCTCTTTCTAAAATTGGTTGCACTCGTCTTGGGAGATTTTTCATTCGGATTTCCTGACATGGTGCTTGGCTGTTTATCTTCTTCAATCGGCACATCCACCATTTTATCAATCTCAATGCTCTCCAGAATCCACCTAACTGACTCCCCTTTATTCAATTCTGCATTGTCCATTGATCTAATGAGAATGATAATGTTCTTTTCTTTCTATCTAGATGAAAATAACAGAAAATTTTGGTTTGAGAGAGAGACAGAGAGAGCTGAAAAGGTCAAAACTTCAGGGGAAGGGTAATTGGATGTGAAGGTTTAGTTGTCTTAAAATAGGCAGAGAGTTTCAGATGAAGCCTTCAAATGATGGGCACTCTTAAAAGAAAAGAAAAGAAAAGAAAAAACTACATTTTATGAATTGTTCCTAATACATATTATCAGATTGCTATATGCCATTCATCTATATTACAATGTCTAAAGGTGGTTAACATCATCATGAATAATATTAGTTTACATAAATATTAAATATTGTATCTCTCCATAAATTTTATTTTCAAATTTATGAATTAAGATTTATTCTCTCACTTTGAAAATTTCTATGTAAAGTTTGTATTTGATTTTCATTACTATAATTGTATAACTTATATGAATAAAATATAAATATCATTATATAAATGTATAATATTGTAAGTGGTTTCTCTCCTATCTTTAATTGGATTGGATTGGAGAGATCCAATTGCAACAAGGTGTACTTACTTATTTTGAAAATTTAAATTGTTAATTTTATAAAATTTTTGGATAAATTATTTATATAAATAATTTACTAAAATAGCGAACTATTGATTGGATAATGTCCCACCTAGATAATACATGAATTGTCTGGCTCTAGAAGATGAGTAAAAGTAAAAAAAGAAAGAAATAAACAAACAAACAAACAAAGAGTGAATGAATGAATGATATGGAAATGAACTTTGTTGGCTACCAAACAAAACAAAAAAGGTAGAGCATTATTTTGACGTGATTAGAATAGTGTGTATCTAAATGGGCTGTATCGTGATTAGTAGTGAGCACGTTGTGTAGGCTAATATTATCAACCCCATTCCCAAAACGTGATGTTCCACTAACGAGGTTGATATTTTAGTATTCATCACCAAAAATATGGTTGACTTTGTTATTTTTTAAAAGTAAATTATCAATATGTCATAATAATTAAATTTAATTCTTATCAAATTTTATTAAAAATAAGTCATAATAAAATTGATAAGAATTAAATCTAACTATTAGGACCTATTGATGAGAATTTGAAATTTTTTTTTTTGACTTTTTAACTACTTTTCACTTTTGCCAAAACAACTTTAATGCTGTGCTTAGTTCGAAAATTTGGAGAGAGATTTAGAAATGGAAGGAAAAAAATGTGTGAAATTAAGTGAAATATAGATATATTTTATTCTTATTTCATTTATCTTTTCTGTTTCTCTTTTCAAATTCTTTCCTAAATATCCCAATCAAACACAGCGTAAGACTCAAATATAAATATCACACTTTGGACATTAATAAGACATTATTATAATTTAACGGTCACAATGTAAAATTTCAAAAATATAAATGATGTGGTATTTTTTTTTTTTTTTTGAATGTGTGTGCTAAAAGATCGTGGAAAAATATGGGGGTCTTGAAAATTTTATTTATTTTTATTTAGTTATTTGCCAGTCTTTAAATTAACCATATAACGAAGTGCACAAATATTTTTTCCCTCTAAATTCTAAAGTTAGTTGTTTTCTGTAAATACAGCATAAACTATCACCAGCAAATCAATTGATTGTGTCTCAAAATAGGTCAGCATAGTGCGAAAGATATGAATAAAATATTATTTTTTTTATATTTTCTTTTTCATTTTCAAATTTTTCGTCTAAATTCGTGATCTAAACATAATATACATATCTTAATAATAAGTTGAATCAAGCATGCAATCTAAATTAGTTTTTTTTTTTTTTTTTTTCTTCATAAATAATATTAATTAATTTTTTATGTTGCAAATTTTATTATTCTAATATTTTCGCTTGCATATCTACTATAATTAGGAACACTTACGAGTCAGTCCTATTAACTGGATTTATTTACCTATAAGTTCTGTTCATTTATTCATCTATCAATATTTTCAAAATGCCCTCCATCACACATAAGACCACTGTCATGGCACCTTACCACCGATAACTACTAGCGATCACCTCTGGTTGTGGAAGACCTACTCTGGTCATTGGCGACCACTTCTGACTACCAGCGACCACTTTCGGTCACCGTTTGTAACTGTCAGCAAACAATGAGGTGGCAGCGACAATGGTCGGTGGTGGGTGGACGACCATGGCGACCGTGGTGGTGTGACGATTGTGGCAGTAGACGGTGGTGGTTTGAAGCTCTTCAGAGAAATGGTGTAAAGAGAGAAACAAGAAGAAAAGTTTCCTAGAGAATTGATAGAAAGAAAGAGAATATAACAAGAAAATATATAATTAATGAGTAATAATTTAATAAGGGTAATACAGGTAATGAAGAATTTCTTGGTACATTTAAAAAGTGAACAAGGGGTTGTTTGGGATGACTTAAATAAGTGTACTTTTGTCTTTTTACGAAAAGATATGCAGAAAAATAGAAGGGTAATATGATTGAAAAAAGATAAAAAGATAAAAATATGGATTATTTCTCATATGTTAAACTTGGCCTAAGTGCTTGTTTGGGATATCCTATAAAAGATAAAAAGTCAAAAAATTATTAAAAAGGCAAAAAAGTTAACACTTTCACAAAAGGGGAGAGGTGGGAAAAATGAATCCGGATCCTCGGTAGCCCTTCCCCTGTAGCGCGTCCTGTAGCCCCCAAAACGACGTCGTTTTGGGGGCGATTTTCAGAAAAAAAAAAACGCAGAGAAGGAGAAGGAGAAGGAGAGGGAGAGGAAGAGGGAGAGGGAGAGGGAGGAAGGAGGGAGGAGGAGGAGCTCGTCTCGCCTCGCCGCCGGCCGAGAAGCTCCATCTCCGAGCGAGAAGCTCCATCGCCGCCGAGCTCCTTGCCGTTGCAGCTCCGAGCGAGAAGCTCCATCGCCGAGCTCCATCGCCGAGCTCCTTGCCGTCGCAGCTCGCAGCTCCTCCTCCCCCAGTGGTTATGGCCCCCTCCAGTCCGGCCGTGACCTTCCCTTCCTCCCTCTCCCTCTTCCTCTCCCTCTCCTTCTCCTTCTCTTTCTCTGAGTTTTTTTTTTCTGAAATCCGCCCCCAAAACGACGTCGTTTTGGGGGCTACAGGACGCGCTACAGGGAAAAGGGGCACAGACGACCTGGACTCGGGAAAAATACGTGCACTAGTCAGAGGTAAAAATACCGAAATGCCTTTTTTTTGGCAGAGGGTGGACAAGACCACGGGTGGAAAAGAACCGAAAAAAAGAAAAAACAAAGGAGAAAAATGAAAAGAAAAATGATTTGTGGCACTAAAACTGTTGGCACTAATGGCACTAATTTCCTGTTTTGGTAATTTTTTTTTTTTTTTCTTTACCTGATATAGAAATTAGTGCCATTAGTGCTGAACAAATTAGTGCCACAAATCAAAGCCCAAAATGAAAATTTTCCAACAAAAGCAGTCCACATAGCTCCTTTGAACCGTACTGACACGGATTGCATGTCAGTATGCATAGGGATAAAACTGTTATTTTGCTAATTTATATAATATTTTAATATATATTTTTTTCGTAAAAAGTTAAAAAATTATCTCAAACAATAATATTTTTTTTTCTATTTTTTTTATCTAAAAAGTTAAAAAGTACACTTATATAATTCATTCCAAACAACTCCTAAATGATATTTAAGCCTTCGTTTGGAATGTGAGTTAGGCCTCGTTTGGGAACAGGCTAATTTAGTAACTTTTTAGCTATTTGGCTAAAAAGGTAGGTAAAAAAAACTTGTATGTTTGGGATGACTTTTTGGCTAATTACGAAAAGATGTGCAAAAAGTAGAGAGAAAAGAGAATCTTTGACTTTTTGGTATGAGTGGTTGGTTTTTTGGCTAATTTAGTAGCTTTTTGGCTAATTGGCTAAAAAGGTAAGTCCCCAAACGGGGCCTTAATTTTTTAGTTATTTTAGCCTGGAGCTAAAAAGTTTCGTATAGGATAGGCTTTTTGAATTTTTTGACTTTTGTGAAAGAAAAATGAAATGATTATGATTTACATATGACATTTTGTCTTATTGGCCTAAAAAATCTATTTTGTCTTTTTATAATTAAAATAACCCTAATCCAACCCAAACCTTCATGCCAAACATAGCCTAAATCCACTTAATGGGATTAGCCCGTAATTATCTCTAATAATTAATTAAATGAGATTTACAGCCTTCGCTGGGCTTTTCGCACAAGTAGTGTTTCATTTAGTTTTTATTGTGAGAGCCCATGGACAGGAAAAGTTTTTATCTTGTTGGGCCTTTGGGTGGAAATATTATAATTATTTTTTTTAAAATTTATTTTTGTTGAGCCTTTAAGCTCATTTGGGATGAATGTTGGTTTTTTAGTTTTTTGATTATTTTAACATGGAGCTAAAATAGTCTCATTTGGGATGAATTTTTTTGACTTTTTTTATTTTTGTGAGAGAAAAAATAAAATAATTATGATTTAAATGTGACAACTTTTAACCTAGAGTTAAAAAGCCTATTTTTTTTTTTTTTTTGTAACTAAAATAGTCCCAATCTCACCCAAACGCACATGCCAAACAATCACTTAGTTTGGACAATTTTTTTTAGGGCCTTTACACAAACAGAATATATATTTTTTTACAAAAAATTCGCTTTTTTGCGACGGTAAAATACCGTCGCCAATACCCAAAGGCCGTCTCAAAAGCTTTTTTGCGACGGTAAATATCTTTTAGCGACAGTAATAGGGGGGTTGCAAAAAAAGGGGTAGCTAAAGGTCTTTAGCGACGGTAAGACGCCGTCGCAAAATATTGGCGACGGCAAAATACTGTCGCAATTAATGTGTAAAAATCCGAAGTTTTTGAGACGGCACTAAAATACCGTCGCTAATATGGTTATTTGCGACGGTAAAATACCGTCGCTAAATTGGTTATTTGCGACGGGTTTAATACCGTCGTTGATACTGTTATTTGCGACAGAAAAATGGGCCGTCTCTAAAAATATTATTTGTGACGGTGAAAATACCGTCGCTAAAGGCCTTTTGTTAATATTGCCAATATCATTGGCGACGGCTACGCTACCATCGCAAAAACCTGGTTCTAACAAAAATGCTGCAATAAAATTATTAAAAATATGCAAATTACCTGTATTAAATAAAAATAGCTAAAAAAAATCGATAATTATATAATAATATAAAAATTCCTGTATATAAATAAAATTTCATCCATAATTAAAGTACTCTTCCATTCATAACAACACATCATCAAAATTATCCAACCACATAATTTTTCTTAATACATACATAATGTTGTTCACAAATCTAAATAACGTAAATCAAAAATAAAAGTTTTCTTCATAATTCTTCTGTGGGTTAAAAAAACAAAAGTTCGTCGCAATCTTCACACGGCTGCATTCCACAAGAAGCAAACTGCTACTCAGGAAATATCTGAAAATAAAAAATAAAAAATAAAAATAATTAATGACAATATAATTATGTGTTAATATTTTAATTACAAAAAAACATAAAAAATTAATTACTATATAATTACAAAGATAGTTAAGTAAATAATTTTGGCTAGATAGAAATCCGACCCTAACTCCCAAACCGGAAACCCGATTTGAGTCTCGTCTTCTCCCACAAGTCTCTCGTGCCTAGGCAATCATGTGTGCCAAGTTTCGTGCTAAACCGACTCCTTTTGGTGATTTTGGAGCGTCAACACCTCGAATTCAAGTTTCTTAAGGAACTACTTTGCCTAGACCGAAATACGGCTCTAACTCCCAAACCGGGAAACCGATTGGAATCCCGTCTTCTCCCACAAGTCTCTTGTGCTTAGGCGGTCGTGTGTGCCAAGTTTCGTGCCAATCCGACCCCGTTTGGTGATTTTGGGGCGTCAACACCTCGAATTTAAGTTTCTTAAGGAACTAGTTTGCCTAAACCGAAATATGGCTCTAACTCCCAAACCGGGAACCCGATTCGAGTCCCGTCTTCTCCCACAAGTCTCTCGTGCCTAGGCGGTCGTGTGTGCCAAGTTTCATATCAATCCGACCCCGTTTGGTGATTTTGGGCCGTCAACACCTCGAATTCAAGTTTCTTAAGGAACTAGTTTGCCTAAACCGAAATATGGCTCAAACTCCCAAACCGGGAACCCGATTCGAGTCCCGTCTTCTCCCACAAGTCTCTCGTACCTAGGCGGTCGTGTGTGCCAAGTTTCGTGCCAATCCGACCCCGTTTGGTGATTTTGGGGCGTCAACATCTCGAATTTAAGTTTCTTAAGGAACTAGTTTGCCTAAACCGAAATACGGCTCTAACTCCTAAACCGGGAACCCGATTGGAGTTCCGTCTTCTCCCACAAGTCTCTCGTGCCTAGGTGGTCGTGTGTGCCAAGTTCCGTGCTAAACCGACCCCTTTTGGTGATTTTGGGACGTTAACACTTCGAATTCAAGTTTCTTAAAGAACTAGTTTGCCTAGAGTGAAATCCGTCTCTAACTTCTAATCCGGGAACCCAATTAGAGTCCCGTCTTCTCCCACAAGTCTCTCGTGCCTAGGCAGTCGTGTGTGCCAAGTTTCGTGCCAATCCGACCTCGTTTGGTGATTTTGGGGCGTCAACGCCTCGAATTTAAGTTTCTTAAGGAACTAGTTTGCCTAAACCGAAATACGGCTCTAACTCCCAAACCGGGAACCCGATTGGAGTTCCGTCTTCTCCCACAAGTCTCTCGTGCCTAGGCGGTCGTGTGTGCCAAGTTCCGTGCTAAACCGACCCCTTTTGGTGATTTTGAGGCGTTAACACCTCGAATTCAAGTTTCCTAAAGAACTAGTTTGCCTAGGGTGAAATCCGTCTCTAACTCCTGATCCGGGAACCCGATAGGAGTCCCGTCTTCTCCCACAAGTCTCTCGTGCCTAGGCGGTCGTGTGTGCCAAGTTTCGTGCCAATCCGACCCCGTTTGGTGATTTTGGGGCGTCAACGCCTCGAATTTAAGTTTCTTAAGGAACTAGTTTGCCTAAACCGAAATACGGCTCTAACTCCCAAACCGGGAACCCGATTGGAGTTCCGTCTTCTCCCACAAGTCTCTCGTGCCTAGGCGGTCGTGTGTGCCAAGTTCCGTGCTAAACCGACCCCTTTTGGTGATTTTGGGACGTTAACCCTTCGAATTCAAGTTTCTTAAAGAACTAGTTTGCCTAGAGTGAAATCCGTTGCTAACTCCTAATCCGGGAACCCAATTGGAGTCCCGTTTTCTCCCACAAGTCTTTCGTGCCTAGGTGGTCGTGTGTGCCAAGTTTCGTGCCAATCGGACCCCTTTTGGTGATTTTGGGGCGTCAACACCTCGAATTTAAGTTTCTTAAGGAACTAGTTTGCCTAAACCGAAATACGGCTCTAACTCCCAAACCGGGAACCTGATTGGAGTTCCGTCTTCTCCCACAAGTCTCTCGTGCTTTGGCGGTTGTGTGTGCCAAGTTCCGTGCTAAACCGACCCCTTTTGGTGATTTTGGGACGTTAACACTTCGAATTCAAGTTTCTTAAAGAACTAGTTTGCCTAGAGTGAAATCCGTCGCTAACTCCTAATCCGGGAACCCAATTGGAGTCCCGTTTTCTCCCACAAGTCTTTCATGCCTAGGTGGTCGTGTGTGCCAAGTTTCGTGCCAATCCGACCCCGTTTGGTGATTTTGGGGTGTCAACACCTCGAATTTAAGTTTCTTAAGGAACTAGTTTGCCTAAACCGAAATACGGCTCTAACTCCCAAACCGGGAACCCGATTGGAGTTCCGTCTTCTCCCACAAGTCTCTCGTGCCTAGGCGGTTGTGTGTGCCAAGTTCCGTGCTAAACCGACCCCTTTTGGTGATTTTGGGATGTTAACACTTCGAATTCAAGTTTCTTAAAGAACTAGTTTGCCTAGAGTGAAATCCGTCGCTAACTCCCAATCCGGGAACCCGATTTGAGTCCCGTCTTCTCCCACAACTCTATTAGCTTAGAATGCAAAGAATGCAAATATACATTTTAGCTTAGAATGTAAAGTTACATTTTATACCTGATCTTCTGGTGGTGGTGTATATGGATTCTCGTCTTCCGCAGATTCCCTAAATGCCCAGTGGCCACTCGATGCATCAGGAGCCTATGATAGTCAATGCATAATGTGTCAATCATATTCGAATTTTATACATAATGTTGTGTGACAATTTAACTATCAAACAATTTAATTTATATCGAACCTGTCTATTAGGATCCACACTTGCCCCCTGTGACACAAAGGCCATCGTCTCAGCTCTCAGCTGCTGTAAATGTGTAGAGAACTCTGCTCTCATCTCCTCCCTCATCTCCTCCCTCAGCTCCTGCCTCAACTCATCCCTTAGCTCCGCACGAACCTGCTGGGTGATCTGAACAATAGTCGATGGCTGGGGTGCTGACTGTGATGGCCCTGCACCATCTTTATACACTGCTCTCCGAGGCACAGTTCTCCCGTATGTGCGACAATATCCATGATTGTCATGACCTATCAACTCATGGAAAATGGCATTCCTAGCCTCCAAAGTCTGACAATCCTCAGGTAGCATAGAGAGTTGGCCATTAAACTCATCCTGTATTGAATAAGAAATACAAGTATATGCCAAATTAAGATGGTTAACACAAAAAATAAAAAATAAACTTTAAATACAATCAAAGGTGTTTGGAAACTACCAAGGTCTGGATAACCTCTGGGTCATCTGCTCTACGTGTCATAAGCCAAACATTCATCTTATCAGTAGACTCCCCCTTATTGGTCGTCTACATTTTTTTAGAAATATGAAAATTAGAATCCAAATAATTTGTAAATATACAATGTTTATTTATATACAAAAATAAAACAGTAAAATATAAACCTCATGCCGTATCTGAGCGAAAGTAGTACGCCCTATGGTATGAGCTATGCCGTGAGCTCGCCGATTTTTAGCGTTCCTAGTTGCAATTTTCTATAATAGGTTCAACAAATGTAAGTATATAAATATGATTTGTATGTTTACATATCATATATATAACTTATTTGTATACCTCAGCATCGGAAGTACGCCAATACTCCACAAGTTCTTCCCACTGGCTTGGCACAATGTGCAAAGGAACATCATCCTTCAGATTAGGATCTTCACTTCTAGGCTTGAAATACTTACACTTAATCTTATTCTTGTGATCCTTCCATATGCTGTTACAGTTTTTCATGCAGATTGTCGTGTACTCCTCTGGACATATATTCAAATTGTCCTATAAAACACAATTTCAAGGTTTAAATAATAATAACACAATTTTGGAATTTAAATTTTTGGTCAAAAATATACTTTTACCTTCACATCCTTCCAGATAGCATCAAGAATATCATCAGGCACAGTGTTCCAGTCAAGAAAAGTAAGAGGAACAATGTTACCATTTTACACAATAATGCCAAGTTGAGTAGTTAACTAAGACACGTTATCCCCTATTGGACAGTAATTTTCATCAAATTGTATGTCCAATTTGGTACCGGTACCCCACTCCCTAATGCCCTTGGCACATCCTCTACCACGCCTACTCGAGGTTGATGAAGAACTAACATGACCTGTGAGATACAATAAGAATAAACAATATGCAATGATAATAAACAAATGCAAATTTAAATAATGTTAATACAAATCAA
The DNA here is from genome assembly GCA_036172215.1 of Camellia granthamiana. NCBI lineage: Eukaryota > Viridiplantae > Streptophyta > Magnoliopsida > Ericales > Theaceae > Camellia > Camellia granthamiana. Next base: position 38,536,054 of record CM069905.1, read on the forward strand.
TTTCTTATACCTGAGTGAGGCTGTGAAGAAGTCGAAGGATCTGAAAAATACAATGAAAATAAACAAGTTTTATGTAATGAGAACAAATAAATATATATTTAAATAATTTTCATACAAATCAAAGCAAATTTATATACCTGCGGATGGCTCATAAGCCGATGACTCTAGTCGGGATGATAGCTGCTGCGGTGCCACTAATGGTGGACGCACCGATGGTAGGCCTAGAGGCTGAATAGATGATAGCTGGTGTGGTGCCACTGATGAGGGTCGATACGATGGCACTAATGGGCCCTCAGATGGTGCTTGCTGTGATGCCTCCTCTAATGGTGGTGCCACTGATGGTGGATGCACCAATGGTAGGCGTGGTGGCTGAGTAGATGATAGCTGTTGTGGTGCCACTAATGGTGGTCGATACGGTGGCACTAATGGTGCTCGCTGTAATGTCTCCTCTAATGGTGGCACTAATGACCCTTCTGATGGTGGTCGATGTGATGCCTCCTCTGATGGTGGTGTCGCTGATGTCCTCTTACGTACCATATCGGACATCATGCGCCGGGGATGATCAGGTTTCCTCTTCCTTCCCATAATAATCTGCAAGCAATATAACATTAATTAGAAACATAGATAATGGTTTGTCATCAACTATAATATGACATTAATTGAACTAATACAATTACAAAGACAAAGTAAATTAAGAAACTGATGATTAACTACAACCTTGGCCTTAAGTGAATTACTGATGTTGATTAAATATCAACCTATTTGAACATCAACTGTTTCCCCTTCTGCGGCTTCCCTCACCCAACCAACTTCTTCATCACGAAGCATTATATTTTCTTCCAATTGTTGGCTCATATATGGCTCAATTTGTGGATCAGTCGAACTCATATCAAATAAACCTCTTTGAGACATCTTCACCGCCACTTGCCAGTCTGGTTGTAACGGGTCTGCAACATACCAAACTTGCTCTGCTTGGGATGCCAAGATGAAAGGTTCATTAGTAATTCGATCATCTCGATACAACAAATGATTGAAGTTGACTAACGTGAAATTGAAGACATCTTGTATCTTCCCGTGAATGTTGTCAATCCAATCACACTTAAACAACACATGCTTCTTCTCATTGGAATATCGAATCTCAACAATATCTGTCAATTGTCCATAATAGTACACAGACTCGACACGAGGATTCTTGTCTTTTCGACTAGCATAACTTATGGTATCTGCCTTCAAAGCTACACCACAATTTTGTGTGGCTCGACGGTCATCCATGGCCTTTACTCGATACCGAAACCCATTCATTATATACCCGTTGAACCTCCTTGCCAGGTTATGAGGACCATTTGCCAATACAGTAATCTCTTCAGAAAATGTGACATCACTAGTCCTTCGCAAAGTTTGAACCTATTTTAAATAATAAAAATTGTAAAATTTAAAATATAGTTCGACTTAGGTAAATAGAATCTGTAGATTTAAATACATACATGTTCCTTGAACCAAATGTGAAAAGTTTCAAAATGTTCACGCCGAAGCTGATGATCGTCAACACGAGGCATTGTGACCTTAAGTTCTTCAAGGTGTTTGTTGTGTAAATTGAAATTTTATCAAAAAACAAAATTTGGTTTAAAATTTAATGAAACATAATAAAATATTGAGTGAGTGACATAACTTACTTTATGAACGGTTGAACCGCGGCTGTATTGAATAAGACATACCGATGAGTTTGTACCCAAGAAGTGTTATCAAGATAAAAGCTTGTGATTTCACCAACAGCACGACCCAGATTATCATCACTACTGTAGTTCCTCGTGGGTCGATTAGATTTAGTTTCCACATCATTGAGATATTGTGCACAAAAATTCATGCATTCTTCCATAAGATATCCTTTAGCAATTGAACCTTCTGGACAAGCTCTATTACGCACATATTGCTTCAATGTAAGAAGATACCTCTCAATTGGATACATCCATCGAAACTGAATTGCTCCACCCAATAATGCTTCGTCAACTAGATGTATAGGCAAGTGCTCCATTATATCAAAAAAAGTATGAGGAAATATTTTCTCTAGATGACAAAGTGTTACGGCGATACGATCTTGAATATATTGCAAATCTGTCGCACGATTGACTTTGGAACACAATTGTCTAAAGAAATTGCTCAATTCAATCAAAGGTTCAATTACATTCTTCGGTAACGATCTTCGAATGGCCAATGGAATTAGTTGTTGTATCAGAATATGACTATCGTGGCTCTTAAGACCCCCAATACTTCTATCATGTAAGCGCACACTACGCGATATATTGGATGAATACCTGTCGGGAACTCTAACTTCCTTCAATACTTTCAAGAACAAATCTTTCTCATCCTTGGTCATCGCGAATTGTGCCAGTGGTAAATAAGCTTTATTCGACCCTCTTAACTGCAAATGTAGGGGTTTTCTAATATTCATTTCTTGTAAATCACGCCGAGCATTAACACCATCCTTCGTTTTTCCTGCAACCCCTAATATTGTCCACAACACATTATCACAAACATTCTTTTCTATATGCATCACATCGAGGTTGTGTCTAATTAGATTGTGCTCCCAATATGGCAGTTCATAGAAGATACTCTTTTTCTTCCAGCTATGGGTGTGATGTCCAGCTTTCTCCTTCTCTACTTGTCTCCTATGCCTCTCCTTAAGGTCATCCCTCTTGTATTGGGTTAAAATACCCTCAGATTCTAATTGTAGCAGCATCTCAGTTCCAGACAACAATTTTGGTTTGAATCTGACTTCCCGACTACCATCAAATGATACTTTATCCTTTCGGAATTTATGGCCATTAGGTAAAAATCTGCGATGACCCAAGTATGATTGTTTCCTACTATGCTTCAACCAACACGATGTAGTTTCTCTATTGCAACAAGGACATGCATATTCGCCTTTAGTACTCCATCCTGACAAGTTTGCATATGCAGGAAAATCACTAATTGTCCACAGTAAAGCTGCATGCATTTGAAACATTTGATTTGTTGATGCATCAAATGTGGAGACACCGTCATTCCATAGTTCTTTCAACTCCTCAATCAACGGTTGCATATACACATCAATCTTGTCACTAGGTCCTTTCGGGCCGTCAATAAGCACAGATAAAATTAGAAATGGTTGTTTCATGCACATCCATGGCGGCAAGTTGTATGGAATGAGTACAACAGGCCAAGTGCTATGAACTATGTTCATCGTCCTGAATGGGTTAAAACCATCAGATGCTAAGCCAAGCCTTACAATCATTACTAAAGTCAATATTCCGACGATCAAAATCTTTCCATGCAAGGGAGTCTGCAGGATGCCTAAAGACACTGTCATTAGTTCGTTCCTCTACATGCCATCTCATTAACTTAGCCATCTTGGATGACATAAACAGCCTCTGCAACCTTGGCTTTAAAGGAAAATACCTCATTTGTTTTGCAGCTATTTGTTTGCCACCGTTGTGAGGACCATTTGAACCACCATTACCATTTGATTTCCATCTTGAACTGTTGCATATGACACATTTATCAAGATTGGCGTCCTCGTTTCGAAACAACATGCAACTGTTGGGACATGCATCCCATGTCTCATATGTGAAGTCCAAATCTGTTGTGACCTTTTGAGCTTTATAATATGAGTCCGGAAGTTTCACACCCAATGGGAACGCCTCATTCAATAACTCAAGCAACATGTCAACAGACTTGTCTGTCCATTGATTAAGCACCTTCAAATGTAGAAGCCGAACAATGAATGACAAAGATGTGAACTTCTGACAACCCGGATACAATTCACTTTGTGCATCTTGAAGAAGTTTGAAATAGTTTGCAGTCTCTGCATTTGGACCGAGCTGGGGTTCAGATGCATGGGGATCAGTGCTCTGTGCTTCATTACCGTCAACACTTGTACCGGCATGTGGATTTCCCACAGCCCCTTGTATCATTCCAACCATATCGTCGCCAATGTCTAAATTAGCCAATGTTTCATTCCCTCGATTAGCATGCAGAGATACGTAAGATTCCCCATGATTAATCCAATGTTTGTACTTTTTAAAAAAACCATTCAAAATCAGATGCTTCCGTACACCCTCTCGCACAAGATGGTATCGATTCTTACATTTTCTATACGGACAACTAATCATCGAACCTTCAACCCTATTGGTGTAGGCAAACACAAAGAATTGATCAATCCCATTAATGTATTCCCTCGACATCCTATTTGGCAAATCAATCCAACTCTTATCCATCATCTGTACTTCCCTTATATGTGTTTCCCACTATTAATTTGCTTCAGGCAAACTTACTGGGAGATATACATCTCACATACAAACACAAATATGCCCTAGAAAAAAATATAATTACAACAAATGTAAGAGTCATAATGAGATGTAAGGGTAAAAATATAATTACAAGACATAATATCACATAGTAATTTATCACCGCATTATTGCAATAAGTTGATTGAGCTAAAACTATATCCAGACTTTGATCTGGTCATGATAAGACAAGATGCAAACAGATAAAATACAAAACAATGCCACTGCTAAAATCATAACTTTTAGGCTTTACCCACATTGTTCCCTCTCACATAGGTGGACCCCACATGAGAAAGGAGGCTGTGGAATCTGGATGCAGCCATAACGGTTGTGGATTTAGCAATCTCCTAAACACTACTAAAGAAGTGCATCATTCTCATGGCACCTTTACTGGCCAGACAAAGATTAATATATAACAAATATGATGGAAACAAATATGACTGGCACTTCGTCTTCAGATATGTTTAGATCGCTCACTTCATTTTAATTTTCGTATCTTCTCCATGTTCTTTTTCTTTCCTTTTACAAATCCAAGAACCAAACAAAACACAAAATAAATATTTTATGGGGAAATTACACAAATAACCCATGGTTTTGTCTAATCACAAATTAAACTTTTAATTTTTAATTTTTCTCAACTAAAACCCTGCACTTTATAAACTATATCTATGTCGACACTCTGTCCATTTCTGTCTAGGTGTCTAACAGAGCAAAAAATGCATAGGACACATGGCACGCCTCCCCTATTCCCTGGCATAATTTTTATTCAAATATATATATGATGTGATACCATTTACAACAGAGGAAGCAAACTAAAGGCCAAAAGCATACCACTTAATTAAAAATAAATTACTAGTTATTAATTCAATTTGGAAATATTAAAAAGAAGATATGGACCAATAATAATAATAAATTCACCAAACTAATTTTTATTATGAGAGTTTGGCACATCTTTTAGACATAATTGTGCTAAACTTTGACCTTTAAAACTATATATATATATAGGGACTTCAAAAAGAGGGATGTATAATAAATCTAACTAACCATGATTGAAAAAAATTACAAAGATACCAGCCTGTGTCAATGTGTGTGGCCTTTCAATTTCACTTTCACTTTCATCATTTTTCCCATATGGTCTGTTCAATCAAAGGCATCCCCCCCAACCCAATCAATGTCATTCCAAGCCTAACTCTCACAAGCAACCAATACCTTTTATTTATTTTTTTCTTTTTCTTTTTTCATGTGGGAAAAAGTCAGATTAAGATGAGAATCTCTTCAAGCAAAACCAAAATACTGTTCCATTCTCTCTGTCTCTCTCTACACAAATTTTGATGAAATACCAAACTTTGGCAGACACTCCCCTCTATCAATTGACGATGAGGACTATTAATTAATATTAATATTTTACAGTACAAAAATGTTAAAAATTGATAATTTTGCTCCAATATTTATATCATTTTTCCAGCACAACCATCACCTCATATTTGTAACCCCTCTTCAATTTTTATAAAACACATCTAACTGTTAATAGAAATGTCAAAATTTATACTAATTTGACACTAAAAATAATGATGCTAAAATTAGACAATTTGAATGACAACTCCATTAAAGCACAAAACTGTTATAATGCAAGTATGATAACTCAAACAGCAGCAACACAATAATATGAATTGCATCTACAGAGAAACTATCAGAAAGAGACCAACCTAATATGTTCGCAGCCAATTCTTCTTCTTTTTTTAAAATGGAGGACGGGTTTGACTATACAACCTGATATGTTCAGAAAGCATATTTTGAATTACAAGCATGAACACGTCAATCACAATTTAAGAACAAAATTGTTCTTAAATCATACAATGATACCTACACTCTCTTTTTCATGTTTAAGAAATTCACAGGAGATGGAATGAGAATGAATGCACTGACCTTTATGAATGGCCGTTCACAGTCACTCACAGTCGCTGCTGCTCGTCACTCCGGCGAAGGCCGTCGTTTACCCTCGTCGGTCACAAGAGATGGAACAAAATTGAGATTTTTGATTTTGAATGATTTGGATTTGAGGATTTCGGGGATTTTGTTCTACTAACAGTTAGGGATTGGGATTTTGGAGATTTTAGGGATTTCGGTTTGAGCAATTTAGGAATGATTGAGGCGGAATGATTTTAGGGTCCTCGAATTCAAGTTTCGGTTTGAGCAATTTAGGAACCAATTTCGGTTTGAGGGATTTCGATTTTAGGGATTTTGGAGATTTGAGGAATTTAGGACTTTGACTGCGAAATGGGATACAACAAGCGGGATACCAAATTTTATTTATTTGCGACGGTATATTTTAACCGTCGCAAATGAGCGTAATTACCAAATGAAACGACGTCGTTTTACCAGAGTTTTTTGTGATGGGCTTCTGCCGTCACAGATGGTCCACCATTTGCGACAGTAACATCTTACCGTCGCTAATAAGACGTTTTTTTGCGACGGTATACCGTGCGTCGCCAATGTTTTTGCAAATTTCTTTTTACAATCTTTAGCGACGGAATACGCCCCATCGCAAAAGTCCATGTTTCTCGACGGTAGATACACGCCGTCGCAAAATCCTTTTTTGGCGACGGCAAATATATACCGTCGCAAAAATTTATTTTTTGGCGACGGCAACTATATCTCGTCGCAAAAAACCCTTTTTTGCGACGGTAGTCACCCCGCCGCAAAAACCTCCGTGTTATTAGCCAAGTTTTCTTGTAGTAGAACCTTTTTACAAATATCAAAGAGAATAAAATTTTGAGACTTTAAAAAAATTGGGGCCTTAGGCAAGTGCCTAAGGTGCTATTTGATAAAATTGAATACTAACATTTGAAAATTGATAATTAAGTAAAAATTTAAAAATGAATTTTTTTAATTTAAAAAATTATTTGGCATTTATTAAAATTTAAGTGTTAAATTTAATTAAGTTGTTTGTATGGAAAAAGAGCTAGAGTTTGAATTTTATTAATTTTTTAGTTTTTCTCTAACACTATTTATATTTGTGATGGTGGTATCGTGTGTCATTATTTGATAGAAGTAAAAGAACGAGTTATTTAATCTCTGATGTTAAAGAGGCCTTTCCACAATAGAGAAAGAGATATAAATGCAAAAGAGTAATGTTATACTTACCACTTTTTTATACCACATTCAATGTATCGCTTTATGTGTTAACATATTATTAGAGACAAATATGAGTGGTAAGATCTATTACACCAATGGTATGTTAACACATACGGTGCTATATTAAAGATGATATATAAAAGTGGTAAGTGTAGCATTATTGACGAATGCTATCAAAGCCAAAATTGTAAAATTTAAAGCTTGTCATTGGTTTTAAAACAAAAGTATTTTGATTAAACAAGAATTTAAGCAAAGAATACCTCAGCTAAGCACACAACGGTTTTTGCTCAGGTGCCAGCTGATCTTGCGATAAAGAGGAGAAATACAAAGTAGTTCTTTCACTTTGCACTGAATTGTTGCATATCTGCTTGATTGATTTTATAATAACAAAAGAGAATTTAAATTATTAAAACAATACATTACTTTACATGTTTATTATAGTTTAAAAAAATCACCAGTGTAGCATGATTGATATATATCCTCTTTCTTTTTAGGAAGTGTTGTTGGGTCTAGTGGATTTACCTTGCGCTCATATTGGTGTTTTGAATGAGTTATATTATAAACTCTATTAAATAGACAAAAATTAAGTTGATTAGTTATCAATAGTTGCAGGATTCAATCAAATTTGTCTTACAAAATTGACAATTATGGAGTGTTTTGGGAAGAAGGTAAAAAGTTAGTTTTTGACTTTTTACGAAGCTTTTTAACTTTTTTAGAAAGTGATTTGAAAAGTTGATAAAAAATTACTTTTTTTGCTTTTTGGTATAATATTTATTTATGATGTCACGTCACATTAAAATTATCAAAATATGCCTATCAAACATAGAAAATTTACTTTCTGACCCATGTGGTTGTTTGAGCAATTTTTTGTTAACATGGAAAGTAGTTACATAATTTCACAGCATGCGCTTTTAGCACTTGTCAAATGGTTGTGTTTGCGTTTGTATGCTGCTGTGGCTTTTTTCGCAAAACGCAACTTATTATTATCTTCCCAAATGGTCACTATAATTTTGAGAATAATTTGTTTTTATAAGACAAATAGGTTTTGATTATATAGTTATTAACATTCAATTAATTAAAATTTTTGATGGACCTTACAAGATGAAAGCTTTAGACCATTGAGATGAATACCTGTCTAATTGGATAGAAGATTAATCCTTCTTTTTATAATTTTATTCCCACTCAAGTTCTGTCATATTCTTTTATTTAAGGAGAAAGAGAAAGGAGATTACTCTCCACATCTCACATGAGTTTTGAACTTACAACCACTATTATGAGAATTGCAAAAATATATCATTATGATTCAAGGCCTGAATCATAATGTTCACATGATATATTTTTTTATGTAAAATGACTTAGACCCCCAACTGGTGACCCCCACCACCCCAAGTGATTTGTTGTTGGCCCAATTTTATTTATTTATTTATTTATTTATTTATTTTTTATGATTCTCCTCTCCTGGACCCCCACGTGGGGGTGCTGGGGTTGCCCCCACTGGGGGTCTGGAGCATTCCCCATTTTTTATGTACAACTCGTCTCAACCTATCCCATCCCATTCATTACCTGACTTGGCTAGACATTGGCCCTATTTGATGTAGATTATTAGAAGTTAAAATTTAATAATTAAAAAGTAAAAATTAAAAATATGTTTTCACCAATTTTTAAATAATTATAGTTTTTCAGCTTATTTAAGTTATTTCTCTCTAAGAAATTATAAGTAAAAGTTAGGGTGAATTACACTAACAGTCCCTATAGTTTGGGATTCGTGTCAGTTTGGTCCATGACTTTTCAATTGTGACACATTTGACCTTAAATTTTAAATCTTGTTCCAAATAAGGACAATTGAAGATATCATTGCTTAATTTCAAAGGCAAAATCGTCAATTTAATAAAATATAAACTAATTTGACAAAAATAAATGTCAAAAAAATATTTTTAAAATTTTAAAAATTATTTCTACCCATCAAAGATAAAATCATGTAAAATTGATAATTTTTTTATACATTTATTTATTTATTTATTTTACAAAATTAATTTTTATTATGTGTTTGGATGATGACCATATAATGGGTGGTTGGTAGGATTATAATGTGTAATCGATATAGTTAATATATAATGTTTTTAGTTTTGGATTTTTAATTTAATGGATTGGTTTAATAATGATATTAAAGTTGTCGCCATGTTTGACTTTTGAAAAAATAAAAACTAATTTAATGAAAATAAAAACTATCTATTATATGATCATCATCTAAACACATAATAAAAATTAATTTGATATAAATAAATAAATAAATATATAAATGTCTAAAAGATTTATCAATTTTACATAATTTTATCTTTAGTGAGTATAAATAATTTTTAAATATTCAAAAATATTTTTTTGACATTTATTTTTATCAAATTAGTTTATATTTTATCAAATTGACGATTTTGTCATTGAAATTGAACAATAGTATATTCAATTGTCCTTATTTGCAATAAGATTCAAAATTTTAGGTCAAATGTGCCACAATTGAAAAGTCAGGGACCAAAGTGACACAAGTCCTAAATTATAGGAACCGTTAGTGTAATTTGTCTTAAAAACTATATCAATCAGTTTGACACAAATTTCCAAATTAAAATAAATTATAACCACTTCTTTTAAATTATAATAAACACTACATTATATATTTCCACAAACATAGAACGTATGTTAAGGTGCCGTTTGGTAACACTTACGTTTTCAGTTTTCTGTTTATATTTACAAAAATTTAAAAAACTCAAATAAAAACTTGTTTGGTAAAATTTTTGATTTATAAATTAGTGGTCTCAGTTTATAAATTTGGTCAAAAAATGAAAACACAAAAAATGTGTTTCCATTTTGAGTTTTCAGTTTTTTTTTTTTTTTTTACCACCCAACATTAGCCACCATCCACCATAATTTTCCACCACCGTCTTCCGCCACCACCACCCACCACCGACCCCCCACCACCATTTGCCACGCACCACCCACTTGCCACCACTACCCACCACCCGCCACTACCACCCACCACCCATTCGCCACCACCACCCACCCCTCGCCACCACCCACCTGTCATCCACCCGTCACCACCCACCACCCGTCACTACCATCCACCGCCCGCTGCCACCACCCGCCACCTACTTGCCACCACCACTCACCACCCCACCTGCCGCCACCAGCCAGCCACCGCTGCCAGCCACCTGCCAGCCACCCGCCACCACCACCCACCACCCATCCGGCCCGCCGCCACCACCACCCACTCGCTACCACCTACCACCCGCCACCGTCACCCACCATCACCACCACCCGCCACCTACTCGCCACCACCCACCGCCACCCGCCATCTGCCACCCATCTACCACCACCACCCGCCACCACCACCACCACCACCACTACCACCCACTCGCTACCACCCACCACTTGCCACCGTCACCCACCCACCCACCCCACCATCACCACCTACCCCGCCACCACCCACCACCACCCGCCACCACCACCACCCGCCACCGTCACCCATCTACCTGCCACCACCCGCCACCACCCCGCCATCCGCCACCCACCTGCCACCACTACCCGCCACCACCGCCACCACCACCACCACCCACTCGCTACCACCCACCACCGTCACCCACCACCCCCACCCACCACTACCAATTACCCACCACCCACCGTCACCACTTTCTACCACCGTCTTCTGCCGCCACTTGCCACCACTTGTCATTTCTCACTCTTTTTTATATTTTTAAATTTTTTAAAAATATTTTGTCAATTACCAAACGCGTTTGTAGTTTATGTTTTTCTAAAAAAAAAAAACAAAAAAAAAAAACAAAAACCAGTTTATAAAATTTTTGTAAATATAAACTGAAAACGTAAATGCTACCAAACACACCCTAAATAATTATACAAACGAAGAATACATGGATAATAACATCCACATGTTACATTTTTATATTCAAGTTATCTCCTTCATTTGTTCAAAAAAAAAAAAAAAAAAAAAAAAAAAGTTATCTCCTTCGTTACACCTAACTTGATTACATTAGAATTACACCTTACTTGATTACGTTAGAGCATCTCCAACGGTGACTCAGATTTTTCATCAAATTTGAGTAAAAAATGACTCATTTCACCAAATCTAGGATGAGGTGCTCCAACGGTTCCCCTTTCACCAAATTTGTCCCAGGACGACCGGGTGGTCGACCGGCCGGTTGACCGGTTAGGCCAAAAAATATTATTTTTTTTTTTTTTGTTGAATTGTCTGAACCTTTTTTTTGAACTTTCTGAACTTTTTCCGGGACAACCGGGTGGTCGACCGGCCGGTTGACCGGTTAGGGAGAATTTTTTTTTTTTTAAAAAAAAAAAAAAAAACTGTTTGAACTTTTTTTTGAACTGTTTGAATCTTTTACTGGTTGACCGGTTGGTCAACCGGCCGGTCAACCGGCTGGTCGACCGGTTGGTATAAATCTAACGGTCAGTAACAGTGATTTGGTGAAACGCTTCACCTGTATTCTGTTTGATGAATTTTTTGATGAAATCTCAATCTGATATCGATTTGGTGCAAGCGTTGGAGCAGTGAATAGTAGGTTTTTCACCAAATTTTGAATTTGATGCTGGGTTTAATGAACCGTTGGAGATGGTCTTAGAGAGATAAAGAAGTGTCTTCTCTACAATTCAACAGTTAATTAGAGAGATATTGTTGAGCACGGGGTTCACCGTGAGATATATTTCTAAAATTCAAATAATTTTTTTGATAAATCATATTAAAAAGACCACACATGTAAAATTTTAATCCCCTCTTACTTTAACTTTTTTTACTTGTTAATCCTTCCAATACTAAAATATTCCAAATTTTTTATGAAAAAAATTTCAAAAAGGGCACCCCGCCACTAGCAGCTAAAGTGATTGAATCAAACCGTTGAGAAAATTATGTTTGGTTTGATTTTTATAAATTTGTTTTAAAAAAAATTAAAAATTAATTTGGTGAAAGAAAAAAAAAAAAAAAATACTTAGGGATTGTTTGAAATGATCTAAATAAGTGTATTTTTTGACTTTTTACGAAAAAATATGAAATATAAGTTGGGTTTGAAGTGATTTAGTAGAGAGATGATGTGATTTAAGTGAGATGATTTGACTTAAATAGGATAGTAATTTTTTGACTTTTTTGTATTATGCCAAACTAAGTTTTAATATTTTTATAGAGTTTTATCTTTTGAAAGGTCAAAAATAATTTTTAAAAATTTAAATGATACTTTTTATATTTATTTCTATTAAGTTAGCTTCAATTTTTTAAAAAAAGATTTCTAAATTTTTTTTCTAAAACACAAACCAAACAAGACCCAAAGTCCCAGACTCCGACAGATAAGGACCCACCCGATGCCCCAAACCCGTTAATCCCTGCAACGGTCTCTCTCTCTCTCGACTCAACAGCTGACTCGCCATCTCTCTCACGACCACCACAACAGCAACACACTCTCTCTCTCTGCACACGAACCCACCTCCTATGCCCTTTTTCGTCTTTTCCAAACCCACACACCGAATCGAACGGCTCACACTCCTCCACGTCCTCGTCGTCTTCCTCGTTACCCTGCTACCTCCCACACACACACAAACTGCCTCGTCATCCTTTCTCTATCCCGCTCTCTCTCTCTCTCTCTCTCTCTCTCTAGGGTTTCCAGAGGCTCGTATCAACAACAACAACAACAACCAGAGACGCCTCTCTCTTTGTCTCTCTCTCTCTCTCTCTCTCTCTCTTCACACAATGCTTTCTCTCTCCTCCTCCACCACACCGCTCGATCCTCTTCTCTCTCCTCGAGTTCCGAGCCTCGCCTGTAAAATTTCTCTGCTTCAAGGTATTCTTCGATCCAATATTTCGTTAATTGTCGATATATGCATAGGTAATAAGTTTCAATGATTTCAATTTTATTTTTTTGGGTCTGTTTATTTGATTATAATTTTTTTTTCCATTTAAATTGCATTGTTGATTGTGTATTGAGAGGCCATTTCCTTGTTTTTGTTATGTTTTTTAGGGTTTTCATTGGGTTAATTTGGTACGGTTTGGGAATTCTAATTCTGGCGGAGAAAAGATGTGTCTTGGGAATTAGTTTAATGTGTTTGGTTGTGATTATGTTGAATGGCAATTGAAAAGAACAACTTTAAGGTTTCGAGGTTTGATTCGGAGTTTTCGTCTAGGAGTAGGGACAGTATGTCGAGTGAGGACGATGAGCGTCAGAAGCCAAATTCGGCAGTCGAATCGGACGATGACGAGTTCGATGACTGTGATTCTGGGGCGGGATCAGATGACTTTGATTTGTTGGAATTGGGTGAAGTTGGGGAAGAATTTTGTCAATTTGGGGATCAAACTTGTAGCATACCATTTGAGTTATATGATCTTCCGGGTTTGGGTGATGTGTTGTCCATGGATGTGTGGAATGAATGTTTGACTGAGGAAGAGAGATTTAACCTCACGAAGTATCTTCCTGATATGGACCAAGAAATGTTTATGGGAACTTTGAAAGAGCTCTTTACAGGTTCCAATTTGCACTTTGGGAGTCCCATTACTAAGCTCTTTGATATGTTAAAGGGAGGGTTATGTGAACCAAGGGTTGCTCTGTATTGGCAGGGTTTGAATTCTTTTCACAAGCGTCAACACTACCACCTTTTGCGGAAGCATCAGAACTCAATGGTTACTAATCTTCATCACATGAGGGATGCTTGGCTTAATTGTAGGGGATACAGTATTGAAGAGAAGCTTCAGGTGTTAAATATAATGAACAGTCAAAAGAGTTTAATGTATGAAAATATGGAGTTGGAATCAGACTCCTCAGAAAGAGATGAATCTGGGGAAGGTTTATGGAGTAAAAGGCTCAAGGATCGGAAGCATGGTTTGAAAATGGGTCGTCATTCTATATATGGGCAAAGTCCAAACTTGGATTTTCCTACTCGGAGGAGTCCAATATTCTTGGAACAAGCAAAATTTGGAAAGCAG